>PVKZ01001838.1:0-112525 GCA_004027375.1 Macroglossus sobrinus | reverse complement strand
ATGGGTCCTGTGAGGTTAGCACCCAGGAGACCGTGTATTTGCTCCTTACGTTTCATCTGTCAGCATATGCAGCTGTGTCTATAAAGGGGCTGCCTTGTTCAGTCTGCCTTGTTCAGCATCCACAAAACCAGGAAAGCTTACCTAGGAGCAGTTTCTTTCAATAAACTACATATAAAAACAAGAACTATTTGCTAAATGAAACATAAATATCATCCAGTATTCCTAATTGCTGTTTTCTGATAATTACCTGTTTTGAAAAAGCAAGTACAGTTTCTTATAGTTAACTTACATTGAATGCTTAAATGCTTTCGATATATTCTCTCACTTAATCCTCAAGCATTCGTCTTATTCCCATGTTACAGATCAGTATTTGAAAAGTTAAGGAACTTGTAGTTTCATTGATAGCAAAAGTGGAATAAAACTCTGTGTGCCTGACTCCAGCCCTGCCCCCACCTTAGACTTTTAAGTTATATTGCTTCTTTTTACTAATCCATAATTGTTACACCTTACTTTTACTGAAAACAAATTTCTCCTACAGGCTTAGCTACAACACTTTGAGTGGTTCGCTTCGCATCTTTACTCTAGAGTCAAATAGCTCTAAGATTTATGTCTGATCGCAGCCACCTTGGGAGTCATCTCTGCAGGTGAGTATAAACACTGTTTTCACCTTCCACCCCTTTTCTCTCACTCCTCCCTCCTGGCTTTCTTTGATTCTCCCTCCTTGGACTAAATAATGCACACCAGACAGAGTTGAGCTGTTCCCATTTTACAGACATAGATACTGAGCTTCGAACCCAATTAAGTGGTGCATAATCCACACGTGAGTCAGAAAAAGACAAGAGGATACATTTTGTGCCTTGTATTCTACGTTCTATAATAGTCTTCTCCTGCGTGATGAGTTGTTGATCACAACCTATTTCCTATGAGATTGATTTCCACATGAGAATATGACACTATTAAACTAAGTTTAAGTACGTTTATTGAATGAACAAAAATGTTGAACTATTTGTTTATTGTTATTGCCAGGTCTCCGGTAACAGAGCTAAAGAAACGAATGAGGTAGTATCAGAAAACCCAAGATGTTTTTCAAGAGGTAGCTCCTGAGGGAATATGTTGAAAGCCAGTCTTTCTAGGTTTTTTTTCATGTTCTTTAAAATTCATGTCTTCAATGTTCCTTTGCTCCAGCTGCCTCCATCTTGGTTTTACTTTACTTTTTTTTTTTTTTTCAGATGTAGACGATAAGAAGTGGAATACCTTATTTTACTTATCTCAGGAGAAAATTCTCAGAGAGAAAACTGCTTGTGCCCACTTTGTCTAAACATGTTATTTCCTCTTAGATCTGATCCAGATTTTATTGTGGTCTTGGTTTAGAACTAAAGATATGCCAGCAACCCAATCCAGGGCTGTTGGGACTTGATAGCTATCAGGGGAGATGTTGATTTTGTTCTTCTTCAGACATTATATTTTCTATTCTTCCCTTTATACATTTTAAGTATAAAATGTATAACATGAACAGCCATGTTACCTATGTTTGCAGTGGCGGTGGTTTCCAGCATGTGACAAAATAGTGATATGGCTTTATTTTTTTCTCTCTCAGTCATCAGAATCATAGCATGGTTTTACGTTTCATATTATGTAGCAGAAAGAACACTAAAGAGACTACCTCTCAGTTACTTGACTTTTTCTGGCCTCTGTTTTCTCATCTGTAGAATGGGTGAATTGGACTGAACTACATGATATCTAAGGGCTGGCCTCTTGGGTCTCTATGTGAAGTCAACTGGGAACATTTATCCTCTAAAAGGGATCTGGAGTTTAATATGAAAGAAAGGCAAACATGAAACTCATGTTTCATATGTTTTCAAAATCAACACTGGCTTAAAGGGGCTTTTTAAGTCTTGTGGCAAATCCAATGGCGTGACCCCTGCAGGGACACCCTTCGTTGTGCCTCTGAGGACTTTGTGTTGAGCCCTTGGAAGAGCCCACTATAAACATTTCCAGAACCCACCCGAATGCCAGGCTGAAGGGTGCTATAATTGGGTCCTTCCACACTTTTATATTCTCACCAAAGTCCTTTTAGAGTTAAAAGGGAACAGCGATCTTGGGCACACTACAAATGCACATTTAATTGGTGTGTGAACTCGTGAGTTCAAATACGGAGCTTTTTTTGAAGAAGGAACAAAAAAAAAATCATAAAGGCTACAATTAGAGCCAGTTGCCCTGAGAAAGTTCCTTTTTCCTTCTTTCTTTCCTTCTTTTTTATTTTTTGGGGAGATCAAAGGAAGCATAATTGAGGGAGAATCGTGGAAAGGTGGTCGGTCCCTGCCTGCCTGTCTGTGATAACAGTCATTTTGGAGTTAAGTCACCTCCTAATTAAACAGCCATTAGAAAGAAGGACCCAAGGACGAATCCTGGCTGCAGTCCTGCAGCCAGAGTCTGGCCCCAAATCTTCAAGTTCACGGGCCGATTTCTGCAGGAGTACGCACTGACCGTGGCACCCTGTGTGTGCCACCCGCTTCATCACGTCGAGCAGGCCGGCGGCGAGTCTCCCTGGGGCTCCCAGAGCCTCCAGCAGGCCCAGAATAGTAGCGATTCCTTAGGGATCCAGTCTTGAGAGTGAGGCCTCTGGGGCTGTTCTCGACCTTGGGGCCTCCAAATCTTCTCTCTCAGTACCTTACTCTGAGCTCGCTCCTCTCAACCTGTCCCTGTTATGTTTATTGAGGTTTGTAAACTAATTTTAGCAGCTCGTCAGGAGTCAGGAGAGGCCGGTGGGTAATGAAATGCTCCCAGAAACTAGCAGATGCTGAGCTCGCTAGAGAGCTGCCTGAGTCGCTATTCACAGGCCCCTTTGAAGGAAGCTCAGGCTCCAAGTATGGCTATTGGATCGGAAGGGTCTTCAAGGTTTACTGTAAGCAGAGAGTCCAGAAGAGCTGCATTAATAAGAAGGAAGAGGCTGTGAAACCACGATTTTTTATGCCCGTGAGGTTATAGGTCCCCGAAAGTGATTTATTGGTGGCTGAGGAATGCTCCAGCAGCTCTTATCATAGGCAGGCAAGCAGGGAGGCAGGAAGCCGAAAGCAGCAGCATTCCTGTCTCTGCATTTTTGGTGATGCCCTTGATTGTAGCTACTGTTGTTTGCCTCTCCCCTCCTCCTCCCCAGCCTACTTCCACCAGGCTCTAATTACATCCTTTAATGATCTGACCAATTAAAGCCTGCAGTTCAACTTAGAAGGGGACGGATGAGAAATTAGAGGCTGGCACGCAGACTCCGATGTGGATCGTCTTCCAAGGTTACACACCTCTATTAAGCCAGGCGGCTATTTGAAAAGCAGCATGATGGGCGATGCTAATAAAACCAGGACGGGGACATTTTCAGCTGCTCCCAGGTGAATACACCCAGAAGGACAAAATGTGAAAAGCAAAGGTATATCTATGAAACGAGGGCTTAGCAATTTTTTCTCCCCTCTAAAAGCGCAGTTGCCAGCCACATTTCTTAGTTAATGTGAAATGTAATAATTGCTTTGTCAGGGTTTGGGAGAAGCAGAGCGCTTTCTCCCCTCCCTCCCGCCTTCGCCAGCGATGGAAACAGCCAGAGCACTGCTGGTTGCCATGGCGGTCAGGAGAAGAGGCTTTAGTTTGCTTTCAAAAGCATCTGCCTCTGCTGGGGGAGCCCCGGGAGATGTTTGGGAGCAGGAAAAGCAGTGGGGTTTCAAATGGAAGGGGGGCTAGGGCTGCCTGAGAAAGTACTGAGTTCTCTCTAGGGATCTGTAAGGAAATGAGAGAGAAAGGGCATCCTGCTTCCTCTCGTTGGGGCAGAATGTGAGTTTATTATCTGGGACGACTGGCATCGTTTGGAATCTCTTCGCCGCCACGGCCCACACCCTGTTTTCTCCACCCGAAACCTCTCCCAGTTCCCTGAATGATTCCTGCACTGTCGTGGTCTTGTCCTTTTCCCAGCAATTCCTTCCATCTCTTTTGCCTGCTGGTTGATGCCTATTCATCCTCAGGTTTGATGAAATTTGTCGAGGACCTATTAGGAGCCAAGGACCAGGGAAGCCAAGATGCAGACAGCACAGTCTCAGTCCTTGGGGTGATCAGAGTCTGAGAAATTTCACTACATGGTAGGAGGTGTGACTGCGTCCCACAGGTGAGGGGGGCTGACGGCCCAGACCTGGAGGGTCACGGGGAGGCAGGCCAGGCAAGAAGTCCAGGATGTAGTGATGTCTTCCCCAGCAAAGACTGACAGGAAGAGCATGTCAGACACAGGTTAAAACAAGAACAAAGGCACAGACTACAGAGGGACTGCCAAGAGGAAGAAGCAAGGGAGCGTGGGGAGAGATGAGATTGGCGTACTGGGCAGGGCTGAATGAGCAGAGCCTGCCCACCACGCTAAACTTGGACTTCTTGCTCTTTGCCATGGCAGCAAGTACATGACCTTGTAGACTGGCAGTTTCTAAGGGGTTCATCCACTCCTGACAACCAATCTGCACATCTCACAGAGATGGACAGACTGTATTAGTATTCTTTTAGTTCCGCAGAGGGGAGGGCATAAAGGGCTTATCTGAAGTCACACAACCAATGTCCAGCTACAGGGGTATAAAATAAGTTGTTTCTACTCCACTGCTGCCTGTACTAAATTATAGTCCATTCTGAAAACAGTCCTGACCACACAGTTTTAGAAAGTTATAGCTCTTACCAGGATATCTCGCACATGGGAGGCTTGATACACACTGCTGATGCATTTATACTACTGATATAGGATGACATATAGAGAAATGTACATGCCCACAGGTTTAAGGAGAAAACTATTTTATAACACATTTTTCCTTGTTCTTTGCTTTCCTTTCTAATTTGTTTTGATGCTGCAGATTTTTTTTTTTGTCTTTTTTTGGTTCCTTTTCTTTATAATATCTTTGTAACTTTCTCTTAGAGTCCAATTCTGCCTTAAAGCTATTGGATGGTAATAATATTTTTCCTGCCATTTTACTGTGTTTTATCTCTTCTTTTAATGAATGGATTTAGGAGTCTTAAGATTTTTAGGAAGCCTACAGATTTTTTGAATTTCTTCTCTGAAGAGCTTTCTAAGGAGCAATCACGACTCCACTTGGACACCACCCACAACGGAGAGCTCAGTACTCTCAGGGGACTCTGGTTCTAATTTTAGGTAATTCTCAAGATCTGGAAAAGACTTCCATTTTTAAGCTGACATCTACTTCCCTGAGTCTTCATTATTTCATGCGGTCACTCATTCAGCAAAAATTATCGGCACCCATCTATAGCACTCAGCACTATTGCAGGCCTTGGAACACAAAAATGATTTAGCCTTGTTCTTTGCTCTCCATCCCTTAACTAGTTATCTCTAGGACATAATGTCTTTTTACCCTTATTTCTTAACGAACGACAAAGACCTTCTGTAAGCATTTCCTGGATTGGTTTAATCTGGCGTCGAAGACAATCAATGGGGAGATCTCCCCACATGTCTCAGCACACCCAACGCTGTGTTAATTGGCACTCGGGCACCGTCTGTCATGTCTCGTTGCTTAATTAAATCCACATTTGTTTCAAGTGTTCTTTTTACTCTGCTATTTTTTATGCATGAGAGGATAAAAACAAACGAGGAAAACATTTTATAGTTAAATTAGTTTGAGGGAAACAGTCTTGAATTACAACTCTTTGTTATTCGGATAGCCTTTAGTTTCAATGTATATTTTGTCAAGAAAACCACAAGCTGGTTGCTTATTGCCTCTTTACTTGTCATCTTCACTAGACTTTAAGCTCGGCCTTGGATGTTAATTTCTAGTGCCTTCTCTTGAATTCCCTTGTTTTCTAATTCAAGAAATAGCAACACTTTACGTGCCTATAAAGCTTTATATCTCCTCAAGATCCTTTTATATCCACTAGCTCAGTACTATTCAGAATTGTGTTCACATGTTCTTGCTTTTCTTTTTTCTTTTTCCTGCCTATGATACCATCTGATAATCATTTTTCCTACAACTGTGAATGAGATTTTGAATGTAGGTCAATCTCATTCCTGCTGTGAATTATATCGAATAATAGTGTTCGTTTTTCAAGTAGGTATTTATTATTGTGTTATCAACAAGCTTAATTATTCACAGATGGAAATAAAGTTTCGTAAACTTTTCCTTGATAAATTGAAGACTTGGTAGGTAAAACTGCACAAGTATAAATTAGAAATTTAAAAATCCATTGATATAAGGTTTATGTGGTCAAATGGAAGGCAATGATTTCTTTTACCTAAGGGTGAGCCTTTGGCGAGAGAAAATGAACGGAGCCATAAAGATATTTTAAAATCTAGCACTTACTTGCGTTAATGGCTATTCCATAGGCAACCAGTTTGTGGAATTTGAGGTTTTTGTCTAATTGCCTTCTCCATGGTCCTCTGCAGCACTAGAGTAACAAAAATAAAAATCTTGGTTGGGGAAATATTATAGCGACGTGTCATGAGAATTAAGAGAGCAGGACTCAATCTCTGCCTCTAAATTACTGAAGGTGGGGCTATGTGACACAAAAATTAGTGGCCATTAATTAGTCAAACAAGCAAAACCAAATGGTTATTACTGGCTTTTTTTGAAACTTTGACTCAATAAAAATGATTGAGTTAGTAGTACTGTGGCTGTGAATCAAACTCAGGAATAAACCTGCTAACATCCATGCCTCTGCTTATTTGGAAAATGATGATGATAGCTATCATCATTATTGATATGGTTTAGTAGTCTATAAATTATTCCTTATTACACAAAGAAAGGCACTGAAGCCATTTATATCTAAATATTCATAAAACAATGCTGTTGACTATATAATAAATTATTTCATTTACTGAAGGTTATTGAAGAGAACCTTATTTTTCTGTGCAGTGTGTTACTCTGTCTAGAAGGAGACACAGATAAGTACTCAATGTAGTGAAATCAATATTGTTAGGAAATGTTCCAGTATGGTGGGGGTTAGAATCTATATACTCTGTGCACTGTGAGTGTGCTTTCTGGGGCCAAGAACTCAAGGTGTTTTCAGAGTGGCGTGTGGCTCAACTGCATATATGTCTCCTTTCAATCAGGAATGGTAGTAGTTCAAGCTGTTATAATACTTCCATCTTCTCAGGTCAATATTATTAGCCCTATTTTTCAGATGGAGCAAATGCGTCAGGGAAGGCTTGAGTGATAAGTCCAATGTCATGTACAGAGTCAATGGCAAAAGCAAAAGTCAAGTCAGATGTACCAATTTCTGATTATCAGTTTTAGCCAACGTGTTGTCTCTAACCAAGAAGCAAATCTTAATATAAACAGAGTTATTGAGAATTTCATAGTAAAGAATGTCTCTGTTCCAATGGCACTTATATTAATAAGTCATAGCAACAGAAATTCCCTCAAATAATTTAGTACTTACAATAGTCGATCCTCTAATGAATGAAATAAGGTTTCGACTGACTGGTATTAGAATTAACATGCAGTTGAAATTCAGGCAGACCGCAGATGCTCTTGCCCAAGCCAGTGTCGACTGTTCATTTGTAAAGAGACAAGAAGGTGATACAGTGAAAACAAAGAAGCCGGGACAATAGAGTATATTTTGTTTTCTGAAATGATCATGAGTAGTAACCAACTCTACTTACACCCAGAATAACTCGTGTATAAAAGAAAGACTCTTCCTCTTCATACCAATAGAATGTGTCGATAAACAGATAGAAATTAACTCCCAACCATGAGAGCTAGAGTAAAATGAAAAGAGAACCAATCAATACTACCTTCAACCTTCTTTTCAAAATCACTTGGGGATCTTCTTGGGGTTCAGTGCAAGTGACATGAGCTTCTCAATGTTAATCAGAATTACTCCATATAGATTAGTTTTAAATGGTAATTCTATAAGTAAGAAATTTTTCCCTTTATAAAAAAAGTTTAAATACATAGGAGTATTCTTTAAGGAATTTTACGAAAAGTATAAAACCTTCCTAATCAACTCTGACATGATGTTTTCAGTTGACGATGTCATGAAGGAGAAAGTCTTTAAAAACAACTCAGAAAGTACTCTAGAAAAATTCCAATTGCATAGTCTAATTCAAAGACTTCACCTGATTTAGAAAAATATTCATACATGATTTAAAATCTAACTCCTTGACTTTAAAAATAATTAAAGATAATCTCAATCGGAAGATAACTTCACATGATTCTGTAAGGGTAAATTAAATGTATCTACTGGATGTTTTCTAACAAGTTTTAGTCTTTTAACCAGAGTAATCAATAAAGCTATTTAGAATTCCTAAACAAGTTATTCTAAAAAAAAATGATTCAATATATGTTTAAAGTTGAATAACAAAAATAACACTTACTACGAATATGACGGACAGACTCTCATTCAAAATCCAACACCCCATCGTGACAGGTTGCTTTTTTGCCGTTGGCAAATGATTTCTTTTATTCACCCGAGTGGCATCCTTAGTCAGGGCTTCTCTGCTAAATTATTTTGTCCTCTGTCTTAGGAATCAACCACTGGGAGCAGCTCTCGAGGAATTTCTAATTAAGGACTTCTTGCCAAAGTCACATCACCAAACTGACATGCCACATGACCTGGGTGAATACAAGGCAAGTCTCTGTCTAATGATCCCTTTCTTCAAATATCTCATAAGAAAAGAAACCTCGTTTTATTACATTATCCTCATGTACTGTATACTTACTTCATTTTCTACATGATTGCAGTCAAGATGATAATAAGTCTTTATGTAAATTTGAGAAATAACCTAACCGCTAAATATTGGATACAGCAAAACACTTTATAAGAGCCTTCTCTGCTTTGTATATTTTCTCTTCTTGACTTTCTTTCCCATTACTTTTTTTAAAAAGCTCTTTGAAAAGATGGTGAGTACATAAATATGAGATAAACAATCTTTTCAGAAAATGGTGAAGAAAAAGGAAAAAGATCTTTAAAAGAACTCTCTAATCTAAAAGTGTGACTATAAAGAAAAAAGTAATTATTTTTATGGGATTGATGAAATAAGTCCTATTTTTTCCCCCTAATTCCACTTGGTGCACCCATAGAGTAAATGAGAGTATTCTATTATACTTAGTGATCCCAGAAGTTGGCTATGCGTGAATATGGCCACTCTCTGATTTTGTATGTCATAGCCATTAAATACAATGACTATCATTACTTTGGTAGGCAAAGTTGTTCCAATTGAAGAAATTTTCTGGCTACTCCTGGCCCAAATATTTTATTTAAAATTTGTAGACAATTCAGAAAAACATAGGAGGATATTTGAATCATTTGAATAATCACCAAAGCTTTTTGGTTCTTTATATGGTGATTTTATTATTTAGTTGTCCAAAAAGAATAAAAAATTTAAAAACCTGGTAAAAATAATAATTGAATATTTATTGACCTATATAATAATAATAATAAATATTAAATAAATAATCCAGGTCCTAGGTTAAGAATTTTTTGAGTATTCTCCAATTAAATTATACATTATGATTTAATGAGATAAGTATTTAGTATTTAGATAAGTATTTAATGAGATAAGTATATAGGTCCTATTACACAAATGTGGAAACAGGCCCAAGAAATTTTCAGGATAAGCAGTTGAGACTTGAATTTAGTTCTTCCTGACTCAAACATCTTTATTTTTAAACACTATCTTATGCTGCATATTTTACAAAATATTAATATATGGACTTGTGTACCAAATGTACTTAATATACAGATATTAATTTCATTCCTATAAATCGGACACATTTAAACTCTAGGAATTCATTTAATTATTTATTAATTGCAAATAAGTATGTTGTATTACGTGATTACGTAGAAAACAATGCCAACAAATTATATAAAAATGAATAAAGTGATCTATCCTATGAATTTTTTTTCTATAGAAAAAGATGTCTTTAACATCTTGGGGCCTTACCAAAACAGGGCAGTGACTGTCTTTCCCAGGGTCAGCTAATTTCTAGTGATAGGAAAGAACTTGCATGAGAACACACCTTTGACATGCAAACAAACCAATTCAGCACCCCTACCCCCAATCACCTCCTTTATCAAGTTCTCACATACCATTTCAATATTCTCTCTGCCCTATGTCACCCCAGGGCCAAGTATTGGACATCCAGGCCACCACTCTGGTCCAGAGCCTATTGAAATTATTTCAGCTATTCAGTCCTAAACTCATTCAGCTTACCCATCCTGTCTTGCCCATTCGTTCCTGCAAAAACCAATGATAGGTAATAAATTCTTCTTTCAAGGAAGGTATGTCCATGTCTACCATCTTACCATACAGGATTAGAACAAATTCCAGGTACATTTTAAAACACCTGTATTTCTAACCATCTTGAACTTAAATGGGTGAGCTTCCTACTTATCATCAGCTCTGACTGTGTTACCTTTCTTGAGTCTCAGTTTCCACATTTTTTAATCATGCTAATTGTAATGTCTACCTCATAAAGCCAACCTTGTTCCTCCTTCACCTCCAGTTCCCCTGACACACACGCATACACCCACACACTCATAAACACACTTGTGCACGTGCACATGCGAGATGATGCCTCTTTGGGAGAAGTCTTAGATTTGCCAATAAAAATTTAACAAAAATTTTCTTCTCTTTAGTAAAGGACATCTTTTTAAAGGAACTCCCCCTGTAGAAAAAGATAAAAGTATAGATATTTTGGGAGCATTAACCTGAGGTCGAAGTATAGTCAGTGAAATATCTTTAGCTGCTTCCTTAACGGTAAGTAAGATAAAGATGGAAAGTCTTCACATTCATTTCTTTAAGCCAATAATCTTCCATGATGAAATGATTTGTTATTTCTGAAGTGCTTAGGATTTACATATCTTGGAGGCCTTATTCAGTTGGAGTATAAAAATTAGTTCAGAGAAAACACACCTAGAATTTTATACTATCTTGCTACTTTAGATTCAGTGAGTGTGAGAAAGGGTTGGAAGTTGCTAGCCTTTGCTACTCTTCACACAGTGTTATAAATGAGAGGCATATGTGGCTGAATAATAATGTGTGGTCACTTTTTTTTGTTGTTAATTGCTTAAAATATGCGTAGTGGTAAAAATAAGATTTAAAGATTTAGATTCAAAAACATATCTTTGCATGCTCCATTCCTATTTCTAAAATGTATTTATTCTTCATTTTGCATATGTAAAGATACATTGTGTTAAAGTATAGCTATTATTCATTTATAGCTTATAAAATGCTTCATTGTATTATGAAAGTATAACTCATGAGTTAACCTCAGCATTTTTCTTCATGGATTTTATTTTTTTGTAGAACTTGCATGATAATTAGTTTACTCATATGAAAATGTGAACTTTAAATTATATTCAAATTTATTCAGAGCTTAACACTTTTGTGCAATTGATAGGCATACCCTTTCTTCTCAACTGTTTTTAAAATTTTCACACTTAAGAATAATCTGATGAACCACTGATTGGTTTACAATACGGGAAGAGGATCAAGGTGTCTTATATCAGACAACCAAGTCCAACTCAGGTTAGCCTCTGAGCTCCTTCCTGGAAGGTCTTAGTTTTGATAGATGAGACATTGTGGTTACTTTTATTATTTTTAGTTTACCTGGTAAAAGGTCAGGGATGCCTATCAGACCCCAAATGTCTGCCTCAGTTTTTACTTCAGGGAAGGAATCTGTACAGATCACAATTTAAATTGAGACTATCTGAATTGGGCCAAGTTAATGGGGTTGCCTCTAAAGAGAGATGAAATTGTACAAAATCTGCACAAAATTGACTCAAATGATATAACGCACAGAATTTGATCTAGTCAGATTGTTAATAAGTAGTTCCCATTCTCAGAATTTTCTCAGAACAAATAAAGTGAAATTTACATTGCTTATTTCCAAGGTAGGTCGTGTGTCTAAATAAATGGATAGAGTCATTGCCTCTTCAAGCAAACCCACAAAGATGATATGGGTTTTTTCCCTTGTAAAGATCACCAACAACAAAGTTTTTATAATGAAATTGTAGGTGGGAAACAGAACACAGATGTTTACAAAGACAGGTTAATTGCCTGTGTGTATAAACACAAATTCTGCACTGCCAATACTATATGCCTCGACCGAATATGCTCTATTCTATTTTCAGATCTTTTTAGTTTTTTAGTTAAAAAGTTGACCCAACAAAGAAACAGTTTGATCCTCAAGGGTAAGATTGATCATCTCGTAGCTTTTGCTGATGCATACTAAAATCTAAGTTCCCTGTAGATATAGTAGAGTTCATAGAGCATAAAAATGTCATTGCCAAATTTTCCTTTTCTAAGCATTTAAACATGTTTTTGCCTTTCCTAAAACCATTTATAAACATCTAAATTTTAAATCGAAAAGAGATGAATGAAATAAAAAAAATACAGTGACATATATTCTCAAAGTCCTACATGGTTATTTTGAGTAACAATTTTCGTGACAATTATATATTTATATTAGATAGATCACATGTTAAATACATTCTCTTATCTTTTTTTTAGGTGAGGCAACCCTTGGTTGACCTCACAGATTGCAAGGACTTTGCCAGTTTACAATCCCTTATTTTTTTTTTTATTTTTTATGCCTATCGTACTGATCTTTCTAGGTGGTCTCCCATCCAAGTACTAAGCAGGCCCAACCCTGCTTAGCTTCCAAGATCAGATGGGATTGGGCTCATTCAGGATACCATGACCATAGACAATAAATTCTATTTTTAAAAAGAAAATCAGAATAAGAGACAAAAGTTAAGAAAGTCCATACATTAAAATAAAATGTCATTAAGTATGTCACCAATATCCTAACTTTTGCTGAATTAAGTATATCATATGTTAATTTCAGGAAACATTGTATTCTTTCAATATTTTAAAAAGGTTTATGTGGTAAACTTAGTTAATAATATCCAGTTCATGCTTTTTTCCCCACCTACGGCATAATTCTCACTATCCAACTTTCGTATTTTCCAATGAATACTTACTGAGACCACTGCATGCATCACCTGATGCTAGGCACAGTGGGGATTAGAAGTCTAGATTCCGTTATTTAGACACTTACAGGGTTGTAAGGAGGAGATAGACACATGTGACAACAACTGAAGAATCTTTTAAAGGTGAGTGCATCCTGGAGTGGCAGAGGATGTACATCTGAAGGTGTCTGAAGCCCAAAGACAACTAGATGAGAGATTTACTCCAGAGAGTTCTCTCTAGAAGTGGATCAAACTGGGTTTTGTCAAAAATTATGCAGGGTGAGAAGAGGAGGAAAACAAGTTTTGAGTGTCTGTGTCTCTCACAAAGTCACTTGAATAAGCTCCCCAAATATCAAACAGCACACAAATAATATTCCTGCCTCCTGTCCTCTTCCTGTGGCCACTTCTGGTTCGGTGTGCTAAGCCCAGAGGGCTTCCATGCTTCCTTTGGTCCCCATTCTCCTGCCTTCATTTGCCTCATGGCTCACATATGTTATTTACATATAGCAAGTCTCCTAAAACTTGTCTCAAAGTCTCATTTGGAGAGCTGCTTCTGTCAGGTGATTGACACTGTGTCACCTGAGGATCATCATCCACAAGAACACAGAGTAACTGACTCATCATTTCTTCTCCTAAACTCAGTGGCACAGTTCAAAGTCTCCTGTTTGCCGGTTTTAACTTTTTGGTTTAAGAATCTGGTGGAAGCCAGAATTATCATGCTTTTTGTATTCTATGCTGTGTCCATCCCATACTGGAACTTAGTAAATGTTAAATAATAGCACAGAACCACATTCATTTCTCCACTTCTTAACACGTAAGACTATTCTGTACACTTCCCTACACAGAAATGACTGCAGGATTTTCAAGCAGTCGGTGCTTCCCCCTGAAGTTTAAAAGTGAGAGGGAAGTTTTCCTAACTAGACAATGAATCATTTGACTTCTGAGTTCAGGAAAATTTAGTATAAGAAGGCTAGTCTAGAAATCCCTTCTTTGCATATCCAAGCTGTTCATCTCTCAAGAGTCAAAGTGGATGCCAGAATTCCATAGATTTCATTTTTCAAGATGAACATTCATATTTGAACATATTTCAAGCCAGATGGTTTACAGTTCATGTATTTGTTGCCGTTTTCCTGCCACAACAACTAAATATTGAAGACACATATTTGTGATTAAGAGAGCACTACCAAACCATCGTTTCCTGCTGCTCTTTTATGCTTCACACTCACTAATCCCCTGTGTGCTGCAGGGGAAGGTTCTGGAATCAGACAATGAATTACATCCACTTGATTTAATAGACAGGCGAGGGGTGAAATAACATAAAACAAGCTTCCTATAAATACATATTTCTTGTAACAGCCATGAATTTTCTGGTAACTAATAAGAAAGCAAATGAACACCTATTGAAATATTCTGTTTTTTTTTTTTTTTTTTTTTTTTCTGATCCATTTAGACAAGCTGGAAACTTTACTTCTAAGCCTGCTGGTAACTTATAAGGTAGTCTGCCAAACTGTGGGACAGTTTGACCAGAGTTTAGAAAAAAAAAAAACCCAGGAAGATCAAACAAAGGTTTATTTTTAAGTAAAACCATCAGATATGAAAATGTCAGTTGGAGTAAGTATTGCACCATTGTACTGAGGAATGTCAGCATCACTCAGCGGGTTCAATGGTATCTGTCTTCTAGGATGAAACGATTTTCTCTTCACTTGTCATCTTATGTGCAACTTGTTATTATTCTGCTCTACTATCAACATCTACGTTATTACGACTCCGAAGACGTAGTTTGTTGACAAAATGCCATTAGGTAGCTGAACCAAAACAATGCAAAATTTTGAAGAATGGAAAATAGGGGAAAGAATGATAAGCACAGAAGCGAGGTATGTTTGCTTGGCACTCTAACAAGATCTCTACAGCTATTCGATAAGCACTCGATGAGAAACTGGCAAAAGGGACACTCCCGTCCCCTGTGCACCGTCATTGTCACCACCGACACCCAACAACATGACACACACACACACACACACACACACACACACAGAGACTCAGCAGTATTTTTTTAGAGATCGTTTGCACAGCCTCACACTTTGAATCAAAATGACCTAGAATTATGTACTCAAGAACCAAGGGAACCCTTAGGGATCATGTAGAGCAATATTCTCATTTTACAAAGGAGAAAGCAGCGACGAGGAGATTAAGGGACCAGTCTGAAGTCACACTGCTGGTCAGTGCAGAAATAGGATGAAGAGCCCAGGTGCTCACATCCACTGATTATTCCACGGCATCGCTCTCTATATCTCTGTTTTCATATCTTTGTTCTACAGAAAAGAGAAAGACAAAAGAATTAGCAAAAACATCTCCTAAAGCTCACTCTAGGAGCCTCAGTCCTAGATGATGGGGCCTAGAAGTGCTAACAGGGAGCATGAAATTACTCTCCAGAAGCCCTGGAAATGTGTATTTCCGGAGGGCCTTTCAGATGCCAGGCATTTCCTAGGTTATGATACTTAATCCTGCAGATCTATGAGGAAGGCATAAAGTTTGTTTGGTAGCTAAGGAGGATGTGGAGAGACAAAAGCCTCAGTAACTGTCCTGAGATCCTCTAGTAAGTAACTATCATGGCCAAGAGGAGAGGCCTTTGTGTCCGACCCCTGTCTTGTGGTCTGCCTGTCTGGCCATGTTACTTTTAAGACAGATGTACAAATGTACTTCCCAAACCACCAATGACAACTTCCCCATATGCATGAATGTTTCTGTTTTGACTGGTGTCCAGAGCTAGATGCATTTTATGATGGCCTGGCTAATTAACTTGAACCAATAAAGAAAAAAAAAATGTGATTCGTAATGACTGAAGCCCTTAGGCTGTGTTTTTGTCACATGTAAAGATGGAATCAGTCATTAGTGCTACCCTGACCTACCTTAGTGACAACATAGCTCTCGAGACAGTGTAGATTTTAAGTCAAAGTTTAAACGTTATATTTAAAACATAAATTTCCCAGTGAAAGAATACAATTTAATAGACCAATCATCCTGAAGAGATGCTTTCTTATGGGTACAGAATTTAAAACTAAAATTTATTTTTTTTTCATTGTCATATTTTTTAGCAATTCTTTTGGCCAAGAGGAAAAAACAAAATAATTACTCAGGATCCATGGTAGAGTGCTTTTTAGAAGAAAGATCTTCAACAAAAACAATTAGCTCCTGTAAAAGTGTTAAAAATTATTGTATTGGTCTATCACTATTTTTGATGGCTGTTTCTCCTTCTGTTTCTCTCTCCATGTGGCCTCAATCCTTCCAGCCGGTTAAAGTGTCAGCTGAAACTCCAGTGCCACAGTAGCTATGGTTCCCAACTATAATGGTTCCATTTTCCAGTTCAAAGTCTCTTCCAGGAGGTAAGGCCCTGGAAAAAAAAATATGGCTGCATATCATTGGATTAACGCTGGTTGTTCAAACCCATCTGTCCTTTGTTCTTTATCCTTTTCCTACTCAACGTAAGTTTGTGTTCCCTCATCTCCTCTGTGTTAGTGATGCGAACTCCTTCCAGGTATTTTCCTTCCCCTTTTTCCAGGTGGAGCCATCTTAGCCATCAACTATTCTGCCTATAATTAATATTTGCTTGACTTGCAAGGGATTTTGTTGCTATGATATTATTGTCATAAGAAAGAGAATTTGTTGTCAAGGTGACCCAGGCAGTGCAATGTGCAATCTGGCGTTTCTCAGAACCACTTGGTCCAACTCCGACTTCATTCTTACAGTCAGATGACCACAAGATACTCATCAGTCCTGGTGGCATCTTCCTCTCTTTCTGCTTCTTCGCATTGTAGAGGGAGGTCTTGTCGACCTATTATTTTTTCCTACATTTGATAACTTAGTATGTTCTCTAATCAGCTTCTCCTCTTTCATTCCACCCGATCTCCTCACAGAATCATCAATCACATCTCACATATTCATGGCTCAAGATGATACAGGGAGACCAGGAGGATGGAAAAAGCAAAGAAATTGGATGTATGACAAATTAGAGATAAGGCTCAAGGGAGAAGTTTGGTGGGAAGATAAGTAAATATTATTCCTGATTATTTTTAGACTACACAAATTTTGAGGATGGGCAACAGCAGTAAGTAAAGCTTTAAAAAGCCATCTCAAGGAAACATGTGGCTGTTCTGATGTAGAAACATCAGGGCTATCTTTAATCTTTTCTTTATTCTCTCCCTGTATAGTGTTCCATTTATTCCCTTATTGAACCAACTATCGAGTGCTGTGTCCCAGGTATGCTAGGCCTGGGAGTAGTAAAATTAATAAGACATACGTTGACTTCAAGAAGCTAAAGTACAGAAAGCCAGCCATCAGTTTGTGTCACTTGATTCTGCCTCTGCGTCTCCACATGTCCCCTCCCACCCACTCCAGATGCCTCACTATACACCCTTGTCACATTTCACATTTACTTTTTGCAAGAGTTCCTAACTGATATTTCTGTCTGTAATTACTTCACTTCTACCCCAACTTTGCAACCAGACAAATTACGTTTCTAAAGCACAAAACAAATCATATTCTAACTTGGCTTATCTGTCTGAAACGGCGCTCATGAGAGGCTGGCCCCAATGCCCACTCCAACTTTGTCTCTCTCTAGATTTTAACACACCCTCTGAGCCAGCCACACTTGAACCCCACCAGCATGTCTGCATTTTGTTCCTGTTTTCTGGAATGTTCTTTCTTCTTCTTTATGTCTTATTAGGAGTTGGAGTTCTCCAGAGAAATAGAACCAGTGCGCGCGCGCGCGCACACACACACACACACACACACACACACACACACACTTGTTTGTTCTTTTACTTGTTTGTTTGTTTGTTTTAAGGAATTGTCTCACCTGTTCATGGGGGCTGGCAAGCTTGCCATTTGTCAGGTAAGCCGGCAGTCTGAAAAATCAGGCAAGGGTTAATGCTGCAGTCTTGAGCCCAAATTCCAAGGGGCAGCAGGCTGCAAACTCAGGCAGGGTTTCTATGTCACAGTCTTGAGAAGAATTCTTTCTGTTTTGGGGAACCTCAGTCTTTGCTCTGAATGCTTTCAACTGATTGGGTGAAGCCCGCCCACTTTACAGAGGGTGATTTAAGTCTGGTTATTTAAATGTTACTTACATCTAAAAAAAACATACCTTCACAGCAACATCTAGACTGGTTTTTAACCAAGCAACTAGGCATCATAACTTAGTAAAGTTAACATATTAAATTAATCGTTACATATCTCATTCACTTAACCAACCACCTTCAAGTTTTCCTGCCCTGGAATGATTTTATGATAAGTGCAAAAAGAAAGTGTTGTAGTGCAAGGGACAGTTTGCCACTAGGGGGCAGCAATCTGCTCAGTTTGGGAGATGAAGAAGTGAGGTTCTCCTAGGAGTTTGCCCTTCTGATGTGAGTTTTGAATGATGAATTGGAATTCAACCAGGAAGAAAGAGATGTAAGCGTTTTCCAGGCAGGGCATCACGGCAGGTGCAAACACAGAATCTCAAAAACCACATGGATGTGAGGAAACTGCATGCTGTACACAGAGGGAAAAGGCGAGTAGGACAGATAGGAGCAGGGACTGGAAGGTGGCCCCGAGCCAGGTCGCGGAAGGCCTTCATAAGTTCCCTAAGGCTGCTGTATCAAAGTAGCACAATGTTTGCAGCTTAACATAACAAACGTATTGTCTGACAGTTCTGGAGTCAGAAGTCCAAAACCGAAATATTGGCAGGGTTGATCCCCTCTGGGAGCTCTGAGGTAGAATCCCTTCCATGCGTCTCTTGTCCCTTCTGGTGGGAAGTAGAGCCACTGAGTGACAATGGGCAATGAGCTCCTCCTGACGCAGAGGGTATGGTTTCTAAATACCATGCACCAGTAAAAGAAACCACAGTCCGTGGGAAGTAGCTGAATTCAGATCTGGAGCAGGACATTTATGAGAGCCTGGATTATATTGTCATACCAGGAAGCCAGGAAGCTATCAAAGACTCTTAAGTAACATACCAAGAAGACTAAAAACCAGATTGGAAAAATTCCCATTAGCCGAAGATGAGACAATTGTAGCGCTAATAAAGATAACTTATCAGATACGTTTAAATGCATCAATTCATAAAGATGCTAAAAAAGAAACTCATGTGTTACCTTTGGAGGCTGTTGAGACACCAGCTCACTATATGAAAACTGAGAAAACAAAGAATCAAACATTTAAAAATGTTTGTCCTGTGTTTCTGTTAGAAAATAATTACATTTAAAAAATTCTCTTTTTAGGAATACTGATTTCAAGCTTCTTATTGAAAAAGGAATAACAAAAATTTTAAATTATCATTGTGTACCTCTTAGCCCTAAGTCTAACAGTTATTCCACCTTGAGTGGATCTAGATAATTTTCATCACTAGTTTTTAACATAGAAAAAATAAATTCAACCAGAATTACAGACTTCTTCATGGTATATAACATTATGGAGTATTTTTGCCAAACAAAAAGTTGAATCTTTATTTAATCAGGCCTCTAGCTCTAACCACCAATTTTCAGGAAATACTGGGTATAGAAGAATGTGTAAAATAATATCAGGATGGATTTAACAAATTCCAGGCTAAGAAATGCTCTGTAGGACAATCTGGTCAGTTTCTTCAAACAAAAACAACATAAAATTTGGAGGAAATCTACATAGCAAAAGAGTTAAGAGACATTAACTAGTTGCAGTGTATGGCCCTTTATAACCTTTATAAAAGCCTGACTAGAAAATAATATTATAAAATTTGTGAGACAGTAAGGAAAATTGAACACTATGAATCTAGTAATATTAAGTATATGTATTCTATTTAGGTATAACTATGTTACTGTGGTTATATTTTTTAAAAGTTTTTTGTCTTTTAGAGAGATATACTGAAATACACATGGATGCAGTGATATAATATCTAAGATTTGCTACAAAATAATTGAAAAGTAGGGAAGGTAACAAATAAATGAAATTGGTTGCGCTTTTTTTTTTTTTTTGAGTCTGGTACAGTACATGGGGGTTTGTAATATTCTCTCTAATATTTAACACAATAAAGAGTTTTAGAAAAAGAAATAATAAAGAAATGTAAAATAAACTTTAAACTATGTTTAAAAGAGTCAAAGAGTTGAGAAAGGAAGTTGTTCTAAACAATTGCATGAAATCATGAAAGTTGAGTAAGACAAAAATAATAAAGATAAAACTGAGTCAACTACCCCAAGCATATAGAGATTTTTTTAAGCATTAGAGTATACTATGAACAACTCTATAAATTTTTTAAAAAATAGGTAAAATATATGGTTTTCAAAAAAAGTATAAATAAATTAGTTCAATGTCAAGGAGAAATAGAAGATCTGAGTAGAACAGTAATGATTAAAGAAATGAATTAGTAGTTAAAATCTACTCTGTCCTTTCTCAAAGCAGTGATAAAAAAAAAATAAGCCTAGGAGATTTATAAGAAAGTTATATGGAACCTTTAGAAGAGAGTCTGTCTTATAAAAACAATTCTATACTAGCATGGATAATTAGATAAGAAAAGTACAAGAAAAGAAAATTATAGGCAAGTTTGATTTAAAACTTGATGTAAAATTTCTCAGTAAATTATTAGCACAGTGAATATAAGAGAACGTAGGAAAATTTCTTAAGACCAACTAGTGTTTATTAAAATAAAACAGGATTTTTTTAAGATGGAAAAATCTCTAAATATTATTTACTACAGTAGCAAAATCGGGTAAAAATCCATATAACCATCTCAATGGTTGGAGAAAAGTCATTCTATAAAAGTCAATATTTGTTTATGATAAAAACTCTTACAAAACCAAGAATAGGAGATAGAGTTTTTAAGCTAAAGAAAGGCATCTAACCATAAGTTATAATACAGCTCATACTTGATGATAACATTTAAAAGTATTTTCATTAATGTGCTTTATAAGGCAAGGATATTGATTATAATCAACCAGCCTTGTTCCCATGAACCTAACCAAGAGGATAAGACAAGAAATAAACCTAAAATATATAGAATTATAAAGAAAAAGATAAACTACGAATGATCATCTGCATACATTAGCCAAGAGAATCAACTGCAAAATATTACTGCTACTGAAAGGTTTTAGAAAAGTTACTATACACAAGCTCAGCATACTCAAATTAATAGATTTCTGATTTCTAAAATATGAGCAATTAGAAAATACCATTTCCAATGGCAACAAAATTTATGAGGTAGCCAGAAACAAATTTAGCAAAATATGTGTTAGCTTCTCAGAATAAATTCTGAAACTTTGCTGAAGAACATTGAGATAGGCTTAAAGTAAGCAAAAGATAAATAATCTGCACAAATGAGAACACTCACAATGATGAAGATGCCATTTCTCCCCCAAATCAGTCTTTAAATTCAATGCAATTACAATCAAAATCCCTCTATGAAATTTTTGAAATTTGAGAAACAGATTCAAAACTTAATATGAAATAGAAAAGCAAAAGTCCAGAAATATCTAAGACAAATATAAAATCAAATTAAGCAAAAGAAATAGACATAAAGAGGTATCGAGTGTTAAGAGAAAGCTTAATTTAAATACATATATTTAACAATATAAGGTGTGGTTTTGGACTAGAATACTTTACTGAAACAATATAGAATATAATGTGTGCGAGCATATTTTTCTTATGTGGAAATTTATGAGAGGTGCCATTGCAACTCAGTGGGCAGAAGGTGGGCTATTTAATACCTAATAAGGAGGTAAATGGCTTTTAGTATGAAAAAAATATAATTTGGTCCTTTTCTCACATCACTTACAAATCAGACCTGTGTGGATTAAATGCCTAATGGTGAAAAACAAAATTTTGGAACTACTAGAAGAACATGAGATAGATTTTTCATCTGGGAATAGAAAAGGATGTCATGCAAGACACAAAAAGCACAACTCTAAAAGATTGATAAATTTGACCACATTGAAATTAAAGTCCTAATTTATACAATAATGGACACAATATGTAGTTAAAGGAATGTGAAAACTGCGAAAAAAATTTAAACACATAGAACTGACATAAGATTAGTATCTTTAATAAAAGGAAGATAAAAGGAAATTCTAGAATTCATGAGAAAAAAAATAGACAAAGAACTCCCTAGAAAAAAAACTAGGCAGATGGAACTAGACTATTCTGAGAAGAGGAGGAAATCAAATTAGTTAACACACATGTAAAATGAAACTTAACTTTATTAATTATCAGAGAAGTACAAACTGAAAAAATGAAATACTCTTTGTTACTCATTTGATCGGCAAAAATTAAAATGACAGACTCTATCGAGTTGGCAAGGATAAGAAAAATAAACATCTCCAGCCTGTGTTAATTGTTAAAACAACTTCAGAAAGCCTCTTGGTAATATGTAAGGTACCTGCCTTAAACCCTCACTCATGTATCCAAGGAGATAAACACAGAAGTTTATTGCAGCTTTTTAAAAAAAGTAATGTTTTAAACCACCTCATGTCCATGAATAGGAGAATATATAAAAGGCACATGATTCTGATCTCTGTGCTATTATAAATCTGAGTATGATTCTTAATTAAATTGATCTCATGACCCGTGTTTTGTCATAGGTTCAGTATAAAAATTATGCCTTCCCTTTTTTTCAGTGTTTTTTTAAAAGTTCTATTTCTATACATTTTTTTTGGCTCCTTAAATGGGAAAAAAAATTGACCAGAAATTAAAAAATAACAAAGCCCTGGATTTGAAGGATACCCTTAAATAGTAACCCAAGGCTCTAAAGAAAGAAGAAATTTATAAGATGGATGTAGGAGGAGAATGTGATTAGAGAAGCATTGGGATGGAGAGTGATGGGGAACTATGTGATACACAGGGCAGGTGGAGGGGGTGTGAAGTGATTTGGAAATCAGAAGCAGTATCCTTCCAATACCAAGTTCTAGGTCAAGTTTTTTTTTTTCCTGTTTGAAATAAAAGAACAGGCAAATATTTTATTAAAAAAATTATGCTACCTCCATTTATTTATTTATTTATTTATTTATGTATTTATTAAATTAAAAATATATATTTATTTAAGTATACAGTACATTGGTTAGACATCTATATAATTCATAAAATGACCCCCCCCCCAATTGCTTCCTCCCTCCCCTGGCCCTCATATTAATGCTGACTGCATTCCCTATGCTTGTTCCCCATCCCTGTGACCATCTATCAACTACTAATTTGTACTTCTTTAACCCTTCATCCTATGCTCCCAGACCCCAAAACCCCTACCCGTTGTCCATCACCAAATTGTCTACTATATTTGTGAGTCTGTTTTTGATTAGTTTGTTCTTTTTGTTCCTTAGATTCCACATATAGATAAAATCATATGGTATTTATATGGTATTTATCTTTCTCTGTCTGGCTATCTCCATTTAAATATTTTAAAAAGTATATATAACCTTCCAAACAGTTTCCTACTGCTGACTTTTGGACACAAAGACTATGAGACTATTTTCTTCTTTTATGATTACATGTTAATTAAATATTCTGATTACATTACAGAGTGATTACATATTCCCTTGCTTCAGTCTTTCCAAAGGCAGCGTTTTAGACGATCTTGAAGTAGTCTTTCATAAATTATCACTTAATAAAAGAAAAGAAGCGTAGCCAGTTATAATTAAGTGTTGAAGAGCGAACAGTTTTTTTTTTCTTCAAAAATAAGTTCTGGGAAATTTGTGCAGCCTCGTATTCTGAGAGGAAAAGAAAACCCCGTAGCCTCTGAAAAATGACATTGTTAAATAAATGAGGTGCAAAATTTGATTTACCTTAATATTGTTACAGTCTGGTGGGGAAAATCCACAGTATTCTTCATCCTGTCACTTACAAATTAAAAAAGTACCCATTGTTTATTTAGTCCCTAGAATGCTGTGGCTGTCAGTGCAAATGCAGATACGGTGACAGATCTCAGCTCTCCCACGTTAAGGAACAAGAGGATATTGCATTCGTGCACACACAAGGGAGCATATATATGTCCACTCGCTGAGGACAGGCGTGATGTGTGTGCATGCGTGCAACAAAATGCGTTTTGGTTGCAATGAGTTACAGCTTGAGGCAGCTGGTGATACTCGGCTGTTCACCTGTCTTGAATAATTTACAAACTTTCACTTCTGCGCAGATTTAGGACTCTCTATCATGCAGATAATTTAGGAGAAAATTTGAAACTTTTGGTAATTGCTCTACTAAATCATTATTTAGGTTTATGTCATTATATCTGTTCAGTTTTGGGTCACCTAGGAAGGTAGAATAGATGTGCTATTCAGGTTCAGGGTAAGTTTAAGCAAAATTAATTATCTGTCTAGTGGTTTATCTGGATTGTACTGGATCGGCTAATTAAATTTCTGCAGTATATAGTTGGCCAAGTAAACGACAGAGGGATAACTTTGGAAACTGACAACATGGTTCTCCGGAATGTTCTGGTAGAATCTATACACTACATGTCTGTTCTATATAATAATGTTTTGTGTTGTCTTAAATTTTCACACATGGCTTTTATCTTCTGTCTGTGTGGCCACAGGAATTAATCATTTGGTTATTTTGTATTGCCAGCCACAGTGGTTTTGCGGTAGGATTGATGATTGAAATGTGGGAGACAGCAGAATCAGGCACACAGCTCAGATTTTTGTGAATTCTGGCTCTGCTCTTACCAGCTAGTTAACCTTGGCTAAAGTACTAACCTTCCTGAACCTCAGTCTCCACAGCCATATAATGGGGACAATTACGAAACTTGCTTATAGGATGATTGTAAGGATGCATTAGGGTGATAGCAATCTATCCTAGGCACAGTGCAGCACAAATGCACAAATCATATTAGATATTATTACAAGTCCCCGTCATGCAAAGGAATCTCCACTTTGCTTCCGTGGCACAGCTTCTGCTTGGTTGCTTCCTGTCACCTCTGATAATGGTCTTCTTAAACCTGGCTGCAAATTCGAAGCACTTATGAAGCTTTAAATCTATTTCAAAATCAATTGGATATGGATATGAATTTTGGCTTTAGGCCTGGGGGTCATTATTTCTTAAGGCATCATGATTCTAAGAAGCAGCCAGGGTTGAACACTAGTGGCAAATGAAGTCTTCTCTTTAAAGAGACTTCAGCTCTTGGCTGCGTGGGACTGAAGGGGTAGAGTGGAGGGATCTCTATCACTCCACCAAGAAGCAACTGAAAACATAGCTTATAATCCTGCTTTCATTTTCTCATTTGTCCTTCTTTTTCAAGCTATTTGGGTTGGCCCCCACACTCGACAGGGCACACGTGACCAATGGCTTTCTAGGAACTGTTTATATCTATGTGGATGGCTTCAGCCTCCTTCTTTCCTTCCTCCTCCCTTGCCTTTCAAGGCACCCTCCTCTGACTCCCATTCTGTGCCCCTCAATTATTCCGTCTCAGTTTCCTTCATGTGATCCTCTTCCTCTGTCTGCCCTTTAGATGTTGCTGGTCTTGAAGGCGTTATTCTTGATCCTTTATTCTTCCTGCATTTCATGTTCTAATCAGCCACCTTGGTCATGCCTGTGGTTTTACTCCCATGACAATGAATTCGAACCTCCATTTCTTGGGCGCTAGACTTTGATTACTATGTATGTTGTTGTTGTTACACCTCTAGAATAGTTCCTGTCACGTAGTGGGTGCTTACTTATTTTTAAAATTAATCTACCAATGAGTGCAGGGCTTATAAGGTTAATATAAGACTAGGCAGTTTGGATTTCAGCTGAGAGCAATGAGAAATCATTGGAAAACTTTAAAGCATCAGACTGAAATGATTAGATGTGAATTTTCGAAAAGATTTTCTCCAGCCATGGGTTAGGAGATAGATAATAGGGGAGACATCATAAAAAAGATGAAATAAGAATATGGCAAAGCTAATATTTATTGAGTTCATACTGTTTGCCAGCCAAAAAGTATTAAGCCATGGACTTCCCATGTATGGTCTTAATTAACGTACAACTTAGCCTGAGAAATGGGTTTTATTATATTGTCCACTTCTCTGGTAAAACTAAAAACCCTGAAGATTAGAGAGAAAATTTAACATTTGCATAGTAATACAAAGCAAGTGTTGGAGCACTAAACCTGGACCATTATGAGGCTCTGAACTAAGGTTTTGGTGGTACAGGTGGAAAGGAGAAAACAGATTAAATAGTTAAGAGACCAGAACTCAATATTATTAAGTAAGTGGCGATAGGGAGCAGGTGGGTGGTTCCCGAGCTCTACGTTGCCATCCTGGGCATATCCATTAGTCTCGATAGACTTGTGGGCTCAAAGCTTCAATCTCATTAAATTATCTTTCCTCAACAGATCTCATCATTTTTCATAAATTTGAACTGACATTTTTAAACTTACTATACTGTGCCTTCATCTTGATATCAACTTTTACTTTTACTTATTCAAATATTCTAAATCATGTCAAGAAAACCTGTATCTCAGGTTTTATCTCTTCCATAAAACTTAAAAAAAATTTAGCCAAAGCAGAATTTCTGTTTTTTAGAATATATTATTTACATTAAAAAATTTAGGCAGGTGATCAGAGCTTGCACAGAATAATGTTTAAGTGAATGAATTTTGGAGCCAGAAAGACCATTGGTTCGAGTTATTAGCTGATGACTTCAGCATATTATTTAACTGCTTGGAGTTGAGCTTTCTCAGCTGTAAAATGAGGATTTCAATGACGAGGAGTATAAAATACATTGAACGTTCAGTAAAATAACACGTGTACAATACTTAGCACCCTGACCGACACATATTAAGCACCTACTAAATGTTAGCTAATACTACCTTTATTATTAAATGCTTATATTTATCTCAGTCTTCTCATAGTGTTCTATTTTACACTTGTATGCTTTGGCTTCCTAGGAACAATGTAATTATCTCAAGGGCAGGGAAAGTGTTCAGCACATCTGGCAAATTACTAAATACTCAATAAATGCTAAATGAATGGATGAGTGCACAACTTCTTTTGCTTTTCTTTCAGTGACTAGCATTATACTGAACCTATGCTAGATACTTAATAAACACTATTTGAGCATCTGAAAGTGATTATTAAAAAACAATGATAAGTATGATCTCATGCTTGACTAACCTAATTGAATGGAACACCAAATACATTGTAACCAGGGGAATTTTAAAAAAAATTTCATAGCCACAGAACATTGTGCTGATGCATTTTCTTGGTACTATTAGTATCTGCATGAATATCTTCATCTAGAAAATTTATATGTCCTTCATATATATGCCACTGTAGGACAAGAAGGTAGAGTTTCAGTTTATGAAAAGGATGTAGCAGAATTCAATTCACTCTTCTTTCTTTCTTCCTTCCCCTCTCCCTTCCTCTCTCCCGTTCCTTTCTTTCTTTTTCTCTCTTGTTCGTTTCCTTCTTCCCTTCCTTTCTTTCTCCCGGTCCTTCCCGTCCTCCAATTTCTTTCTTTCCATTCTTTTCTCTGTCTTCCTTCCTTCCTTTACTTCTTCCCTTTTTCCCTTCCTCTTTTCCCCCTTCCTTCCTTTTTCCCTTTCTATCTCTTTCTTTCCTTCCTTTCTTCTCCCATACCTCCCTCCCTCTCTTCTTCCTTTCCTTCCTTTTTCCTTTCTGCAAATGAATATCACATGCCTACTTTGTGCAAAGCCTTGCTCCAGCGTCAAGGATCTAAAGAGGAACATAAAGATTCAGTGAGGATAAAGACACAATCACCATCTCAGGGAGCTTATAATTTAGGGGAGGGGATAGACCTGTTAATAGATAATTACAAAACAATATGATAGAACAAAACACACAGTGTTATGGGGCAAACGTGAGGATTGTAAACAAGAGTTAGTGCATCATTTTTTGTCATCTTAGAGGTCTAAGATGTAATTCTTTGAACTAAGTTAATGTGAAAACACATCATTGTGAGTTTCAACCTAGAAGAGGTAGAATAAAATTAGGCTGGAGCATTTTTTTTCTCTCATCATGTTCTACATCTGATTATATTGATACATAGTACACAATTACTTGAAACAAGTTCCTATAAAGTCCATAAAACCAAGTGACCTTTCGAGATATAACAAAGGTAAAAGGTTACTGTCATCACTCTCTATGAGTCACCCAATTATCAATATTTTAGATTTTAAAGCACAATGATGAAAAGTTTGCTTAAAGCAATGACATCAGATAATTAAGCCATTCTTTGGTGTATGATATCAATATTTCAGAAACAGAATTCCAAAGTATTTCCAGATGTGCTATGTATGCTGATTGATTTTAGGTTTATCATTCTTCCTTTTGTAACCATATTGATGCAAGCATTTCTCTTTGCATGGGGTGTGATTGCAGTGGCATTTGTCACTCTAACATTAAAAGCATGGCATCCATGGATATATATAGAAGTGCCAAAACAAAGATTACAAAATGCATATGAACATTTTGTTTACTAGTGTGCTGTGTTTCATTGTCTACCACATCTACTTCTTATCTAATGTTTTAATTTGTGTCATTAAGTAAATGTCCCTGCACATTCATAAATATATCCCATAGACTTATTCTAGAGAATACCCATCGATGTATCTGATTTATGAAGAATGCACAGCTATATATGTACTTGTGCTGTCATCCATGTGACAAACTACAAACTTGGTATCACTACAGAAGCCACTTACAGGAACTGGAATAATTATGGCGCTGCTGTAAATTACAAGATCTCTCATTGGAACCATAGACCGTTAATAGGGTTGTATTCATTACAGATTTATCGGGTTTGCATTTCTTCTGTGACTTGGCATTTCATCTCTGTAAATTCATTTGCATAAGAAATTGAAAGCGATTGATTGAGGCTATTGGAAAAAGAGCCTTCAAATCTCATGAAGTTGTTATCTGCATAATTGAAGATAGGTGGATCCTAAATCTACTCCAGGTGAAGGTCTTAATGAGTTTCCCTTAATCTCCTTCTGTGAGACTATATGTGTGTGTGTGTGTGTGTGTGTGTGTGTACATATATATGTGTACACTCACATATATATACGTACACACACAAATTTTTTTCCTGATTATGCTATTTTCTGAGGCAGATTTGCTAAGGCTACTATTTGATCAAGCTTGGATTGCCAATTATGGGCAGCAAAGTCTAGGAGAGGCAATATGCCTGAGCAGTTAGACCTTAGTGGCCAATGGCAAAGGCTTGGAGCCAGATTGCAAAAGTCAGAAATCGAATCTATCTGTAGCTAGTGATATAATCTTGACTAGGTCCTCTTTTAACTTCTCTTTCTTCAACTGCATGCTGGAGCAATAATTCCATCTACTTTGTAGTTTTGTGCTGAAAATTCAATTAAAAATAAAAAGCATATATAAGGCACTTGGCAGGGGTCTGCCGCACAATAAGTGCTCAGTAAATTGTAGCAATTGCAAAACTTACACGTATTAATTTTTGAGATATAATTGACATATACGTTAGTTTTAAGTGTACGACCTAATGATTTGATATTGTGAAATGATCACCACAATAAGTTTAGTTAACATGCATCAGCATATATAGTTAAAAATTATTTTTCTTATAATGAGAACTTTTAAGATCTATTCTCTTAGCAACTTCCGAACATATACTACTACTAGTATTGCTAACTATAGTCACCATGCTGTACATCACATCCCTGGGTCTTAGTTATCTTATAACTGGAAGCTTATACCTTTTGACTGCCCTCACCCATTTCACCCTCTCTCTCAGAGGTTGCCTCTGGTAACCACTAATCTTTTTTTTTTTGTACACACGAGGATTTTTTTCTTTTTTTGTGATTGTACGTATTAGTGAGGTCACACAGTATTCGTATTTCTCTGTCTGACTTATTTTACTTAGTATAATGCCTTTAAGGCTCATATTATCACGAATGACAAAATTTCCTTTTTCATGGTTGAAATAACACTTCAGTGCATATGTACCACATTTTCTTTATCTATTTAATTGGTTAATGGACACTCAGGTTGTTTCCATGTCTTTGCAATTCTAAATACTGCTGCAGTGCACATGGGGGTACAGTTTTGAGATTGTGATTTCATTTCCTTTAGGTAAATATTCAGAAGTAGAATTGCTAGATCATATAGTAGTTCTATTTTTAATTTTTTGAAGAACTTCCATACTGTTTTCCATAGTGACTGCACCGGTTCCATTCTCATTAACAGTATAGTATTTCAATTTTTAATATTGATGTAAACACATTGATGAGATTTATCCTCTCAGATCCCTACTTTGGGGATCTTAATCTCATTCTTAGACTTAGAATGAAAATGTGTACATCTAAGACAGTAATAGTAGAAATGTGGCTTTTCATAGCTTTATCAAAATGAAGCAGATATCCCTTTTCTGATTTTAACAAAATCCTAACAATTACTACTCTCTAAGTGAAAGCAACAGACAAAGATTAGAAAACGACCTTCTTACATGTAGTTTCAAGATTAGAGGAAACATAAAAATAAGTTCCATGAAACATCAATAAAAATGAAACAAAAATAGGAACAAAAAAGTATAGTATTTTATGTAACACACACAATTTAGTTTTTACTTAGTTTCACTTTAAAAAAGTATTAACAGCAAATTCTCTTATAGTGATAATGGGGTCCTTCAAATTGTCATTCAAAGGCTCCATTTGTTGGAGCCTTAGAATCTCCAGGCACTTGTATTAGATCTCCTCTAGGAAATGATTTAAAAACATTCTGACATCAAATCCTTTTGGACTTTGGGGACTGCATTTCAAAGTAATTTCAAGCACATACTAATGCTTTGTTTTCATATGGTCATATAGACACGATATGGTTTGGTAGAAAGAACATTTAGTGGAAAACAGAGACCTGAATTTTTACCTAATCTCTTCCTCTAAACAACTGTGTGATAATTCACTTGCCCACTCAGATATGTCTAGTGCAAAATAAGGGTGCTGGACTAGATTTTTTTTAAGGTCCCCTCTATCTCTGATGTCCAGTAAACTTATTGCAATGTCAATGTAGATTTGCAGTTGTAGAAAACCCATATCTGCTTAAGCCTCCTTTTCTATGTGTAATGGTGTGTTTATATTGACTGCTGCTTGTTCTCACATTTGCAACGTTGCTTATTTCAGAGGGGCTGAGAAAATCTGTCATACTAGAAATATTCAGAATCACAGTTTATTTAAAACAATTAACTAATCGACTGTGTTTTGCCATTGTGTTTGCATTTAAGATAAAACAACTATTTCATCTGTAAAACAATTTGAAACTAATGATGGTTAAATCACCCAATAGTCTTTGATATCAATGTAAATTAATCTGAAATTTAACTCCATTTGTTGGAGCCTTAGAATCTCTAGGCACTTGTATTAGATCTCCTCTAGGAAATGATTTAAAAACATTCTGACATCAAATCCTTTTTGACTTTGGGGACTGCGTTTCAAAGTACAAGAATTTTTCATATTGGATCATAAATCTGCTCCATAGAAATTTAGTCTCCTTAGGTTCAGCTTTTGGTTTATGCTTCCAAAAACAATTAAACTAATAAAAATGTCTAAGTAGGGGATAAACAGAAGTAGCAAGTATGTCAGAAGCCAAAACAGGATATATATATTTTTTACCAGTCAAAGAAGGAGAGACACCTTTTTGGCATTCACGATTATAAAAGACAAGATTAATGCAGTTCTCAAAAAGAAGGCTAAGTGCATAAAATAAAAGAGCACAACCATTATCCATCTCAATGGATGTGCCTCCAACTTACAAATCCCAACAATACATAAAAAATACATGATGTTATTAGGTGGTGGAAGCTGGCAATATATTGTTCCATAACTTATTTATATAAGGCTGTCCTGGGAAGCAGTGTTTAACTCTGCAGGCTAGGCAAATAGGAGTTGAGACCTGAGTTGTTGCTTATGGAAAGTCAGAAGGTGACTGATAAACACTTCTTGAAACAGATAAAACATGGAACATCTTAACATTTTCTGTCATTATCTTCTTGCCCAGCCCTCAGTTTTCCTCTAAGCTTCTGCTTTCACAAAACCAGGGTCATCTCATCGTTTTGTCTAAACTTTGTTCTCAGTCGTTTACATCATTAGTGGATTATTAAACTAATAAATGTCTTGAAAACTAGGAATAGGTGGATGCAGTCAATCATGGAGTTATTTGAAAGGACTGCCTCTGACTCTAGCTAAAACACTGGAGCCTGGTTTGGGCTTCTATGGGACTAGGGCTGCTTGTGATGTCAGGGGTCATTAGAGGGGAATGTTCCCAGCAGTAGGTTGTATGCCATTTACGGAGGTCTATTGGTATCAATAAGAAATAGAATGGAAATAATGGTCAGCCACAGGAAAGGAACTCTTGAATCTAGAAAGTTCAGGGACCCTGGGCCCTTGACAGAGAGAGCACATGGCCAAGTGAGGGCCACTCATGGGTGGTGCATTCATTGGGTAGTTCTAACAATTCATGATGATAGTACTATTTTCTGCATCTACATACTGAAAATTTTGTTTCCATGACCACCGCTAAAGTTTGTCTATATAAGAACTACTTTCACCTTTTTAAGAGAAAATGTATTTCTTTTAAAATAAAGATTTTAATCAAAAAGTGACCTTAATTTTTTATTCAAGGAGTTAAAGCAATGAGTGGGTAAGGCCAATATAGTGCTTATAAAAACTGCCAAATGCCTGTCTTTAGAGTGCCAAATTTAGAGCGGGCACTCAGGGTCCATCCCGTCACTTCTTTTTGTGGAGACTAAAAGTTTTCCACTAGGACATAATAGGCTATCATCAGCTTCAGGGGTGAAAGTGCTCTCCTAATGTATTTGGTAGGGCAGCCATGTCTTTTAAGGTAATCAATTATAGGGAAGTTAGATAATTTTTTTTTTCCTGGGATACTACACAATTGATTTCTCAAAGGTCACCAATGAACTCTTTCAAGTGAATTGAATTTAAAATTTAGTTTAGCCTTAAAGGGCATTGCAGTTCAGTGGTCTATATCAGGGATTAACAATTAAAATTGTGAGCCCCATTTTTCTGGCATATTGATGGTTGGAGCAATTTTATAGATGCCAGGTGTCAGCAAGGGCTGCAAGCTCTTGCTTCTGCTCATGTGTATTTTCCCAATATATGATGCGAAATATATTAGTTCCTTTGTAAAATTGTAAACATCTCTTAATAACTTTATGATTATTGGATTTTGTAGCTTAATATAACTTACTTTAATCAGTTAATGAAAACACTGTTTACCCCCTGAGTTTAGTTGCACCAAGCTAGGTGCATGTGAACCATTTATTTATGATATAGATACTTTCCAGAGATATTCTAATTTGATAATTCAACATTAGAACCCTGGAAAGTGTATTTTGACAAAGTTCCCTGGTGATTACAACAAAACGGATAATAGCAATGCAAGCACATATATATGTATATATGTGTGTATATAAACTTATACACATATACAAATGCATATATTTTACTTAACAATATACTATAGAAATCTTATAGCATCAATATACATTGTAAGCTCATTTATTTCAATGGCTTCACTGACTCATTAACTTGAATATTTTAAGAGCAAGTTTTTTTACTTCCTTGCTTCTCAATTTTTTTCATCTGTAAAGCGAGGATAATAGCAGTACCTGATTTATAATGTTTGTGAGGATTAACTGTGTAAATATAGGTTAGGGCTTAGAAATATGTCTGGAAACTATTAGGCATTATAAGGGAGTTTGATATTATTAATATCATCATTATTTTTAATTGTAATCTGATAGCATTTTGAAGAGATATTAAAAATTGTACTCACAATTTGCTGTGTTTTCAGTGGCAATGGCATGAGAATTGGATAATTTTTCAAGCTTTTGTATGAGATGCCATTTTGTGTTTTAATTTTAAATGAGCTAGAGAATGAATGAGGTGGTTGGAGACACGATCACAAATGTTTTTGGAGGCAGGAGAACTTGGTTCTTATTTTACTCTGCCACTGGAAGTGTGTGTGACTTTGGACAAGTCATAGAGAAATTGTGGGATTCAAGTTTTCTATGTCTAAAATGAGTTTTCCATGTCTCCAAGATTTCAACAGCTTTAACTGTGACTTGGTATTGTGGAAACAAAGAAAAGTTATGTGAATTATAAGGTTTCCCCCAGAGCTTATTAAGAGATGTTTACAATTTTATAAAGAAACTAATATATTTGGCATCATATATTGGGAAAATACACACTAGAAGATACCTCCATGCCTTATCCAGAGCTAAAATCACAATGTCTAGAGTTGCCCTTTTGTTCATGGTAGTTACTCAATAAAATTCTGCTGAAGGAATGTTTAATAAGAATGTTCAAAATGAAGAGTGAAAATCAGGCACACAGTAGATATTCATACCCATTTTTCGAAAACTGATTATCTGAGTTCCTCTGTAGACAGCTCTCTAGAAATTTGCCCAAAATGTCTATCTATCTATCTAATTTTTGCACATCAGTAAGAAATAAAATATATATAATTTTATTCTTAGCACATTGAAGCGTATCTATTTCTATTGCCATGCTAAAATACTCCAATTGAACCACTCAACAGATGCAAAGTACTGTCTAGAATATTTTATTAAACTAAGGAAATGGAAGGTGCATGAAAAAAATCCCTTTTCTACTATGTGCTGAATGTGAACATTATTTGAAAAGTCTAGTTCCTGTTTAAAAAAAAGCAATTAAATATAGTAGTGTGGTTGGAAGGACCTACTGGACTATTAATTAGAGCGGTCCTTTTCACGTTGATGAATGGGGATGAATTTTTACAGAACGGTAAGATTGAACGCAGTCACATTATGCTTTGATAGCATTAGTATTTGCTGTGTGATTGGAGAAGAGCCCAGAGAAGCTGGAAGTCGAGATGATGGACGCCTTGACTCTGTCGTCTTGCTTTCTTTGAGGATTTGAAGTCGCTACTTCCAAAGGTTCTGAGACCTCTGAAATAGAATTAAATTTTTCATGCCGGGGTATGGATTTTTAAAATGCCAAGTTTCATTTAATTAAACAGATCGTACTTTTTCTTAAACAGAAATATTGTGGGCAGAAAAGTTTGGAAATCCAATGAATCATAATAAATAATAGTAAGTTTTAATATAAAACTCACTGAAAGATGCAACAGGTCAACCAATCTATGAACCTCTGGAGGGTAACAAGACAGTAAACTTGACATTGCACAGTGTTTGACATACCGTGGTATTTGACATACAGTGAATCATTATTTACATTTTATCCAAAAACATTTACCTGAGAAAAGGTCATGACGTTAAATTTGGAGACATTTACAGCAATTGCCAAATGTTTACTATCTGCATGAATGTCACGCTTCTCAGTCAAAAGCAGCTTGATGTGCTAAATGTCAATTATTTCAACTTGTTTGATGGTAGCACAGATTGCCAAGCAACATAAAACGAGGTTTAATAAATATTATATACACTGCTAACCATTAATCTTGCCTTGCAGAGGCTCGAGTTTTACATAAAGAGGATTTATGACAAGCAACAGCTCAGGACATTAAAACTCAATTATTGCCGTCCGGGATGGTGGCACTGTCATTAGCTTCTGGAAGCTGCGCCTTGTTTCTTCTTCTGCTTCTGCTGTCACTTCTGAGAAGGCGTTGAGGAGAATGGAATTCCTTCAGGACATAGTATTTCAATGTTTTCTTTGTATCGTCTGGTCCTTTTCAGAATTAGCAGCAAAGGAGGATTACCCAGAGTTCTGTTGACAGGAAATGGAATTGTTCCATTTTCCTCAATGATTATAAGACATAGTGATATTCTGTAAGAACTCCAAAGACTAAGAGGACAGTGCAGAAATGTTAAGAGGGACGCAGGAGAACCAATGGAATAAAAATTTGTGAGGGAGCCAGAAGGGAATGAAATGCGAAATAGTTTTCAAGATGGTTTATCAGTACTAAAACTTGATGAAAGCAAGTTATGAAGCAAGTTATGAAAAGCAAGAACTTTTTCATTCTCTTCTAGCAAAATATGCAGACAATGAAGAACTCAGCAATATAACCACAAAAATGCCTTGGATCAAGTGCCCAAGGTTGACATTCTAAAAAGCTGGCTCTGGGCCCAAAATAAACATATATAATGTGTGTGTGTGTGTGTGTGTGTGTGTGTGTGTGTGTGTGTGTGTGTATACATATGCCATTTACATATCTATTCTTTCTTAATTTTCTTTGTACCGGTATTCGAGTTTATGAATAAACTCAAGTTATTGGCTTAGGTTTGCTACCGTCTGATAAGCACTTAATTGAGCACTATGGATTCTAAGTCTGGCACCAGGCTCTGATTATTGTAGTAAGGGAGAAAGATGTTTGAGAGAGAGAGAGAGAGAGAGCGCTAGATTATGTGAATACCACCAGAAAGAAATGGAATCAATTCCCTGAGAATTCAGAAGAAGAAATTATGAGTGGGATCAAAGAACTCTCCATGGAAGCATTAGGGTTAGAAGGGCAGGTAGAAAACACACTTGGAAACAAGTAGCAAAGGTCATCAAGAGAGGGTTATCAAGAGCTGGTGTGAAAATGTTTGCATAATGGGAGGTGAGTACAATGGATAGCTTTGGGGAAGTCAAAGGATTTATGAAGAAAATGCAGGAGCTCAGCTCAGAAAGGTAGGAATAAGACAATGACTCATGAAAATGTGGAGGTTAGAGTTTGGTGTTTATTCTAGAAACACTGGAGTTCTCTGAGCAGGTCAGAGCTGGCTTGGCAAAGATTAATCTGGCAGGCCCAGGAGAGTGCAAATGCCACTGTGGGAAGAATAGAAAAGGGCAGGGAGACTCAGAAGGTTTGGGATCAGGGTGACAAGGGCAGAGAGACATCTTATTTAAATGCCACATTGGCAAAGGGAGCCACACACAGGATGCGGTGACATTTCCATCCTAGGAGACCTTTAACTTTCCACCAGTCAGTCAGAGAAGGCTTAGGAGTTTTCCCTTGACAGACAGCTGAGCTAATGGGTTTCTCCATCCTGAGAATGAAGGGATTTCGAAAAATGTGGGTAAAGAATTAGTCAAGAGTTTTCTTTCCTTGAATATATGAGTAATCACAAGAGAATACTTATAGTAAGCTTCTTACTTCCCAGATGTAAATGCAATTCAGCTGAGCTGATTTGCAGATTGTGCCTGAAGTGTTCAGTCATCTCCCAAAACAAATAACATAAGCAATTATTTCAGCATTGAAATACAGGTTTCTTCTAGAATCAGAGACTTATTACTATTATTCTCCAGCACTGGGCCATAGGCTAGACAAATTGAGTTTATTTTTAAAAGGGTCCAAGGCACTTTTCAGATCTCAAGGTCTCACACATTTCAAATTACGAGGTCATCTGATGTTTGCAACATCATATACTTATTCATGTTAAATATGGATGGGCTCTGATGAACTAAATGATGTTATCGGGAAAAGCTAAGTCCTTTCATGTTTACTTATTAGTCCAAGTTCACATGTTATATTTTTGCTAATCACCTAGTAGGAACTGTAGGGAAATATTATAAGCCAATGATGGGTTAAAATGTAAAGTGAGAGCTCTCCTGGTAGAGAAAGCTGAGTAATAACCTAAAGGAGGTGTGAGGAGAATGAAAATTCAGGAAACAGCACGTCGATGCTTTCTCTGTCGAGTAGGTAGATAAAAAATCTCTTACTTCATAGTTAAACCTGACACATAAACAAACCCTTGCTGCTTGACCTTTGCAAGAGTCTTGGGGACTTCAATGAGCTTGGAGTTGTTTTTATTATTTGATCTTCTGCATGTGGGAAAGGTAAGATTTCAGCTTGGCTTTCAGTGCATGGAACAATATTTGGAAGGCACAGATGTGTTTCCCACCAGAACAAAAAAAATATTCCATCTCTACTGTCTAAATCAAGGTATTGAGTTACCTAAGGGCTGAGTTGTTTGGTATCTTATTATTGCTCTGCTGGGTGAATGGGATTTAGATATCAATTGGGTGGCTAGACTAAGGTCATCTTCAAAATTCCTCCCAACTTTGAGATTTTGTTGTTGTTGTTGTTTGCCAGACAAGTACTGGGGATGATAATGAGATCTTAAGTCTGAAAAAAGTGGATAAAATAACCCAACATGCTTTATATGTCTTAGTCAAGTGACAAATTGGAGAGATGCAGTAACTCTTGACTGCCATCTCTAGGAGAAGAAGAAGGGTAGGATTATATATAGCGCCAAGAGGAAGGACAATAAGAAATTATAGCATGAAATTTACTAAAGGAAGCTGTAGCATCTGAATTATAAACATTTCAAATTGAAGTTCAAAATCTAATGTTTTTTTTTTTTTTTTTGGCATGGTCTCCGAAGGTCAGCCATCAAGCCCCTTTGAAGAGCTCTGTATAGCCTTGGTTGGAACAACTGAAGCATCATATACTTTAAGAAATAAAAAAACCCTTTTTTTTTTTAGAGGACGGGGAAGAGAGGAATGTATGATTTCTTTTCAACAGAATGTTATTATGATATGAGGATTTCTCCTTAGATTTATCCCTCGTAAACCGTTTTCTTTTTTTCTTTTTTCTTTTTTTTTTGTATACAGGCTGCAGGCAGAGCCTGACATTCTTGTGCCTGGCACACACGGGCTGCATATTAAGAAACATTAGCTGAGGATGTCAAAACAGCTCGCCACGCCTGCTTCCCCGTGGTCATGGAAGAAGCTACCCCTTGGGATAACCTTCCACTACTTTTCTTCTTGGAGAATGGTTTTGGGGAAGTCAGGTAGCTCTGCATATCTTCCCCCTCATCTTTCCCCCTCAGCTAGCACTTCTGACTTTGTCTGGTGACCACGGGCCTACTTTCCTTATTTTCTACCTCTTCTCTTAAGACTGAATCTGCTCATCACTCCTCAGGCTAGTCCACCCTCCATCCTCTCCTCCTTTTTCTCAATTAGAGAGGCCGCATCTATCCTTTCATTTAAAATGAGGAGGCAGCAGCTTAGAATGTGTGAGCAGTTTTGGAAGCCGATAACCCCCATGTCTGAGTCAGAGCCTTGGATCTTTCTGGTTGTGTACCCTAGTTGTAGAACCTTAGGCAAATCACAGAAACTCTCTAAAGCTCAGATACTTTATTTGTAAATTGAGGATGTCCTATTTTCTTCACAAGCTACCATGGGGATCAAAAGCAATAGTGTGTGTGTGTGTGTGTGTGTGTGTTGCGTGTATGTGTGTGTATGCATATTTTGGTGATAAAGTTCTATGTTCATTTAATATGAGTTACTATTATTAACAATAAAACAGACAAATTTTTTTTTGGTCCAGGTTATGAATGAACTCTCCTAGTGTGACTATGTCTCTCTAACAAGATCTAAGTCTTGAAAGAGGGAAATGATATTTGTTACTCCTTGAAACCTATAAAAATGTTCAGATGATATAAGCATGCTTTACAGGGTAGAGAAATCAGGGAGAAGCTGGGAGGTTGTATCCGGGTTTTTTGGTAGATGAGGGTAGGGGCGGAAATCCAGATCCTGCATAACTGGTGGTGGCCAGGGAAAGAAATTGGGCAGCATAAGTCAAAGGAGGTGAAACAGGAGAAAGAAATGAATTTAGGGGCTGGTTTTAGATGTGTTTCTGAGTTTCCTCTCAGAGAAGACTTCATGGGCCTAATTGTGTCCACTCCAAATTCATATGTTCAAGTCTCGAGCTCTACAACCTCAGAATGACTACGTTTTGAGTCTTTAAAAAGGCAATTAAATTAAAATGAGGTCATTAGGATGTACCCTAATTTAATATGACTGATATTCTCATAAGAAGAGGAAGTTTGGACACTGACATACACAGAGGGAAAGCCAGGTGAACACGTGGGGGAAAGAAGACCATTTGCACGCCAAGGAGAGAGGTCTCAGAAGAAACTAACCCTGTTCCTACCTTGATCTTGGGTGTTTAGTCTCCAGAATTGTGAAAAATAAACTTCTATTACTTAAGTGCCCTAGTCTGTGGCACGTTTCTATGACATTAGTCCTGGCAGACTGAAGCATGAACCCCCCTCCCTCCTCAGCAGTCAGTTGTCACCAGAGGTATAGAGGTGGCAGAGCCTGCCTTCCTCTTGGTTAGCTGAATGTCTGGTGGAGATGTGCTTCTGATACTCTGCGTTGCAACAATGAAGACAATTCCTTTTTGGAACATCGCCCCCGCCCATGGTTCTTAGTTTTACAAGTCTGCAAGGACAGCATTGTATTCTAGGTACTTCACGATAGGCCAGGGATTGGCTGACGATAGCTTGGTGCCCCAATCTGGCATGCTGCCCATTTTCATAAGCAAAGTGTTGTTTGAACACATGTGTAGCCCTTTGTTTATGGACTGTCTATGACTGCTTTTGTGTTATAATGGCAGAATTAAGTAGTTGTAACTTAATAGAGAACAGATAGTCCACAAAGTCTAAAATATTTGCTGATTCTTTATAGAAAAAAACATACTGACTGCTGTTGACTGAAGAGGCGTCTTGTGCCTACGCCCTGAGCCTTATGGATGTACAGGTTTCTAGAAGGGGAAAAGACATTTATAAATTGCAGAATTTGCCACATAGCCAAAGGTCATTTGTCAGTCCGGAACTGAAGTATTTTAAATCTTTAGCAATGACTCTTGGGTGACTTTCCTCAATAGCTCTTGGCATATTGTCTTAATTTCCATGTTCACAGTCATTTAGTCCCCACAGTCTATAACAAATTAATCTTCAGTAAAAACAAACCATTCAGCACTTATAAATTAACTTCCTCTAAAGGAAGTTATACTTTAAGTGGGTACTATGGGAGATTCAGTCCATAGAAAAGAGAATTCATGTCTTTAAAGAATTTCTTTATTTTTATTTTTTTTTTACACCTACAGCAACTGGTCTTCCTAGGTGGTCTTCCATCCAAATGCTAACCAGGCCCGACCCTGCTTAGCTTCTGAGATCAAATGACATCAAGCTTGTTCAGAGTGGCATGGCCATAGACTAAAGAACTTTTATACATAACAATTCAAACTGCCCAGTCATTAGGTGAAATGACAATTAATTCATAGGACTGATTGGTAAAAGGTTATTACATAAAATAATAAATATCATTAAGCTGATTAAAGAAATTAAAGTAAAACAAACTCATGAAAAAGTACAAAACTTGTGCACCGAAAACCGCAAAACATTGTTGAAAGAAAAGAAAGAAGACCAAAGGGAATGAAAAAAAAGACATTTTATATTAATGGATCAGAAGACTTACTATTGTTAAAATGCTACTACTCTCCAAAATTGATCTACTGATTCAAAACAATCTCTATCAAAATCCTACCTGCCTCTTTTGTTTTTTGCAGAAATTGACAAGATGTTCCTAAAATTCATATGGAACATCCATGAACCCAGAATAATAGCAAAAATTATCTTGAAAAAGATAAAGGTAAAGGACTCATACTTCCTAATTTTGAAACTTACTACAAAGCTACAATAATCAAGACAATGTGGTATTAGCAAAAAGATAAACATATAGATCAATGAAATAGAATTGAAGCTGAGAAATAAACCCATACATTTACAGTGAATTGGTTTTTGGCAAGGATGTTAAGTCAATTCAATAGAGAAAAATTGCTTTTTTTTTTCAATAAATAATCCCATCAAGAAATTGAAGAAATGCCCCATAGAATGTGAGAAAATATTTCAAATTATGTATCTGATAAGATATTTGTATCCAAAGCATATAAAGAACTGTTACAACTCAATAATAGAAATGACAAATAGACCAATTAATAAATGGGCAAAGTGTTTGAATAGACAGTTCTCCAAAGAAGATATATAAATTGGTAATTATCATGTGAAGAGGTGACCGATGTAATTAACTGCAAAAATGCAAATTAAAACCGCAGTGAGCTACCATTTCATATTAACTAGGATAGCTATAGTAAGAAAGACAGATAACAAGTATAATGAGATGTTGGATATCACTAGTCAAATGTTACATTGTGCAGCCACTTTGGAAAACAATTTGGCAGTTGCTCAAAATGGTTGTCAAGATTATACCATATAACCCATCATTCCATTCCTAATAAAGATCTAAAAGAAACGAAAACATATATCCGCTTAAAAATTTGTACGTGAGTGATGTACTGATATATACCACAACCTTGAACATTCTACTGAGTGAAAAATAAAGCAGTGAAAAAAGACCGTATCTTGTATGATGCTATATATTTATCAAATATCCAAAATATGCAAATTTATAGATATAGAAGGCAAATTAATGATTGTCTGGGGCTGGTGGGGTAGGAGAAGGATGGTGGTGTGACTTTTAATTAATTTCTTTTTGAGGTGATGAAAATGTCCTACCTAACCAGACTGTGAGTTGACAGATGTACAATTCTAATATACTAAAATCATTTAAAAACCATTTTAAATGGGCGAATTTTTGAATTGTGAATTATAGTGCAATAACATTTTTAAGATGAGAGAAAATATAAAACCATGGTGAGTAATTAATAAATACTGAATATTTTTTCACAAAGAAGCAGATTTCAACAGGTGGGTTATATATGAAAATAAATATTGTAAAAATGCTATGTTGCTATGAGTTTCTAAAAGACACCGAAATTCCCTTATTGGAGGACTTTTTCAAATAGGAAATGTTTTTGTCTCCTTGAGAGGCTTTTGATGTTGTCCTTAAGGCCCCCTCTAAGTTCGCCCTTTAAAAATAAACGTTGACTCAATAAGAGAATTTTCCCCTACATTTCTCTGATATTTTAAATTGGTGTTTATGTGTTATAAGTGAGATGCATGTACTGTTATCATCAGAACAGAAGTTCTACCTTCAGGGGTGCGATGCTCTCCACCATCACAGGACATTTTCTGGAGAGATACCAGCACATCTTTCTATTCTAGTTGTGTGGTCTTTGATGTCAAAAGACTGCGTGTAGGCAGAGTCTCCTGCTTCTGACATATTTTCGCTTGGAAGGAGGTCATTGATAACTTGTTATTCGCCACTGCACCTTAATAGTAAAGGCAAGACTGCAGAGAAGCCACATGAAGAGCTAAGACTTTGTTAATGATCCTAAAATGAGTGTCCTCCTCTGGAGTATTGACTCACAGTTACCAAATAAGTAAACATGACCTTCCCACATCACCCACTGTACCCTAGAGAGAGACTCCGCCTCTCTTCACGGTTCTTTAGTTCTATTTTTGTGTTTTGTTAATAAAGATTATCTTGCTGTGAGTTAACTAACGATCAGTTATATTATCATCTCCCCAAAGTACAGATTACAATACTCCAGATCCACTGTTTAGATTGTGAAAGAATTTATTCTCAAAGAAAATTTAGCCTCCTTTGTTCAAAGTAACGAAGATCCTTTTAGCAGGATTAGGTCATTTGCTGGGTGAGATGCAAATACTGCCCTCTGTGCTTCACTAACTTGTAATGACCTCAGGTTCAATGCCTAAAAGGATAATTCAAAAGAGGTTTCCAAACTTCACGAAGCCAGCCTGGTAGCCTTGGCATTGTGGTCAGTGTAAGAGTTAAATAAATTCTGGGGAGAACTATTTATTTAAACTCTGTGGCAATAATATTGTCTTCTCTTTTGTTATTGAATAATTGAAAAGGTATCAAATAACAAAGTTTCAATTATTCATCGAGTTATTTCATTTGCTAGACAAATGTCTGTAGGCAAATAAATGACATTTGAATTAAAAACTGGCAACATCTCTGTAAGTTTGCTTATCTGGTTATCACTGTTTCAATCCTCAGTTATGAAAGCTTCATACAAATAGTCCACCAACAGTTAGAGAAGGGGTTTAGTATTTATTTCTGCTGTAGCAGATTACCACAAATGCAGTGCTTAAAATAACACCGATTTATTATCTCACAGTTCCAGAGGTCAGACGAAAGTACACCTTCGCTTAGCTGAGTTTTCTGCTTAGAGTCTCATAAGGCAGGAATCAGTGTGATGGTAGGGGTTACACTCCTTTCTGGAGGCTGTGGAGATGAATCTACTCTTAAATTCATTCAGGTTTGGGGCTGAATTCATTTCCACATGGTTGGTTGTAGGACTGAGCTCTCCATTTCCCAGCTGACTGTCTGAGGTTTTTGCACCTCAAGGCTCCCCACATGCCTCGCGTGCATTCCCTCCATCAGCAGCGGTGAACCCCACAAATGCTTTAGATCTCCCTGACGTCTGTTCTGCTGTGTCCTTTCTGCCTCCAGCAGGAAGAAAAGTCCTCTGCTTTTAGGGGCTCCAGAGATTAGATTGGCTCACCCTAATAATGCAAAATCATCTCATAATTTTAAAAGTTTGTAACCTTGGTTACATCTTATTTACAGGTTCTAGAGATTAAGAGATGGATTTTTTTTATGGAGCTATTATCCTACCTACCAATAACAACACAGAGAATTTCATAAACCAAAACCTTGTGGTTTGGAGGTTTTGTCCTAAAAAGATAAAACAAAATGATGTGGGAATACCCTGTTAGTTGGTAACCATGAGTGTAGATCGTTCAATCTTATATCTCTAATTCTAGAACACTTATTTTTTTTGTAATGTTATGCTTAGAATTTATCCCTGTAAGTTACCTTTCTAATGCCTCCTTTCATTCTATATAGTTGCAAGTGTGCAATGTATATTATGATCGTGACAGGGCGATCAAACTAAAGATGTACTATATTTTACACATAGAGCTATTGTAGCCTTATATATATATATATATCAGACCCATAAAATATACATCATGTCCTGATTGTGGCTTCCCGCCACCCTTATCTATTTGCAAACCTCGTAGCATCTGTAGAGCCTACACCTGGGCCATGAAAACAAAACCACTCTGTTCTGAAATTCTGCCTCTATTATACTCTTTCACTTTTTGTCATGTGTCTTACGTGGGTAGTCCTTAGGAACCAGTGCTCTGTATCTGATTCCTTCAACACGATGAAACATCCTTACCCCTACCCCATCCTGTGTCATTCAGTCCTCCACTGACATCTTCAAACTTTCCCGACTATTACATGGAAAGATATTCACCTGAAAATGTCACATTGATGTAAATGTTACAGCTGCCAAGGACTATAAAAAGCCCAAGATTTTCTTCTATTTGCAAGCTAATAAGTTAGCCTGTCACAGTTTTATAGGTGCTTGTAGAGATATGAGACTTCTGGGTCAGAGACAAAGGATATTCTTACTCATGGCACAACAGAAAGCATGAACTTCCTGTTTATGGTGTTTCTTTTGCATCCTAAGACCAATGAGTGTGATGTGGAGCAGCCCAGGTGCACTGTTCCACATGCAGTGGATCTGTGTCATGGCTGAGAAGCCCTGAGTTTTTAAAGATGTCTCAGGAACCAATCTTCTAAAGGAACCACTCTGTTGAAGGGAGCTGCTAGCAAACCTGCCCAATGATGATCTGGAATCCTGTGCCCCAGAGGGAGACTTTATCTTGTAAGACTATTTTCTATACAAATGTCCTTCACAAGACAGTGCTGAATAAACATGCCAATGCCTCTGCTCACGAGATGTGCAGAAATGCAAACACTCATAGAAAATTGTCTTCTGACTACTGCTCTTATTTCAAAAGTTTTTCTTTGCGGGTAATGCATATCTAATATAAACAGGATTAGCTTTGCCTAGATTGAGAGAATAAGTTATAGCCATTCATAATTAGTTCAATTACACACATATACTTTATAATTATTTACTTGTTGAAAACAAATTGCATACATATATACATGTATACAAATAAACACTTTCCAAGAGATATAGTTTAGAGAACTATGCTCACAAATTTAAGAAAGGGTTTCTCTGGAAAAACAAACACTACTTTAAGCCAGCTTTTCCAAAATTTGTTTTTCAAATACAAATTCCTGTAGCTGATCACTGAATATATAGACAAATAATTTTTGGAACATGTATTTTTCTCTGTAAGAATCACAATGCAGATTAGCATATCGAAGGCTCTGAGAAGTCCTTATATGAGGAAATTGATTTTATTTTGTTTAACTCAATATTATTCTAATTGATTTGTTAATGAACTCATGCTATATTGTGTGTGTGTGTCTGCCCCAAATTTACACCTTCTGCATAGCACACTCAAAGTGTTGCCAATTTAATGTTACCGAAATTTACCAGGATACTCTTTTCTCACTCAGCAAGGCTAGTTAAGATTCTGCAATGTACCTTTACGTTTGATTTATTCTCTACATTGTACATTTAAACACTACATTCTTTTTGGGCTTGATTATCTGGAAATGTCATTAATATATTCTCAATGTCCTTCTGCTTTTTCTGATCTATTTATAAGGTCAGTCTCTGAAGTTTAATTTTCATATTGATGAGGCAATGCGCTTAATGTTACAGGATTGATTACGATAAATTTGAAAGCCAAGACGGGAAAATCAGTTCCCATCAATGAATTTGTGTTTCAAATTTGACAACATAGTCTAGAAGTGAAACTGCAAAAGGGTAAACATGACATTATCCACTTGCTATTTTTATTATAATTGTATATAAAAAGCAATGACTTACTGATTATAAAAATTAGATGCTCTAAATGCAACTATAATTCAAATGAAGTGCTGAAAGTGGTAAATATTGACATATGTAGATACATCAAACTGCTCAATAAATCACAATGAAGATAAGCGTCTACATGTGTTCTTTGCACTTCTAAAATATGTCTTCAAACTATCAATTAGTTCCTACAAGGTAATTTAATTTTGGTAATAATTTATTTATATCATTCAAAGGTATATCCACATAGTTAACTTCAGTTTTGAATAGCTTGATTTTCCTCTGTTCAATGAAAGACAAAAGACACATCATGACACACAAAAATAGGAAAAAACAGCAACATTTTTAAATGTAGATTTTTAAATAAATGATGATGGTTTCTTTTGGTTATATTTTCTTCCAATCTTTAAAAAAATAAGCTTTATTGATATATAATTATGCAATAAAATTAATCAACTTTAATGTATAGTTTTGACAATTGTATACAGCTAAGTAAACAACACCACAATCAAAATATAATGCATTATCAGCCCTAAAAATTCCCCTCTTTGCATTCTGCTGCTCTTTTGCCCTAGCCCCCGGCAACTACTGATCTTTCTATCACTATAGCTTTGTCTTTGTCATGTAGTGTATAGTTCTCTGTGTCTGGTTTCTTCCATTTGTGTAATTCATTTGAGAATCATTTATGCTTTGAGTGTATCAGTGATGCTTTTCTCTTTATGAACAAACAGCAGTCCTTTGTATGGCTATACCCTTTGGTTCTACATTCACCACTTGAGGCACATTCGGTTTGTTTCAAATTTTGGCCTATTATGAATAAAATTGCTACAAACCTTCAGATATGTCTTTGCATAACATATGTTTTCATTTTTCTTATGTACATATATATGACTGGAATTTCTGGATAGTATGGTAAATGTACTTTTAGCATTACAAGAAATTTCCAAACTGTTCTGCAAGGTGGCTATAGTAATTTTTATTTTATTTATACATTTTAGAAATGTATGAACGTTTAGTTAATACATATTATCACCAACACTTGGCAGAGTTTGGCTTTTTTCAAAAATATTTTTATTTTTCAAATACAGTTGGCATACAATGTTATATTGGTTTCAGCTGTATACCATGGTACTTAGACATTTATATAACTTACAAAGTGATCACCCCAATAAATCTAGTACCTATCTGACACCACACACAGGTATTAAAATATTATTGACTATATTTCTTATGCTATACTTTACATCCCCATGACTGTTTTGTAATCACTAATTTGTACTTATTAATCCCTTCTCCTTTTTAACGCAGCCCCCAAACCCCACTCCTGTATCCCTGTATCTATGAGTTTGTTTCTGTTCTCTGTATCTATGAGTTTGTTTCTGTTTTGTTTGTTTGTTTATTTTGTTCTTTAGATTCCATATCTAAGTGAAATCATATGGCATTTGTCTTCCTCTATCCGACTTACTCTACTCAGCACAATACCTTCTAAGTCCGTCCATGTTGTTGCAGATGGCAAGATTTCATTTTTTTTATAGCTGAGTAATATTCTATTGTATATATGTACTACCTCTTCTTTATCTATTCATCTGTTAATGGACACTCAGGTTGCCTTCATATCTTGGCTATTGTGAATAATGCTGCAATGAACATATAAATTCACATGTTCCATCAAAGTAGTGTTTTGGGTTTATTTGGATAAATACCCAGAAGTGGGATTAGTGGATCCTTATTTGTCTCTTGTTACAGCCTTTGTTTTAAAGTCTATTTTGTCTGGTATTAGTATTGCTACACCAGCTTTTTTTTGGTTTTAATTTTATGCAATATCTTTTTTCCATTCCTTTACTTTCAGTCTGTGTTTTTAGATTTGAAGTGAGTCTCTTGTGAGCAGCATATGTAAGGGTCTTGTTTTCTTACTGATTTGGCCACCCTAACTTCTGATTGGAGCATTTAATTCATTTACATATAAAGTAATTATAGATAAATATGTAGTTATTGCCATTTTATTGTTCATATTTTTATCTTTTTTCCCCTCTTCTTCTTTTTAAAAAAATCCCTTTAACATTTCTTATAATACTAGTTTGGTGGTGGTGAACTCCTTTAGCTTTCTTTTGTTTGGGAAGTTCTTTATCTGTACTTTAATTCTAAATGATAACTTTGCTGGGCAGAGTGATCTTGGTTGTAGATTCTTTTCATCACTTTGAATATTTTGTGATAATCGCTTCTGACCTGCAAAGTTTCCATTGATAAATCAGCTGATAGTCTTATGGGAGCTCCCTTGTAGGTAACTAATTGCTTTTTATTGCTGCTTTTAAGATTCTCTCTGTCTTTAACCTTTGACATTTTAATTATGATGTATCTTCATGTGGGCCTCCTTGAATTCATCTTGTTTGGGACTCTTTGCATTTCCTGGACTTCTATGTCTACTTCCTTTACCAGCTTAGGAAAAGATTTTGTCATTATTTCTTCAAATAGGTTTCAACTCCTTGATCTCTCTCTTTTCCTTCTGGTATTACTATAATGTTAATGTTGGTAAGTTTGATATCGTCCCAGAGGCCCCTTAAACTACCCTCTTTTTTTGGATTCATTTTTCTTGTTGCTATTCTGACTGGGTGCTTTCTGCTACCTTATCTTCTAAATCACTGATTCAATCCTCTGCTTCATCTAATCTACTCTTGAGTCCCTCTAATGTAGACTTCATTTCTGACTGGTTCTTTTTTATGTTTTCTTGCTCCATTTTTATGTTTTTTTTTTTTATATCTCTTTGTTAAAGTTCTCTCTGAATTGCTCTATTCTTTCCCTAAGTTCACTGAACATCCACATAATCAATGTTTTGAACTCTGCATCTGGTAAATTGCTTGTCTCCATTTGTTAAATTCTTTTTCTGGTCCTTTGTTTTGTTCTTTCATTTAGGACATGTTTCTTTGTCTCTCCATTTTGGCTGCCACCCTGTATTTGTTTCTATATATTAGACAGGGCTGCTAAGTTTCCCAGTCTTAGTAGAGTGACTTTATGTAGTATATGTGCTGTGGGTCCCAGTGGTACAGTCTTCCAAATGTGTGCTCCAAATGTGTCTCTTATATGGGTTGTGTGTGCCCTCCTATTGTAGATAAGCTTTGGTTGCCATTTGAACATCAATGGGAGGAACTAACTCTCAGGCTGATTGGTTGTGAGGACTGGCCAGTGAAGGGCTGGCTATATAAAGCAGGATTCACTTTAGCAGGATTCTGATACCTTCCCAGTATGCCTTGTGAGTGTATTGTCTTCAAATGCAGCCCTGGTTGGTGCCCCAGCTCAGTCTGAAGACAGCCACCAGGAGTGCCAGCCCTGGGGCCTACTGGGAGGGGCCTCATCACAGGCCAAGTTCAGCCATAGCCTATGCCCATCCCAGGGCCACCTGGTATGAGCTACCAAGCAACTCACACATGGCTTCCACCCACACTGGGCTTAGAAGTGCCTAGAGAGGCCAAGCTGTGAACTGATGCTGGCTGCTGCTAATGCCAGGCTTGGGGATGCTCAGCAAGAGGTATAGGGCATGCTGAGGCCAGATACTGCTTTTTTTGGGTTTTGTGAACCTTTGAGAGATTTTAGGAAAGTCTCCAGCATGAGCCAAGACAGGCGATTTGTATGAAAAAGTCTACAAATCAGCTTTGGTGAAACTGCAAATTGGGAGGGGTGGAGTTTCAGGAAATCACCTGGGAGGGGAGACCTCTATTTGCTAGGTTGATGGAGATTTGGAAATGATGCCCACCTGTGTTTGCAAGCTGGGAGTGGGGAGAGCTCAAGAGAGGAGCAATTTCCTCCACTCTCACTTCTGTCTGGAGAAAGCCATCTCTTCAGCCCTTGCCCAGCAGCCAGACAACTCAGTTTCTCCCTGTGTATCACTGGTGCGTCTTGATCTGCTGCCCCAGCACTGGAGTTCAGAGAGAATGAGTTCATCAATGGTAAGTCTGAGCGCTGGCCCCATAAGTGGAATGTCCACAATTCCAGAGGCTCCCTGTCTCACCCAACCACAATCCCCTCTGGTTTTCACAGCCGGAAGTTGTGGGGACTTTTCTTCCAGGCACTGGAACACTAGGCTGGGGAGCCTGGTGTGGGGCTGGGACCCCTTGCTTCTCTGGAAGGGCCTCTACAGCAAAGATATTTCTTTTGATTTTTAACTGCCACACTTGGGTGTGGGACCAGTTTGTTTCATGTTTCCACTCATACCAGTTCTCGAGGTGGCTTCTTATGTATGACCTTAGTTATAGGACTTCTGTTTAGCTAGACCTCAAGTGATTTTCAATGATGGTTTTTCTGTTGTTTAGTTGTAATTTTGATGTGGTCGTAAGAGGAGGTGAGCACAGTGTTTACCTATTCCGCCATCTTGACCAGAAATTTCTGGACTTTATCTTTTTAATTTTGGCCAATTTAGTGGGTATGTGGTAGTATTCGTATTTTCTTAATGACTAATGATATTGAGTACCTATTTATGTGCTTATGCATTATTTTTATAACTTTTTAAAAAAAGTGTTCATGTGTTTTGCCCAGTCTTTATTGGGTTGTTTAACTTCATATTATCAGGTTATTAGTTCTTTGGACATTTTAGGTGTAAATCCTTTATGAGATGTTTTGAAAAATATTTCTGTGGCTTTCTTTTTTATTTTCTTAATGGTGCCTTTTGAAGAGCAGTGTTATTTTACTATTATGAAGTCCAATTTATAATTTTTTTATGGTTTGTGTTCTAAGAAATCTTTGCTAATTCCAGGTTACAAATATTTATTCTGTGCTTACTTCCAGAAGTACATATGAGGTTATGATTTATTTTGAGTTAGTTTTTATATGTGGTGTAAGGTAAAAAAATTTTGAGGGAGCGGCATGTGGATATCCTATTGTCATAGCACTATATGTTATTACAAAGTATATAATTTTCTTATTAAATTATGTTGGCACTTACATTGAAAAGCAATTGACCATAAATAGGGCCTTACACCACACTGTCTTAAACTGTAGATTTATAACAAGTTTTGAAATCAGTAAGTTCTCCAAGTTTGTTTTTCTTTTCAACAGTGGTTTTGACTATTCTAAAAATTTTGCAATTCCATATAACTTTTAAAAGCAGCTTGTCAATTTCTACCTAAAAGCCTTTTGGAATCTTGATTTTTATTGTGTTGAATCTGTGGATCAATCTCAATAATATTGAGTCTCGTAATCTTTTATTTAACATGATATACTTCGTCTATAATCTAAGTCTTCTTAAATTTCTCTCAGCAATGTTGTGTAGTTTTCACTGTATAGTTACACATATTATATAAAATTTAACCTCAAATATTTCAATTTTAGTGTTATAAGTGGGGTTGGTCTTTTAAAAATTAATTTCCATTTGTCTGTTATTTGTACATAGACATACAATTGGTGTTTTCATACTGACTTTTTATACTGTAACTTTGCTAAAACCATTCCTTAGTTCTAGTAGCTTATCTAGTTTCCTTAGAATTTTCTACATTGATGATTAAGTTATTAGAAAATAAAAACAGTTTAATTATTTTCTTTTTACATATGTATGCATTCTTGCCTTATTGAACCAACTATGAAATGAGTATAATGTTAAATAGGCATGATAACAGAAGACATCTTTATTATTTTTAATCTCAGAAAAAAAATTCTGTTTTAAATCATTCAATATGATAGTAGTAATAGATTTTTTTGTGTAGATGGCCTTTATCTAATTGAGGAAGATTTTTTCTCTTTGGAGTGCACTGAGAATTCTTATTAGAAGTATATGCTAATATTTTTTCAAATTCTTTTTATGTATCTATTGAGATAATCATGTACTTTTTCTTTTTTAACCTCTTAATATAGCAAATTACATTGATTTTGAGTGTTGCATTCCTGGGAGAAATCCCACTTAGTCATGACGCATTGCTTTTTTGTTTATGGCTGGATTTGATTTGCTAATACTTTGTTATAGATTTTTGCATCTAAGTGTATGAAAGATTTTCAGCTATAGTAATTATAGAACTTATCTTACTCCCCCGCCCCATTTCTCAAGATTCACTGACCTACATCACCTGTTGTCCACTGTCTGTAAACATTTGTTTCATATATTTCATCTGGTTTTCTAGTTGTATATAGCAGGTGACAATTATCATAGCAGTTAATATTCCTTGGGTGGAATCTTCGATGATGATTTCTTTATTCTGCAGACATAGAAGTTTTCCTCATACATTTTCAGAACCATTTTGTATGCAAGTGAATAATGTTCACCTTAGAAATTAGTCCCTGCTGTGAAAGAATGGTCTCCCTCTTCCCTTCCTAAACTTAATTCTCCAAACCTTAATTATTTCTCATGTAAGAATTTTCAGGCTATAGAGTTGAATTTATACTTTTCTTTGCTGGAGCTGTTTAAGAAAATTTAAAAAAATGTTTTCTAAAATTTTATTAATTCTGTATTAGGCTGACCTTAATATCTAATGGGATTTTAATTTTATGTTCTGCCAATTTTAAAGGAGTTGTTAAAATCATTTTTTTTCCATTTACAAAATATAGTTTAAAAAGGCTCTTTTGGTCCTTAATGGGGACTGAAAAATATGTAAAATAGAGTGGAAGTGTGAAATGGGAGACATGGTCTAATTATCAAAATCACCTTTAGATGTATACAACTTGCTCTTCTTCTTGACCTTGCAAATGAACCTGTATCATGTTTTGAGAAGAGAGGGAAGGATAATTCAAATAGAAACAGAAACAGGAAAATCACTGCTAGAGAAATCCAAAACAGACACAGAGGGCCTGTTGTCATGTGTGGAACAGGACAGAAACCATGGCTAAAACAACCTTGTGCCACAGGAGTCAAAGCCAACATCATCACGAACACCGGGAGACGGGGAGAGTTTACGAGTCTTCTCATGTTTGTGCAGCTCAACCCTCTGCACACCAGCTTTGTGTAACCTTCTAGATAGCTCCTTTCTGACATGGGCAGAAGGAATGCTCAGGACTGAGTTCTCTTTTCACTTAGTGGGGAGAACCTCACTGATGGGAGAAAAATTGGTTTCCAGTGTGTGACTATGCAAGCCCAATATGTTGGAGAAGCATTTTCTCTAGAAAAGAACCAGCTGGTATTATCAGATTCCTGCCCTGAATAGTATAAATAACCTTTTTAAAGGTGCTTCCACAACTGCTTGCACTTTATAAATCAAAATTTGCAGTTTTGCTTGAGGAAACAAGCAGGTTAAACAGGTCCATTTTAGCAAACCTTTTCTGAGTCTGTCTCTTTTCACTCACTCAAGTATGAAACCTAGTGATTTTGGCATCAAAGGTATTTATTTTGTTTCTTTTCAAACTATACTATAAGAAATGAGAGTCATCGTGCTCATTTTTTCTGTTTATTCTAGGTGATAAACTGTTCCCATTTCGATATCTCAACGAGATGCACTTAGGTTGCCTCTAGGCATTGCTGAGTAGAGCTATAACTAGCTTCTCTGCTAAAACCTGTTTTGGCTTCCTCTTCTGTCCCTGGAGAACCAGAAAGTCTTACAAGCTGCTGCCAAGGGGTTAGTTATGCTTCCTAGGGCCTCCCATGAGAAGAAAATGTGAGAGAATAGTAGTCATTAGAAATAGAAAGCTAACACAGTCAAATGCCTGGTCACTATTTAGTTTAGTAAACGTGTCAGTTGAACTTCTATATGAAAGCTCCTGCTCCTGTGGAGCGTATCCTCTAGTCACGTGATATTCAGATAATATCAAAACAATGAGTTATTGCTGAATAGAGGCAGAGAGAAGTGTAGGAACACTGAAGAGAGGTGTCATGTCATCCAGCAACGAGATGCCTCAGATAGGTACAAAATACCCATAAAACTAATTCTCACATTTTTGATATCACTGCAATGGAGTGAAAGCTGTAAAAATTCAGGAGCAGAATGTATCGCCTGTTTTCTGCAATGTAGTGGATATCCTCCAGTGTAGATATCTCAGTGTTTAAAGAGGACTGGCATGATGGATTTGCTGTCTCACTGTTACTGCAAAGTAAAGGTAGACAATTATCAGTTTCACAGGAGAGACCCTGAAAGATTGGATGAGATCTTTGTAAACAGAGTTTTTAAAAAGAATGGTAATCCTCTTTTTTCTTTAAAGTTGTCACATGACTAGTATTCATTAGACTATAATGCAAATATATTTAAACACTTTTCTCATATTTTTGCTACAAATATAATCAAGGTTCTACTTCTTAAGCATATTATTACTGATTATATCAAGTTATTGGTGAGAACAGATAACTTTCTTGTGATAAAAATGTTTATAAGCTTTTGCACAGTAATAAAATAAGTTTGAGCAGTCACATTTACAAGTGACCCTTCCCAAGGCCTGGAATCTATAGCAATTTTTCATTTTTCTAAAAAAGCAGTTGGAATCCCATGTACCAGAAGACTGCTCTGCAAGGCATGTAATCTATCTAGGGAATGAATCTAGCTGACACCCTAAATCTGAATATTGCTTTGCTTTCTTCTACTGGTTATAATATTCAAAATAACTCTTTGAAGGGGTTGAAGAAATCATTTGAGTTTATTTTTCAGATATAACTCACTTCATTATATATAAGTATTTATAAGCTGTAGTGCTGGGTATTAATTTGTAGAAATACAAAGCGTTTGGGATTCATTTCTCCCTGAATGTCAAGAGCCTACTGTATTACTGAGGACAATTTGGTTTCTAAGCATCAAGTAACTGATTGAATTTTCGTCTCCTCTTAAAGTTATTTTCCCGCACACTCTAAGTTCCCTCAACCTCGTACAAGTGGGAAATGGTGCTTGGAGTATGAGGGATGCACTGAAATTGCAGGCATGCAGAATTTCAAATGCCCGTGAGTAGAGTACCAGCTGAAAGCTGGTCAAGCAAGACTTCAAAATAGATGAGTAAATCCCCAAGAAATGTCAACTGGAAAACTTGGGTTATCTGAATAGTCTTGTGGAATAGTCTAGAAATTCATAAGGTTGGTAAACGTTTTCCTCAGTTTTTCTTAGATCTGGCATGTTATTAAAATGCCACTGATCACGCAACAAGAATTTAAGCACAGTTTTATACCAAGGCAATTATATTGCAAATGCAGCTATTTTCTACTCTTTTAATTCTTTCATGTTCTGTTAGGTCTCAGACTATAGGTCAGGGCTTCTTTGTATTATTCCTATTCATGCAATAATAATTACAACAATAAGAATTACTAATAGGGAAGGAGAGGTTGTTCTTAGGGTGCTTTGTTATTATGTGTCCATAACGATGTCTAAACTTCCAAAACAGAGCACAAATTAGGAATTGAGTTTCTTGATGTAAGGTGTTCTTTCTTCCTCTCTGAAATGTCAGCAAGGTTGATTGAAAACAGCTCACTCCTACATGTGAATTTTGACATTCCTACAGATGCTCAGTTACTCCATAGTATGGCATTATGGAAATCTAATGTGCCAGCCAGCAGTCACTTGCATCTCCCAAAAGTAAATGCCTTTAGTAGGAGCTGTTTCACTATTAGAGATGGCATTAAGTTATGGGATCAGATTCTACACACCAGTATCTAATCTATCTTGCAGTTAAGTTTATAGCGACAAGATGGTACTGCCTTGCTATATATGCTAAATTCCTTGCATAGGTGGTATTACAGTTCTACTCTAAATAAAGCAATCAATCAATATTTCTTCTCTGCTTACACTCCAATCTTCAGAACTGCTTGTTACGCTAGCTAGATGGATTTACTTAGAACAGTAAAAGACATTCAGCAAGTCCATCCAATTTCTTGATTTATTTGCTATTGATGCATAAAATAAGCTTGTCTGTGAAATAGCCAGATTGAAATTGCTGTTCTCATGCATTTTCATTGTTATTATTTGGCTAGACTGACTCTTGAGGGTCAAATTAAAACTCATTCATCCAGAGCTACATGAGTGACAATAGATGGCTTCTTCAGTGAAAATCAGTACTAGCACTGTATTTAAATAAAACTTTGGAAGAATCATAGATAATGTTTGGGTTTACTACATATCCTAAAAGCTAAGGAGAAAGACCATTTGTATGAATTGTTCATCTTAGAAACTTGCGTAGAATTTAACATCCAGATTTTATAGTCACTAAAAATGAAAACATAAGTTATAAAACCAAGAACTTGATAGCAGCATATATAAATTTTTTTAGCACTAACAATAATGTGGTATTTGAGTTTTCTATTGCCTTACAATTGATAAACAATTTTCACAAATATTGTCTTATGATACCACATCTCGAGATACTTTAAGAATAAACTATTTTCAGTTTGTTTGAAGACTTTGATAATTTAAAACATTCTGAGAGTCATTATTCAGAAACACCTAGCCTTGCCTGTCTTTCTAAGCTTTAATAATACATTTTTTTTAAAAAATTATAACTGTCTTATTCTTTATAAAAATTATTTTTGCAAATTACTGAATGTAAAATGAAATATTTTCAAAGTAAACAATATTTTAGTCAATGGATTAATTTTTCCAAAATATATATTTAAAAATTTTTTACTTCTATACTTAAAACATATGTTTTTTATTGTGTAGGACTTAGAAATAATTCTAGTCCAAAACCTTCATTGTATAGATGAGGAAATGAAGACGTATAAAGTTAAATGTGTTGCCCAAGTTCACACAAATATATTAGTGGACATTAGAAACTTCATTTTACTACTTCTAGTCCACTGTTTGTTTTCATAACACTAAATCTCCTTAATATAGTGCCATAGTTTCTAAACAAGATTATATAGAGTATACCCTGTCTTATAAGATAAACATTCCCATGCTAAATATTCCATGTAAATCATTGCCTCCTTTCTCTAATAGTGATTCTTATTTCCTTCTCTTCCTCTGTTTTTCTCTTTGTAATCTTTAGTATCACTGAACATTTTGTTATGTTGGTTACACTATTCAGTTATAAATTCCTTGAAGATAGGGAAAATATTTAGAGGAGTCAACTGAATTAAGCTTTGAATATATAAAAAATGCCGGTAAAGAACTTTAGACTTTTCTAATAATTCTGTAGGAGTAAAGGTGTTTTTATTATGAACTGATCTCCTGAAATCTTTCAGACTTAGGTTCCCTAATTTTGCTTATGTCCCTCATGTATGCCATATATAGTACTATAGTAGAAGTGAAAAAATATATATAATATATTATTTTTTAAAACGACAGAAATTTGGATCTTCAAAATACTTACATGTGTTTAGAGCACTTTGTTCTTCTTGATTTAAACAATTGATCCATATGGGTTAAAATACCCCTGACTGCCTCCTGCATCTATTTTGCTACAAAAATTGAAATATGGCTAAGAAGAAGGCTGCTACTCAAAATAAATTGCAACATTAAGCAATGAGTTTTGGCTCCTCTGGTTGGAAGCCAATGAAAGGTTGTATTCTTGGCTTTAAAAAAACCAAGTAGACCCTAAGGTGCTCAAGGCTTCCAGTGAGTGGCAATGCAAGATCTGGTCTGCTTTTTCTTACTGTTAGACAGGTACAGGCTAAGGACTTTGTCCAGGATGAAGTGATGATCTGGCAATTAAATGGGTCATTTGACGCTATAGAAAACCTCTCTCCATCTCAGTATGCTGACTAATGCACTTTCGTTATCCACAGGAATCAAATGAACTTCACTTAACAGTGAGGTAAATAGAATTCCAGTAAAGCGGCTATTATAGTAATTTCTTCACAATTGTGCCACTTTTAAGACCAGTAGACAAAAAAAGACTGGTTGACAAGGATAGCCTATGGGGTCCATAATACTGACTCCTTTTTGGGGGGTTTTACTTGTCATTCTTTCCATTTAATCTATTCTTCTTGTATTTCCAACTATTACTCCTTTGCTGGTATGCATCACCTTTAAGAATGTTTGTTTTTGTACTGTTGTGCTTTTTTATAGGCAAAAAAAAAAAAAATCCTGTGTTTTTATTTAAGAATTTTGGACATATTTTTTATCTAGAAAAAAAATCTCTTTTATATTTAAGAGTCTTGATCAGGAACTTCAAACATTCTACATTATCTGTTTCCTTTGGCAATAAAATTAAAGCTGGAGTGAAAAAGAATTGAGTAACCTACAATGCATCCATTTGTCAATGTAACATCCTGAGTAGCACACTTTAAACTTTTAAGCATATACATTTTTAAAAGATTTCCCTATAAATAGCTAATGGGGAAAATCTTGATGTATAAAAGTTCTAAGTCATCTGTCTCAGCCACTGCTACCACCATGAGGGAGGGGACAGAATTTGTCATCGAGGGTTCAGTTCATTCCCTTTCTGAATTTGAAAATGGCTGTAGACGTGTTGCAAACATGGTCTAGGTAGTTTAAGTAACTAGTATCTAAGAAACATGATTCTTTTATTATAATCAGAAATAATTGAAATAATGACTCTTCTCAATGGACATTATCATTGAAAATTTTTGAGACTCTGATGTGTAATTTTTGGTTAAACAATTTAACCCTGTCTTTCTATAAGTGGGTACAAGTCATATAGACCAAATTATAGATCATGCTGTTATCACCTAGTGGTCTGCTAGGTTCTGTTCTTTGAGATGCAAATGAAATGAGTTTGGGCAAACACACAGGGCTGTGTAAAAGTCCAAAGCCTCTGCCAAGATTTCTGTGACTCTGGTGGGTGGAGTTGAGAGGAGGGTGAGGGGACATGTTTCTATTGTCAACTTTGGTTCTGGTTTTGCCTTTGCTCAACTATTGTTCATTCTTTACCTCGTGGCTGTGCCTATATCTCAGTCTTGGTGTTGATACCAAGAAGGAAGATGAATTATTTCCTTGATTCTCCTTCTACTCCAGAGTGACATGAATGCAGTTTGACCATACAAAGTGGAACTTTGATGGATGATCTGTGGTTTGCCTTGGGGAAAAGGGCCCATTATTGTACTACCATAATAAATAACATAACTTCGTATACTAGGTAGTCCTAAACTTTAATTAACCAAAGTTCTTTTGTTCAGTTTATTTTTATAAACTTAAAAAAAACGTAATCAGTGTATGTGTTAAATTTTTAAAATTGCATGGAAGGGTATACAGTGTTCTCATATTAAATTCCAGTTATCCTCATCAGAAGTAACTACTGTTAACATTTTATAATCATCTATAATATTTTATACAAATACAGCTAATGTATGTATCTTAATTTTTTTATAAACAAAATGAAATATATCTTTTTTTCACCCTTTTTCTCTCAACCTATTTATGACTTTGAATTTGAAGTAAATTTCTTATAAAAAGCATGTAGTTAGATCATTTTTTTTAAAACCCAGTCTGCCAATTTCTGGCTTTTAGTAGGCATATTTAAACATTTACCCTTAAAATAATTATTGATATGTTAGAGATTAAGTCTGATATTTTATTATTTGGTTTTTATTTCTTTTCTCTGCTCTGTTTCTTTCTTTCTCTCTCTCTCTCTCTCTCTCTCTCTTTTTTCTTTTTTCTTTTTTTGCCTTCCTGTGGGTTACCTAAACATTTTTTAAGGATTCCACCTTGGTGTATTTATGGTATTTTTGAGTGTATCACTTTGCATCATTCTTTTAGTGGTTGCTCTGGGTATTTCCATATATATACATGCTTCATAACAGATATTGTTTTACTACTTCAAGTTCATTGTGGAAAGCTTACTTCCACTTACCCTTTACTTTCCCTACTTTTAAATATCATGGTCTTAAGTATTAGAAGGTGCTCTCATTTTAATTTCAATCAGAGCACATATTTTAGAAAACGCATGAGGAAAAGGATAGTCTACTATACTTCTGTCCTCACCTCTTCTTCCTTCTTCATGGCATGGATGTCTTCTTTTTCATTTCATTTCTGTTTGAAAAACTTCCTTTAGCCATTCTTTAAGGTAGAACATGGGGATCTGACAGGTCTCTGCTGATGCTGCTTACAGGGGTGGAAGGAACGTCCCCAAGCCTGTTACCTCCCATGAGCCTTTAGGTGAAACAATGGAGTCTGTGGCCATATGGGGACACTGAGAGCTTTCTGGTTAGATCCTCTATGCAGTAGTAGGATCCTCTATGCAGGTGCCCAGTGCCCCCCGCACCCAGCTGATGTCTCTGTATGGAAGAGCAGAGTCCCAAGACTATCAAGGAAGGAGAGTGTTTCCTCTGAAGGCCCATTCTCACTGAGGCTTTGATCCATTCATTCCCTATAGTGGTTCTGTGGACAGGACTTTTGTGAGATCTCATTGTAATTGGACTACCTGGGTCACCTTCTGTCATTAGCTCCAGAGGTGGGAAATGCCAGGCCTGGGGTCACCTCCTGTTGGGCAGGAGGTGTTAAGATGTCTTAACAGTACATGATGTCTTCAGTCCTGGCTCCCTAATCAGTGTGCTTTCCTCTTACCATGACTGCAAGTTCTCCTTTGATTTTCTCCTGTATTATTTCCAGGGTTCATTATTGTACTTAGCAGGGATGAGCAGGGAAAAATGTTATACCAGCTATCTTGTTTAGATAGAGCCTTTCTTGTTAGATTAAAAAAAAAAATTAAGTCGTTAAATTCTTGGATACTCTTTAGTCATCACAGACTCTTGCCCTCATTATTCCATCTCTAGTCTGCTTCCTTTCTCACCTTAGGTTTTCTAGAGACTCACAAATTCTCAATTATGTAGAGAACTCTGCTCCTTCCATCCCCTAACCTATAACTCTTTTGTTAAGTTCCTTTGTCTGTCTCAAACCCATCAGTGGGCTTAGTGGAACAAAGAGACTTCTGCTTGCTTGGCCAGCTCAAAAGATCTACAGAAACCTAGGGCAAGAGATCTTTCCTTTTACAAGAGGCTTTGTCCTTTGAAGACATTCACTGTTTTAAATAGCATCTTCTATCACCCTCATGTGTTAACACTTATGTAGATGGGGCATTTCTGCTCCACCTTTTGACCAAAGCCTGTGATCTCCTTAAAGGTTGGGATTATGTGCCTAGCACCAAGCAGAGTGCCAGGCACAGAGAGGTCTGTAATAAATGTGTGTTAAGTGTAGAAATAAAAGGCAGGCTGTTAGAGTCTTTCTTCCACTGTGTGAATAGGTTCAGCGCAACAATAATAGGTCTAGAGGGACTCTGAAAGGTCAATTAGTTCATCTTTCTGCTTCTGTCCAAGAACACACACCAGATAACTAGGTAGCTAGTCTGAATTTAAGTACTTTAAAAGAAAAGAAAATTACAGTTTCTTTTAGAAACCCATTCCAGTGTTTAACAACTCCCATTGTCAGCAAGATTTTCTTTATATAGCGAACCTAAATCTCCAACATTGCATTCTTAAACCTTAGCAGGTAGAAATGTGCAGCCAGGATTTGAATGGTCTTTACTTCTTTAATTGCTTTTGAGTGAGTATTTATAAGCTAAATATTTTTTTCATGCATCAGTTGCCAAGCTATTGTTTATTGAAAAGCATATGCGCTTACCTGTCCTTGTCATTTAGCTCCGAACTACCAATGCCTCAATATTGGCTACTTACAGTGGTATATTGACTGCATTCATAAATGCATTCCAATCCATTAGTATCCATCATATCATTTTTTTTGGTTCTGCCCTTTGTACTGGCTCTGGGTTTAACCACATGACCTGCTTTAGCCAATGAGATGATAGCAAAGTAAATGTGAGCAAAGTCTTGAAAAAGCACTTGAGTAACCTCTTTTCTTGCACCTCACCATGGGAACATGCGTGGGCTAATCTGGTGGAGAGATAAGAGTGCCACTTGGGGAAGAGCTGAATTATCTAGGGTGAGGCTATCTAAGATCACACAGCCTCCAGCCATCATCCTAGCTGACCACAAACACGGAGCTCAACCAAGACCAGCTGAGCCTGACCCACATGATCAGAAATAGATGCTCAATAGACCCTTAGGCTCATGAGAAATAATGAGTAAATATTGTTTTAAAACTCTAATTTCTAAGGTGGTTTGTTTGTAACAAAAACTGACTCTCCCTAGGAAAAACTTTCTGGCTCTGATGGAACTTGACCTTAAGTGGGTTCTTCTTACTGCTTGTAAAGCCTGTAAGCATCTCTTAACTCATTGTCTCACCTTCTTGGCTGTGCATTTTCCTCATTACTTTGCTCTAAATGATCACCCAGCACAAATCACCTTATACTACTGGCTTCTAACCCTTAGCTTTTTGTTGACCAGGATTCTGATTGTTTTCCTCTGTATGTATGCCTCTGAAGGGACTTTGGACTTACTCTTGGTGAAGCCACTGGTGGTAGTAGCGGAGAAGGGACATGATCTGGTTTGCATTTTGACAGAAATGTCTACCTGTGTTTTGTAATCTGATTTCGTCTCCTTGCTTTATCTTTGAAATTTTGTTGAAGCATTTTCCATTCCGACAACACTGATATATTATTTTGAGGTTGTATTCTGTTTTATAACAAACTATTTCAGGGTAAAAATAACTCCTGTGAAATAACTAAGACATTTTGAATATAATGCTGAGTCCAAATGTGTACACTTATTTTCCATATAGGCTATGAGCTTTACATGGAAGAAATAATAACTGTTTCATTTACATTTTACTCTTAAACAGGTCAAAAATTACATAAATGCACACTCTATCACAAAGGATTCTAGGCAAAAGAGAGTGGATAGCCCAAGGTCAATGATAGACAATGTTGACACTCACACACAAACACATATTTTGGTGATTATGGGGAGGAATCTTTTTATAAAGATAATAGCAGTGCACGCAAATTACTTGTGAAGGAAAACCAAGAATTGGTTTTCCTAGAATTGGTAATCATAAAGAGTCCATTAGGTGTAACTATGTCTCATAAAATAATCAACAGAATAATTTTTTGTTATTTTGTATAGCACTATTTTTGAATATACTAAATATTTAACGGTAATGCATTTTATTTGGTGAATTTGCCAAGACTTTACTGTTAAGTGAACTAATTACCAAATAGATCAAATGTCGAGTGAATTCAGGTCTCTGCTAAGAATTCTAGCTAAACACAGAGATAAGCTTGGAGTACAGACAGAGGACGGGGTCTTAAAACAAGAGATTTGGCCATTTTTATCTATCACCAATTGGCTACATAATGCCAGGAAGATCAATGGCTCTTTATGTGTTTTTCTTCCTCTGAAGAATGGAGAGGAGGAAAGCGAGTAAGTAAGAGCTATGAGTGGTAACTACAGTGTTGCATATTCCATGAGGCAGGACTGGGCTCCTTGGCTGGACTAGAGCATATCTGAGGCCTCTTTCCTGCCATGTTTTCCTCCATGTTTACCATTCTGACTGGCTGAGCAGAGGTATGCACGAAAAAATAAAAATGATCAATTCGTTTAGAAAGATTTTTCTATAGAAATTATATTCTAAAGATATACTCCAAGGGACAAAACAAATAACTTCAAGCAATCAAAGCAACGTGCAGTATTTTTTTTTTATAAAGTGAGTTTTAAGATCATTTTAATGCTCGATTATATCAAGTTAAAACTGTATATGGTTTTGCTCAGCAGTCTTTATATGCTTCTCATGTTATTTTCCCAATTGTTTCAGAAAAAAAACCCCACTATCCCATAGCTCTAGTTCCACCTGTCTCTCTTGGAAATGATAATGCCCCCCACCTACGATGGCTAGGAGACTGAAGCTCTTCTGGCATGTGTCCCCTCCATGCTATGTTGACATAAATGTATCGTCTCCTTCCTGCTCTCAAAACCCTTAATTTTGTTATTCTCTTTTACTTGTCTTTCATACAAGGTTAAATTTCTCCATTTCGATGCTAAACTTGAACCTTTAAAGTTTAACCCTTTCTAATCTAATTTTCATTGACTCTAATTAAACTATACACTATAATGATCAGCTACTTGTCAGTGCTCATACTTCTTGAGTTTTCTTGAAGATTTAACTTCACTGGACATCTCTCTTTCCTGAGTCATTCTCTTGTCTTTGGTTTCTGTGCCAATACATTAGACTCCGATCACCCGCTTTATAAATTGTTCATAGCTCTTCTCTCTTCACACATCCCTAAATGTGAAATTTCCCCCCAAATTAAGTTCTTGGCTCTCTGTATTTCTTTCTTCATATTTTCTTCCCTAACTATATTTCTTGGACTCTCAATCTCTCCCAACCATTTTACTCCAATACCCATAGGGCTCAATCTGTTACAATGTTCTACCCTGCCCACAGAACATATGCTTTAATGTTCAGGCAAGTCATACTGACCTTGACAACTGTTGAATAAAGAATAAGTCATTTTTCCCCCTTCGTATTCAATTTGATATTATAGCCAGTCATTTTTTGTAGAGCTATGAAATTATGAGGCACATAAATTATATTTTGTTATTTTAGAAAAGTAAGCCAAACCTTGAAACTGCCGAATTCAGAGGTCTACGTGTTTTTTTTTCTTTTTTTTTTCTCTGTAGATGGATAATTTCGCTGTTTCTGCATATACTCACATTTACTCCAGCTTATATTTCTGTTCGGTTAGAAAAACGATTCTTTGACTTCCCTTTGTTTCTCGATATAGCACAACGGGGCATGCCAGAGAACTCTGTGGGGAAGGCTCAAAAGTAAATAAATTTTATTCATGCACTGTATTTTCAGCATGCGGAAGAACTTTTTCTGAGTGGTTTTATTTGGTATTTCCACCTGGCTCTTTCACAGAATGCCTTCTTTCTTTTGTTCTGTGTTGTTAAATGCATAGCCTCCGATGTTGAATGTGCCCCGGGAGGGGGGACTTGGATGCTCACAATGGCCCAGTGGGGCTCCTGGCACTGGTGCTTGGAGGAGGCCTGGTGACCACAGAGTTGGAGGAGGCAAGTCAGCAGCAAGCTGCAGGCCCCTAAGTGGTGCAGAGCAAGTCCAGGCCTTCCTCCGTGCCTCATCACACTTCAGGGCTTTTCCTACATTTCAAGGCTGAGTGGATAAATCCTATTCACAGACAAACTTATAACAGAGCATTTATTCTTCCAATGGGTCTCAGCTTCTCCCTATTTATGTCAATCATTCTGACCACTGAGTTTTATGCTGTGTTGTTGCATGTGATTCTGTCTCCTTTTCCTATAAATGGGGAAGTGCTTAAGACCAGACTTGCCCTGTAGCTCTTGAATTCAAGCGGTAAAGACTCACGGTGATAACAACCCCCTACTAAGACTCACGTGACAACAACCCCCAACTAAGCGTCAATGGGTCACACTCGTGAGATGAAGGGAGCGTGAATGATGGCATACTAATAAAATAATAATTCCTTCCCTTTGATGAACTAACGATGATTCAAGGGCCTCCAAAATCACCTTTGGCATTACTTATATTGTGTGGATTGCTTCTTTCTCAGTTTGGACCACTAGGCCTTTGTCAGCACGTTCTAAAGCCTTGCTACTCAGACTGCGGTCTGTGGACCAGCAGCATTAGCATTGTTATTGGAGAGTGGGGTTCCCCTCTTGGTATGTTGTTGAGGCTCTTGATGTCTCTAACTTTAATTTAGGAACCTTTCTCCTCTCTTTATATGTTATCCTTTTTTCTTTCTGAGTCTTTTAGAGAATAAGTTTCTCTAAAAATACTAGATCACCCAACCACGTACATTCAGGAGAGTTCAGGGCTTCTTGGTTATAATGACAGTTAAGATCAGTCAAGTCACATTTAAATTATCTGAAGGCAAACCAATAAGAATCGATTTCTAATTCCTGACGTGCCTATTTGATAAGCCATTTCTGAGCACGTGGTCTCTCTCTCTCTCTCTCTCTCTCTCTCTCTCTCTCACACACACACACACACACACACATACACACACACACACACACATACACACACTGCCAATGGGCATATAAAAGTCCAGTTTTTTAGTTCCAAGTAGAGAGCTAGTTAAACATTTTTGTTTGAGGCATCCTGTAATTAACACAACAATTTTAGGAACCCCAAATGTCAATGGAAATGATTCTAATAAAATTCTATTACTGGATTACTTTGTTTAGAAAAATTGTTTCCTAATAGGCCATTATTTTTGCAATGATATCCTACCCAAAGAGAGAAGTATTTGATCAAATTTACTACAACTCAATACAGTTACGTGAAACTCGCATTTTAAGGTAACCAAGTTTACATAAAAAGAACAAAAACTTCTTGATAATCGACAATTTAATTTATCCTTGATTGTCTCTGTGAGAGGAGCATCCTATATGGTATTGAAAGTACATTGCATCCTAGACTTCCTCCTCTGCCAACACTAACGCCCTGAGTTTGCACATTGACTTGGAGACTCTCCTCCAAAGCAAGAGTTAAGAAGAATTTACAGTGCTCAGGCCCAGCAGACTTTGGGGAGGGACCATCAATACTGATCGTCAGTCCAAACATATGAAAGGAAGCAACAACTTCCATCACCAGGGATTGACTGGTCTCCTGACTCCACTTCAGAAACTCTGGTTAGAAGTGAAGGAAGGCCTAGAAAATAAATAGAATGTTTAAGCAGAATCCAGGAATACTATATGGAAATTCTTTCTACTTGACCACTTTATTCCTTCACTCATACATGTATTTATTCAATGAATAGCTGTTAAGGGCTTATTATCTGTTAGGCATGATTTTATGCACTGAGTTTACAGTAATGATCAAAATGGACATAGCCATCTAAGCTTAACAGCTTTCTAGTAGGAAGCTACTGAAGGGTTTTGAGTGGAGGCGTAATGTAATTTAGTTTATAATTTAAGAACATCCCTCTGGCTGCTCCATTGAAAATGGATTGCATTTATTAAATAGAATGGCGTGGTGGACTATCAAAGACAGCAGTGTGAGGCCTTCTCTATGACCATGTAGGCTTACGAATACAGATTCTCAGATCCAGCTGATTAAGACTCTAGAACTACTCATTCATGATAGCACTTTCAATTTAATCTCTTATATTAAAGACAAGAAAATGCTTCTCCAGAAAGCATTACTTAAATGTCTCCTGAAACTTTCTATCAGACTTTTATTAAAAATTCAGGTCTTGCTCTCTCAATATATCAACTTCCATGAGCAATGGATTTAAGGATTAAGGAAAAAGAAGTTAACATTTGTTGATAGCATATTATGTACCAGACATTTCAAATACATTTTTTCATTTAATCTTTGTGTCAATAATGTGCAGTGCAGTTGATATTATTATTCCTAATTCACAAATATGGAAAATGCGTTCAGAGTGGTTAAGTATTTTCTTTTACTTCACAGCTTGATAGTGGCAAGAGCAGGACTGGCAAAGCTCCACTGTCTTTTTCTGAGAGCGTTATGTTGCATCCACAGTGACTACTACGTCAACAAAGACTGCTCTTATACACTGCGGGTGCTGCTATTTGACTACTCACCATTATTGCACCCTTTTAAATTAATTAAATGTCTAAATTCGAGATTTACAACTCTTACAATTATGACAATTCAGTTATTATCCTCTAAGTCTGGTCATCTGAGCAACCACCATTTTGAATTGCTTGCTGTACACTATTTCTGTAAAGAATCTGGCTGGCACAGTTGATACTTGATAGGGCAACAAAGAAATAATCATTGCTCACTAGGGTAGCCACTATCACAAGAAAAAGCTGAGTGTTGACAAGGATGCAGAGAAATTGAAACCCTTGTGTGCTGTGTGTGGGAATGTAAAATGGTGCAGCCACTATGGAAGATAATATGGTGGGCCCTCACCAAATGAAAAGCAAAACTACCATGTGATCCAATAACCAACTTCTGAGTATATATTCAAAAGAATGCAAAGCAGGATTTAGAAGAAATATTTGCACACTTATATTCAGTGCAGTATAATCCATAATAGCCAAGAGGTGGAAGCAACTCAGATGTCCACTGAAGAATCAATGCATAAAGAAAATATGGTATGTCCATACAATGGAATATTATTGAGTCTTAAAAAATAAGGAAATCCTGTCATATGCTACAATGTGAATGAAACTTGAGGACTTTGTATTAAGTGAAAAGAGCTAGTCGCAAAGGGGCAAATACTGTATGATTCTACTCATATGAAATATCTAAAGTAGTCAAAATCATAGAAACAAAAAGTAAAAAGATGGTTGCCAAGGGCTGGGGAAAAGAGGAGAGGAAATTAGTGTTTAATGGGTAGAGAGTTTATTTTTGCAAGATGAGAAAGTTCTAGATATCTGTCATACAACAATATAAATGTACTTATTACTGAATATACACTTAAAATAGGTAAGACAGTACAATAATAATATACTATTTTTACCACAGTAAAAAAAAATCAAAGAAAAAAGTTATGTATTGATCAGTATATAATCACTATTACCATTTGAAATTCCAAGACAAGAATGAACAATTATAGTATTTCCAGTCTCAGTTTACTATAGGCTCCTGGATCTGTAATATTTTTTGGTTGTTTTCTTTAAGGGATACAGAACATCTCTATAAATGCTTCTCTTGTATAATCTCTGTTTTAAACAACAGGTATTTAAGGGTATGTCTGAACTCTTCCTTTTAGTATAATGTGACTTTCTTATGGAATTGGTAGCATGTTTATGTGCAAGATTACAATAAAGCACTTACCATTAATAAAAGGAAATGATCATTGAAGGTATTCATTTCTCCATAGTCTCTAAGATCTACCCTTGTATCAGGTTAGGTCACTCAAATGCTGTACACCTGGAACATATTTATGTTTAACTTTCTGGAGAAGTGGTTTGAAAAATTTCTAATACAGCAACATTTTTTTCACCGTTATCCAGGGTGGACCTAAGGAATGACTTTATAGAATACTTCTTCATCATTTGTAGAATTGCTATTAAATACATTTGTTATATAATCCTAATGTTTCTTTTGAAAACACTTACATTCTATCTCTCTGATTTTTCTGAATTTGAATACGTTTGTCTACTTTTCTTATACAATATTATTCTTCATTTATTCTAAAATAAGAATAATACCACTCATTCAATTGACTTTTTACTTGGCAACCAGGAAGCTCAAACTCTATGTTTTTCTAAAATTTAGTAATTACTTAGCCTAAATTTCTGGTGTAATTACCACCAACATTGTTCCTAAGTATTATATGCTTACTTTGCATTTTACTGTGAATTAAATTTAACCCTATTATGGGTTTTACAAAATAAAATTTCTGGGCTTGTAGACCTCATTAAACCATGGTTGAGTCTCCAAACTTTCACTGGAAGGCTTTTACACATGTGCAGTTGCTTATTAAAACATTTCTCAAATGTATAGAAATTGTCCTTAAAGGCAGAACAAATTAATGAGAACTCTTTGGGAGTATATTTCAAATAGCCTACTATGCGCATAATATTCCCTTGTACCTTCATGTTTTATCTTCATAACATATCTACATCTTTTAAAGATAAAAAGATAATTTTAAACTCACTAACCAGTGGAAGTATTTAATTTTTCTTCCTCAAATCCTTGCACGAAATTATTCTGTGACTTTGAAACCCCTTTAATTACTAACAGTAAATGTGACACACGAAATGTAGAACTGAACATAAACTTTTGTATAGCCTTTCCTAATCCTTTAATTTCCATGTAATGAAAGTTAGGTACAGAAAAGTTCAACCACGTTCACCCAGTAAAGAATTTGTCTCCTGCACTAGGGAGCTGTCTGTTACATGACTTGCCTCATTCTGTGTCCTGTCTCCTAAAGAGCCACACAAAGGAATTGGGTCCCATTATCTCCAGGTTTCTTTCCAGCTCTACTATTTTGTTTTTGTGCTTCTGAAAGCCATCATCATGCTGGGCTTCAAAAATATAAGTAGAGCTAAAAAGTAATGGATGCCCATGGCTGCTCTGAAAATGTCCAAACGAATGTCCCCTACACATATGGCTCTTATATGAATATTTTTAAAGAAGCAGCAATGTCCCTAGAGCATGCTATACACAAAAGTGTGTGCAGGTTTACATTATCATTTCAACTTCCTGCTCACTTCTCTTTTCATTTCAGAATGTGCCTCATAAGGAAAGATATCAGCAGGGAGATGCCACTTGTATATATCAGTTTGTAGATATACATTCATGTCTTTGAGCCATTATCCCTCAGACGGTGCTGTGCAGAGAACTTTCTGTAGTGATGGGAGTGCTCTGTATCTACCCTTTGCAATACAGCAGCCACAAGCCTCAGGTGGCTACTGAGCACATGGAATTGGCTAGTACAATTGAAGAACTAAATTTTAAATTTTATTTAACTTTAGTTTATTTAAATTGCACATACAGGTACTGGTGACTGGACTGGACTGCACAATCTCAGAGTCTCACAGCAGGAGAGAGAGAGAGAAATTTGAAAAATGAGATGATCAGCTTACAAAACACTGATATAAAGAATAAAGTGTAGGCAAGTAATTTTTTTATTTGCAGTTTTCCAGAAATATCTAATTAATTATTGTTAATCATATTAAGAAATATCTCATAAGAGGAAAAAGCTTTATCTTTTTCTTAAAAAAAAAAAAAGACAATCATAAAATTATCTTCCTTATAAAGAAAAAAAAAAGTGAACACTAATGCCATCTTGTGGATTCTGGATGCTGGGACAAGTTCAGGTTCTGAGAACGCATGCTTCTCAGCTATGAAGCTGAGGCAGTGTTCACTATACCTTTTATTGTATCTTTTGAATGAGGTAGGATGAATTATAGTCATGGGGCCTCTAATACTATCCACATGACAAAAATCAATCTTAGAAAAAATAATATTTTAGACTCGAATGACTATACAATATGGGCGACTATCTAAATTTGGTGGCAAGGAGCTCTAGAAGAAAATAATAGTTGGCTCTTGTTTTGCTTCATTTGCACAATAAACCATTTAAAAAATTTATCCAATGTTCTCTTTTAGGTATCATGGAAAATGAAAAAGAGATGCAATAAAGTATTTAGAAGTTTCCAGGATTCTTGAATCAAAACAAAAATATCTTTTTATGCACATTCTTCTTTTTAAATTCCTAGAAGTGTTTCTGATTGTCATTCATGGTTGTATTTGCTTAAACACACACACACACACACACACACACACACACACACACACACACACACCTGCAGTAATTTATTTTCCTTTTATTCCACATTTCTCTCATTAAAAGAATTTTAGGACCCTCTAGGGCAAGAATTCTGCCTTGAATAGCATGGTACTACTGGTCAAATATTAATAATAATTTATACTTATTAATTGATTTGTCTTCTGGATCTCCTTGTACTGAAGCTTTCACAGATTCTCCATTGGTACAACTAAGGGTATCAGAATTGCTTTTATTTCAGACAATGCTTATCTGCCAAAGTAAAAAGATAATAAAATAATTTTGCACATATAATGAGAATGAAGAGAAATAATCTTAATTATGTAATTATGCTAGTGCATAAGGAAGAAAAGATAATTATATATTTTTTATTCCTTTCCATTTGACTCTGGAATGAAGCTGATGATTGGTATTGGAGGCATCTTTCTAAGTATAGTACTAATATCTAGTTTAAATTTTTTTTTAATTTGGCAATATCAAACTAACCATTATGTAAGAGTATTCTGAAAGCCTGAATTTGAAGAGAAGGTAAGAATAGGGAAAGAAAGAAGTTTTAATTAATAGAAGACTTTGAATTCTGAATCCTGGAAATTTAATGTAGAAATTAATAATCATGCACATTGGTACATGCACATGAGGAAGAGATTGAAGACAAGGGAGGAAAGAGAATAGGGACATTAGGAAATCTAGCATCAGAAAATTCTTTGTCTCCAAGAAAAGAATTTATTGGTATCATAAATGGGAGTAGGAAGAAACATGCTATTCTAAAGAAAGAAATACCAGGATTTTGAACATGTTGTGATGAACTGAAAGGCAATATGTGCTGTATAAGATGAATAGTGAGTGTGAGGCAGCAAATCCAGTAGGGAAATGCATTAGAGAGGGTAGCTAAAGCTGTAACATGAGACCTAGTCATTTGGGTACATTAGTGGAATCAGGAGAGGAAAAGAACTTCCTCCATCATTGACTTAAGAAGAGTAGAAGGGGATAGGTAAGAATAGAATATATGTGTACAGAAGAAGTTGTCTGCAAAAAAAAGAGACAAATCTAGTGTAATTCCCAAGGATTAGAAAATACAACAATATCTAGGATAGTAAGGCTGACAATAGTAATGATTAACATATAAAAACCAGGAGCATTTCCAATGAAAGAAGATAATGCTTCTTTTGCCTAATTTTCTTTTTCAAAAATAAATTTATTGGCCAAATGTAGATCAATGAAATAACAGTAGCATCAGGAACTTCAGAGGAATATAACATCCTTGGAGATATTCATGTAAGAAGACTAAAATGTTAGTGTATATAAAGTCATTTTTTTCTTTTTCTGAAATTAAAGCAAAAATGTTAAAAGACAATGAGGAGAATTTACACCATATAAATTTGAAATAAAAAAAAAATAGTACTTTTATTTCTGGCAATATGACAGACTAGAAGATCTGAAAACTCACCTGCAACTAATAGCTAGAAATGCAGAATAAAATATAATAAAAAGTATTTGAAATATAAAAGTGAACTACAAAGGGAAAATGCTATAGGAGCCAAAAAGGAAGAGGAAAATGAAAACCAGTGTTAAATATGTGGGATGAAACTGTATAGCCCTGGAGTGTTTTGACTCACAGAAGCAATTTAAAGAGATAAGAGAAATTGAGGCTTAGCAAAGAAGAGAGGTAGAACTGATAGAGTTGTATCTTCAACAAGCAAAAACTCTGTACTCAGTGAAAGAAAATGTTACAAAATTTCTTCATTCTAGCTGGGAAAGATGACAAAGATGGTTGTTTGTCTCAGACCGGGATCCCTGAAGTGATAAACATAGGCATAGCCTTACATTAATTTGGGAACTGGATTTATGTTGTCTGAATTGTCTGGGAATCCTCAAGCTAGGAGATTATCAATGAAACCTCCTATGATCTAAGTTATAAAAGTATTCCTAGTGGTTTGTCCTCTACTAGAGCCGCAGATCTGTCACTAGCCTGGGACCATTTTATGTTAATCTCCTAGCTTGAGGACCCCTGCCAAATAATGAGCTCACAATACAAAATTTCAAAACTCAAGTTCAGACAATCCACCATGGATAAAAGTCAGAATATTAAATAAACAAGAATACTGAACTTTAAAATTTTGAGATAATGGAATTGGATATGAAATATAAAATAAATATATTTTCTATTTGTAAAGAATGGTTCTGTTAGAAAAGGAAAATAGTTTTTTATAAGCTTAAAAATACAGTCTTTGAAATAAAAAATGTAGACAGGCTAAGCACCTGAAAATAAAATTAACAAACTATAAAATATAATAAAATAATTAAGAGATGTTAAGCACATAGAAGTAAAGAGATGGAAAATATGAAAGAGAAGTTAAGAAACATGGAGGATAAAAGGACAAGTTTCAACATAGTGAGTAGCAGATACAGTAAAAGAAACTAGTGAGAATGGAGAAGTAATATTTGAATGTACTAGGCTAAGAATTTTCCAAAATTGATGAAAAACATGCATTTTCAGATTCAAGGAGCACATTGAATTCATAGCAAGATAAAGAAAATTTTGTATCTAGAAAAATTTAGTGCCAAAAGTAGTACACCAAAAATGTATCAATATAAATTAATAACAATTAGATTGCCTGCAGGCTTCCCATTTGTAACAAAAGCAAGCGGGAAACACATAAGATTCTAAAGAGCTTTGATAAATAATATTCAACTAGATTTCTATACCCAGCTCAACTATAATTTAAGCATGAGGGTTAAAGATAATTACACACAAAAAGGATGGGGAGAATTTACCACTCATAGAATAATACTAAAAGCACTATCAAAGGATGAAATATAGGGAAAAGAATTGTGAACTCAATCTTATGTGGGGTATAAGAAGCAATGATATACCAGAAAAATGTAAACATGTGGGGAATCTAAATACAATGATGATGATGATGATGATGATGATAGCAACATGATGATAACTGATTTAGATGATATAAATACAAAGCTTAACTAAAATGCAGAGCAACGACAACATGTAAGATCAAAAAAGCAGGATAAGTGTTAAAGCTTTCTCTAGGGCTTTGCATTGTTTATGAGAGGTGTAGTGAAACTGATTAATTTCAGACTCTATTATGTTTATTTAACATTTTATTGTGTGCATTAAAATTTTAAGGGCTAAAAACAAGAGAAAAGAAATAGAATGTGTGTGTATTTGCATAAAATAACCACTTTTTCTCTATAGATTGAGTGGTGCTCCTATAATAGAACAAATTGATATCACAGAAAAATTAAGACATGATGGATATACTGCATTTTATTTTTACAACCATTATTTTATTATTTTATTATTTTCTGCTTCAGATTGCTTTTTAAAAAAGTGAAGCAATGTGTCCAAAATAACATCACAAATAGTAATAATTCCTTAATATCTCTTGATACTCGTTTTGCCTACTTATTATAACAAATCCTTTTGAGCTGATTTTTTTTCCTCCTAAGTAGAATCCCATGTCATTTTTCCTTGTCACTACTTAGTGCTTTTATGATAGTAAAAAGATATTCAACTCCCTACTAAACATTTATTCAATGTTAGCAAAATTAATAACCTTTTCCTGAATCAAAGTTGTAAAGTGATGATTTTCAAATTTCATAATTTCTTCTACATATATTAGCTGGAATTTTTCTATTCAGTAGTGGTTATTTGGTTATCCTAAAATAAAATTTTTTTCTTGATAGGTGGAGTTAATGTTTATTTTCTTCACTTTATTTAACATTTTTTTTTTGAGTAAGAGGTTGCTTTAAGAATAGCCTCAATTGATAGCAAATGAATTTTTTGGTGTTCTCCTTTTTTAGTGTCATTATAGAGAATGGGTTTTCCTAGATTCCAAGTGGTTCAATCATCTACAATCATTTTTTGATGCTCCAATCAACATAATTCTGGCCATAGAAAAAGCCCCTTCAAGTTGGCTTCTGTGTCCTTTTGACAGATACCATCAACATTGAAAACATTCTTATTTTTTAACAGAACAAGATATTTCTAGATATTTTACACAAATGTGCACTCAGTCATTTCCTCAAGGACACTTGTTTCTTTTAGTTATAAATTATATTAAAGATGAGAATCTGAGCAATAAGAAAATTCATTACTGCAAGGGCTATTATCCTTTTAGACCATTTGAGTGGACAATGTGAGGCAATCAACAAACTTATTTTATCTTGTTACCTTCTTCTCTTTCTCCTATTTTCCTCCTTTATTGTACTATTTCTGCAGTGTCCTATAAAATTTATGTTCTTGAGCCACCCATATCCCTTACTGGATCAGTAATCATCAGTAAATATAAGGAGACAAAATTTGCTAGTTAGACCATAGAAATTCTCCCAAAAAGTTATAGATTTGCTTTTAATAAGTAGCACATTTAAGATACCATTGCCAAGAATGAGAGTAAAGGAGGTTAGAATATACATGGATTAAAAACACTAACTAAAAAAAAGAGTATTTGAGTTTATATTAAAACAAAACAGAATTTAAGGCAAAAGCTTGATTAGGGATAATGATGACTGTTAAATAAGAGTAAAAGTATTAATTCTCATGCAAAATAGGATGATTCCACAATTGTACATAACTAGCTACATAGCCTTAAATTTTATGATATAAAATTGTCAGAATTTCTAGAGAGAAATTTATAAATTCATAGTTATACTGGAATACATGTATCTGAGAAGTTTTAACATTTAAGACACAAACTTAAAGCCATAGAAGTTGAAACAAAATCGATGAGCACGCTTCATCTAAAGGATGTATATATATATATATATATATGCACATACAACCTTGTAGTCCCCAGTTACAGAATGTACTTTCAGACATCCACAGAGCAAACAAAAAACATCAATGACTTGGCCACAGAACAGTATCACCAAATACCAAGGCGACAGAATCAGGACCACAGTCTCTGACCAATAAAGTTGGAAATCTAAATCAAAACAAAGAGTTAATAAAACATGTCCTTCTAAATAAATGATGAAACAAAAGATAATGAAAATGTTACATAACAAAATTAGTGGAATGCAAGTCAATCAGCTGTTAGGAGGAAAGGTACGACCTCCGAATATGTCTTAGAAATATTGGAAATTAAAGAACCAAGCAGGTTTACATGTTATTAACAAATTAAGAACTATGATTATTTTATTAAAGAAATAAAATAAAGAATCAAGCAGGCAACTCTACGAGTCAGAAAAAGAAACAGCAGATTATATGCTAAGAAAGCAGAAAGAAAAAAAGTCCAAAAATTAAAAATAGAAAAAAAGGTAAATAGACAGCACTAATGGAGGTAAAAACTGTTCCTGTGAAAAGACTAACACAGTGAAAACCCTTGGCAAATGTTATCAAGGGAAAATAAAAAAAAGGCAGAAAACAAAACCAAAAAAATATTAGCAATGACAAAGCACATGTGACTATAGTTTCAGTAGAAGGTGAACTGTGTATCTGGCTCAGAGCTTTGTTTTCCACAAGCAGCAAAGTCCCCAGCAGAGTGGGCACTGCTATGATATTTGTTGGAAAATGGCATGGACAAAGGTGTGTCAACATCTTTGACAGTGGTGACATATTAATCACTAACTTATAGAACAAATTAACATATTACTTTTTTTTCATGACAAGAGGTAACTGAGGGAGGGAAAAATTATTAATAATAATTATATTAATCACTAATTTATATTAATCACTAATTTATAGAACAAATTAATCACTAATATTAATCACTAATTTATAGAACAAATTAACATATTACTTTTTTTTCATGACAAAAGGTAGCTTAGGGAGGGAAAAATTTTCAAAGAAATAAGGTGGTGATGGTTTGGGGAGCATTGGCAAAGAAGTAAGGGGCAATGAAGTCCAAATTAATTTCTGAATGTGTTATTCATGAGAATTTACATTATTGAGGGGGCTATCCTACCTCAAAATGAGACGTCAAAGGGCTTTCAGAAATTCAATAGTGCTTTTAAGGCAGTAGCTCCACAGTTTTCTTTTTTTTTTTTAATTGGCTGAATTAAGAACAAATTGGGATCTTCTAAATTATATCGCTGTACACAAACATGGAGACACATTCCCTCATAGGAGCAGGTGCTTTGAGCACTGTGTCCTCCAACAGTTTTGAGAAGGGTAAACCATGTCGCCGAATTGCATGCACCTTCAAGCAAAATACTGAAGAATATGCCCCAAAGATACATTTTTTTCCTTTCTCTAATTGCTTGAAATCTTGCCAAGTTTTGGCAAAAAGAACATGAAAGGAAAGCACTGACTCACACACACAGTAGACATGTTTATAACACCTCCATATATATATTTTTGAACTCTAACATATTAACAACACTCAATGCCTCCTTTTAATGTTTCTTGTGAGAAACAAATGTGATATTGAATAACTATGGATTTGACTATGATCTTACTGTCCATGGTGAATTTAATATTAGAAAATCAAACTGTCTTTGATTGTTCTCTGAGGAGGCTGATATTTACCCGGTTTGATTAAGACAAATCTGGTTACATGGCTGTTGCCAAGTGGTTCTTTAGGTAAACCTTAATATGAAATGTGCCCTGGTTTATTTCTTAGGCCCAAGAGATAAAAAAGAACATAAAAAATGTAGAAAATAATAGAAAAAATAATAGAATAGAAAAAGTATGCATATGACAGACTAGCAAAAAAGAAATTTCACACACTGAAGCATTTATTCTCGTGATGTTTTTGGTACTAGTCAAGTGATTCATTCCTGGTGCTTAAAAAAAGCAAATTGAAAGTTATCGTTGCACTAAACCCTCCCACAAGATGGATTGGGAGGTGGAATTCTGTGGTGAGAGAACCACAGTGAAGGCCAACAATTAAAATTTCACAGACTTTCTTTCAGTTAAATAAATTTGCATCTTGCATTAATTAATTGGAACTTTCTAACAGATGGAGCTAGATCTGGGGTCAGCAGAAAGAAAGTTTTCGGTTGATTGATGAGACTTGATGAAAATTTCCTACCTCCTTTATAGAGCAAAAGAACTTTACAAAGATAATTCAGGTCTATCAGTGTAGCTTGGGCACAGGGATCAAGGTGGAAATACAGAGGGCCACTTCAGTCTCTTTTCTGAATCAGCACATCTGACACTTTTCTCAGGGGAAGGTGTTTTTCTTTTTCTCTCATTTGTGTTGGCTAAGTGACAACACAGTGGAGTTGAATTTGTCTGTGTCTCACTAAACAGAGCTGATGCACTGTACCATTTATGGACATTTATTCTGACTTTGTGAAATATAAAGCTCAGGGTGGCATCTGTGAACAGACTTCTTGATTAGTATTAAAAACCATTGTGCCCAATTGATCAACCATCACATTAGGTAGTTTAAAAATCTTGTCTTTGTCATCTGAAGGAGTTAAATTTGTATAAAGTTTTGCTAGAAATGTTTTGGGTAATCTCGATATTTCTTTGTAAAGGGCAAAGTTTTTTTTTTTTTTAATAAGGCTTGAAAACAACAACTTTACATGATTCTAAAAGATTGAAAAGATTGAAGGTAGAGGCAATTGCAGACACCTATGGAGATATTTTTCTGAACAGTTCTGTGACATGCCTACTCAGTTTGTTGTCTTTTGGTGACCTCCATTGTGGACTGCTGCTCACAGCAGTGGTTGAATATACATTTGTCATTGAAGGGACTAAAAATCCCCAAAGTGTTACTGGCCTGGGTGTAATAAAACAGACAGCTGAACTCGAACTGATTGAAATGCAGTGTAGCCTACAGCTACAGGCAAAGTTAAAGACGCAGGCATGGCAATGCTTATAAATTGACTTAGCTTTTAACACTGGCTCCATGCAGTGTCTGTCATCCTCATATGTATGTGATTTACTGAATTTAAGGTTATACTGAGAATGATATTCACCAGAAAGAGTTTACCAACCAAAAAGATCAGTAACATAAACTATGCCTTTATATACATTCTGAATATGTGTTTATGTGTGTGTATGTACACACAAAGAAGTGTAGAAAAAAGGATGTCCAAGGACAGAAAACGAACAACAATAATATGTAATTGATTTTATTTACTCATTTAACACAGAGTTTTTATCAAGTTCCAGTGCGTGGAGAAGCATATGTAATGTAGGATAAGGGTTAGATTTCTATATTTGCATCTGAGACTGGAAATTAGGCTTTGCCAAGAACACATCGGACACCTTCTGTTTCTCATCTTGAAAGCTCATCGGGAACGCGAACAATCCCTCCAGCACCATCTATACTGACTCCCTTATGGCAGGGTATCACCCTAAGAGAAAGGCAAGGGGGTTACTATTATTGTAACAGGAGATTTCCACGCCCGTGGGGCTTGTTTCCAAGTGTCATTTATAGATGTGACCATGGAGTAATGTAATTAGATGCCAGTTTGATTTCAGAAAGGATCTTCTCTTCATAGATCTGCCTCCAACACCATATGGACAACTCTCCCTCATTCCAATTCCCTTGCATTTATATTCGTGTAAAAGAAACACTAACAGTTAAATATGAAATGCTTATGGGTACACAGGCCCAGACAAGGTACCATTCCTACCTATCTGTCCTGGGTTGAAAAAGCAGGGATCTGAGGATGGGGAGAGGGTATTCATTGAAAGCAGATAGAATAGAACCAGAAAGATAAATTAGCAAATAACTGATGAGAGGGCTCAGCTGGTTAATTTAAGACACTTTTTTTTTCATGGTACCTCACTGGCTAGCTGGCAAGTTGGTCCTTGTCCTTGTTCAAGAAAATCACATAACAACTGAAACCATGACTAATGTCCAAGGAGGAACATAAGACCAACAGCGTAGGCCGAAGGAAAGGGAAGATCTCAACTTCCTAAGACGAAGTGTATGTGCCTGTGGTCAGACTTTTCACAGAATGATGTTTCAAGTCTAAAATGACATTTCTAGCACATGTCATAAAACTGAATGATAACCGATGCAGAGAATTAGAAACTAAGTGAAAGTCTTGCATAATTCTATCTTGGAACATCTGAACAGGTTTCTAAAAAACAGGTTTCTGAAGCTGTTTCCAAATAAGAATATGGTTTTTTTTTCCTTGTGCCATTGGCTCTTATCTCCTTATCTCTTCCTTAAATCAGAAGGAAGGGAGTGGGGATTTTTTTTGCAGCATTAAGCATTGTTTACTCTATGGTTACCTTTCTAATTAGACATTAGCACAGTTTACATGCAAATAAAGCAACTATACAGGTTTATGTGTGAATCTGCTGCATTTGTTTCTGTAAGTGATTACAGCTAATTTTGGTAAATAATTTATATTGCACTTGGAGGCATGAAATGAATTTATAAATGAGAAAAAATTAAAACAATTGTTTCACACCCTCTGACATTTCTTCACATTTTGAATCTGAAGGTTTTTATCTCCCTGGTTGGCCTTAATTATTTTTACGTTGTAGTAATTCTTTTAGCAGTGATTAGCAGAAAATCATCTTGACTTTTTTCATCGTACTGATGACACTGAAAACATTTCTTTACTAATATGCTTTTATAGGCTATATTATAAAAGTTGCTTTTGAAAATATCCTGTTATTGTACATACAACTTGGTAATAGAATTTAATGTTAGCAAGTATAATTAACCATTTGTTTGGAATTTTGTTAATTTTATTAAGTTTATTGGGGTGACATAGGTTAATCAAATTATATAGGTTTCAAGTATACAATTCTATAGTACACCATCTGTATATTGCATTATGTGTTCACCATCCAAACTCAACCTTCTTCAGTCACCATATATTTGACCCCCTTCACCTTTTTCTATCTCCCCACCCCCTCCCCCTCTGGTCACCACTCTACTGTTGTCTGTATCTATGAGTTTTTGTGTTTGTTTTGTTTGTTCATTGCTTTTAGTTTTATATTCCACATATGAGTGAAATCATATGGTTTTTGACTTTTTTTCTGTCTAATTCATTTTGCTTAGCCTAATGTTCTCAAGATCCATCCACATTGTCACAAGTGGCAGTATTTTATCTTTTCTTATAGCTGAGTAGTATTCCGACGAATATGTGTACTGCATCTTCTTTATCTAATCAACAATTTTGACTACCTAAGTGACAAAATACTCTGTTCTTCTCAATTATGTCATGTGAAATGCAACTTCTTTAGTATACATAGGGTATCTTTCCTTGGATTCCTAATGTAGAAATCTAAACATAGGCTTTACTTATGGTAACAGATTGATTAATTAGTGATCTAACAGTTATTTAGAGAATGCCTACTGTGTACTGAGTCCAAGCAAGTTCTTGGAGATATACATAAGGGTAAGAGCCCTACTTACAGGGACTTCAAAATCTAAAGAGAAAATAAAAAAGTAAACAAATACTTAATATATGATTAGATGACTGCTATAATAGAAATAATCATAAGAAGCACTGGCAACAGAGTGTAAAAGTAACTAAACATAGCTAAGCCAACAGGCTAAAAGCAAGAACTCGGGAGTCTTGCTGGGCTTTGAATCTCGGCTCTATCATTTGCTAGCTACACAACAGGTTTCCTATCTATAAATAAGACATGGATAACAGCACATAACTTGTAGAGTTGTCATCACGAGAAAAAAAAATGAGATAATGTTTGAAAAACACTTGGAATAGAAATCATAAAGTACCAGGGATAGTACATACTTTTAAAGTGTCTGTTTAATTAATTCTGCTAGAGAGTTGGGCGTTAGTTAGGGATGTGTTAATTGACTCTTGAAGGATGGGTGGGGATTTATCATTGTAGATAAAGGGGTTGATCAGATGGGCAGCTTTTGAGGGTGCCACTTTCTATGGGGTGCTAAAACATTACTTTACAATTAAAAGATGGTGAAATTGTATTTATTAGAACTCCTCGCATGGCGAACACTGATTGTAGTTGTAAGGGATGCTATGAGAAGCTGATTGGAGCAGAAGAGAGGGACTCCCAAGGGCAATGCTCACGCAGCAACAGATGGTCACTAAGTGGCTTCCTAGGGGATCGGTCTGCATAACTGCTAGACAGTTATTTGGATGAGCTTTTACCCTGCAAAGCTCTCAGTATTTTCTACAGATTAATACTAAATAGACACAGTGCCAATTGTTAGCTTGCCTTGAAGCAAGATTATATGGTTATCTCAGACAGGGAAGAGACTGTGAATGGGCAAGGATGTGCAAGCAAGTGTGGTGGAATAATTAAGTGTGGGGTAGAAAGCTTTGGAAACAGTAGCAGGAGGGGATGATAAGAAGATAGATAGATAGTGCCACCGGGTGACGGGCCTCAGACTTATGTTAAAGAGTTTGGGCTTAATGCTTTCAGCAATAAATAGCTATTGATGGAATATAAGCTAGGGATGATGTAAATAAGTTAACATTTTAGTGAGATGACTCTGGCTACGAGGGGCCTGGAGGCAAGGAAATATGATAGGAGGGTTTGAAACAGTCCAGGAACTGCAAGATGAGAACCTGAAATAGGTCAGTGTTGTGGATAAAGAAGGATTGACCCCAAGGATGGAAAGGGGGCGACAGCTGTAGAACGTGGTGACCAAGCAAATGCAAGTGGTAGGAATTTTATTACAGTCATTGCTATGTCAGAGCGACCTGGGCATTTGCATATTCAGAGGTAGCAGATTTCCTGAAAGAATTCAAACAATTATGAACTATTGTAATTCAGAAATGTAATTATTTATAACTTCTCAAATCCAAATATAGTTGTTAAACATTGATATCTATGTGTATTTTTAAGAAAAAATATTCAACATAACTTGCTTCAGCACAAAAGATAAGTCAATGCACAAACACACAAAAATTATACAAAATCCTGTTACTCTTCTTATTTTTTGCATCAGTTATGTTAAAGTTTCCTTCCCAAATTTATTTATGTCTTCTTCTCTTATAACAGCTAGTTGCCTTTCCTGAAAGGAATTTGACAGACGTCTACATATCCTTTGAACTTTAAAACCCTTGGCTTTCCAGTAGCTTAATTAAGGATTTCTTAGCTTAACTAGGTTATATATATCTTTGTTCCATCCTAATTGGGCTCTGAGCCAGGTCTCCAAGCATTTCTTGACTAACATTTCTGACATATTTTTCATTGCCACTTCGTTGTGGGAAAGACTGGAACTTCTTTATCACTTACATAAATAATATAATCTCATACTCAATGGAAATTGTATTAAACTCAAAACAATTAAAGAAAACATGTATAGTGCTATGATTAGAGCATTGAAATAATGCCAGCCCTAAAACCCTGTGTGTGAAGGGAGACCTCCTCGGTACAAGTTTTCTACATGCTTGGAGAAGCAGCCAAGAGGAGCAGCCATCTCTGTGTCAGCTGGCTCAGGCTGCCAAGGAAGAGGCCACATCAAAGAAGATTAACTCTTTGAACTTGCTGCTTCTCAAGAGTGAATCTCACTGGGCAAACTTGCAAAGGTGAAAATACTGCCTCAAGCAGCCCGTGTTCCAGTAGATTCCAGGAACAGCAGTACCCTCCCTCAGATGGAAAACAATAAATTTTGTTATAAAAAAAAATTAACAGGGAAAGACAAATAACGTTTATTGAGAAGTACCTACTGTGTGTGACGTGCTTCACATATATGAAAATACGTAAGTCCCTCTGCAAAACTATAAAATAAATATTATTCTTCCTATTTACGCTTGAGGAAATTGAGATTCACAGGGGTTAGTGCACTCAAGATCACCAGCTGGTAAGCAGTGGAATCAGGATTTAATACTTTTGACACAAGGCAAAACCCAATTTCTTTCTTCTGGCCCATGCTATCTTGCCCATTTTAATTTCCTTTGACTTTTTAGACTTTAATATGTAAATCCAGTTTTAAGATGTGGTAATGGGAATGGGGAATATCCACATTTGAATGTCTTTTCCTCCTGTAAAAGTGTATTTATAAGTTAATTGTATAGAACTTAGAGTTTTGTAAAGAAAATGTGATACCAAAATGGGGTTAGCTCCCAAGGCTTGTTAATCTCTAGCTTAGAGTCTAAAATTCTGGGGTCAGATGGGAGAAAGCAACATAAATGGGGAAAAGAAAGGGAATTGCGTTCCCTTTTTATTTGCTGGGTTTGTTTTTTAGCACTGTGTAAATAATTTTAATTGGTAATGGTTTTTGGTGACATCTTTTGATTTTCTTTTACCATTGGTTGTTCTTCTGGTGTCTTGCCTCAAAAATCCTTTGTATCAGTATGGATCCAGTCAGGAGACAGAAACCACACATTAATTGAAAGAGTGGAAATGTAATAGAAAGGATTATTAAACTATGATAGGATAGTACTTATAAGGTGTGATGAAAACTATAAAATATAGAGAACTATAAAAATATATAAAAGGACTAAAAGAGGACACCTTAGAAAGTTTGGTGTTCTACTCCAAGTTTCTAAGAAACTTGGAAGAGGATGTTCCCTCCTTCAGGCTTGGTTTCATTCTTGTTGGGGAAGGTATTATTGCAACCCTTGGATGGTGGGGAAGTTTTATGGATTGCACAGGCCAGAGCTGGTCCAGTCACTGGGAATACAGGAAGCATCCTCTAGGGGTCCAGGGAAGTCAAGGGTGCTATAACTCTGGGGTGTAGATGAGCCAGGACTTGTGGGCAGGCATACAGAGGGAGTCAGAGTGCTTTAAGGAAAAATTGGTCCAGGAGTATGTGGTGCTTGCATTGGGAAGTTTGTGGGAATGTGGCTACTGGATGCAGAATAAGGCTATGAGGTCACCAAGAGACCATGAGCTCTAAGGCAGAGCAGCACCAGATAGCTCACTTACCCACCACACTGTAGAAGCAACAACAACAATAATAACCATAATAGTAATAACAAAATAATAATAATAACACCAACAATAAACATGGCACACAAGGATAGAGATTCAATATTGCTTCAGTGCCTCCTATAAGTTGAATGTCATGTTCACTGTAATGGAGAAACGTTTAGAGTCTAGTCCATCATCACAGTGCAGATAGGGTGAAGATTGAATTTTGAGCTAAGAGGCAATACATTAATAACTAGCCCAGTTTTATCAGGGTGGGACAATCATGTTCCTAAACCACCAATTTTCCTCTTTATCCATTTATATAGTAGTCTTATTCCTCAGTGAAAACAATTTCATGTGAATGCCGGCAAAGAAAAAAGCAAATCAGTTAAAATAATTTTTACTAGTTGTTAATCGTCATCCTCAAATGTGTCTTGTTATTTTTTTTTTTTTTGCTGCTAGTTATTAGAATGGCACCTGTTATATAGTAGGTTTCAATCAATATTTGTTGAGTGAACGAATCCCAGAAAGACAAACAGAAGTATTAACTAATACTGATATTCTGTAAGTGGTTGATTTTGAGATAGTGAAAATAAGAAATGAGAAAGGACATACAGTAAGACATACATCATAGGTAAGAAGAGTGATTTTGGATGAATAAATAGTTTGTTTCATTGATAGGTAGTGTCTTGGTGCTGATATTTTGATCAATTTTCCACCTTGCTTCTCCCTTCATAGCTTCTTCCCTTCTCTTTTGAAATTACAGATTCACTAACTCTTCAGATACTTCACTAACTGTTTCTGAATATAGAGAGATATATCCTCTGGGCTTGGGGTTATAAGTAGAAGCAGTAAGATCTATTTTCTTGATTAGAATTCATTTAAATTGGGGAATTGTTTTCATTAGCAGAAATGAATAAGTGCCTTACTGAAAATGTGTTAAAATCTGTTTCATATCTATATTTTTGCTTTCTTTCTTTGTCACCTAAATATGATTTAAATTTCGTTATTCCCAGGGGAATCAGCAAGTCTCAGATTTATAATCTATTTATGTGTCTGAGTATTTATTAACTTATTTATGATACCCTGCCTTTTTCAAAAAGTGATTTAAAGCAAACATAATTAAACCACATTAAAGATTAATAACAAGGCCAAGAAGAAGGATTAGCAACACATAAAAGAAAGGAGAAAAAATCGATATCCAAAATTAGAATAATACAGTTACTGTGGAGAATAAAATTCTTGGGTGCCATATGTTGGGTGCCTAGGATATTTATTTAGTTAGAAAAATAATGGATTTGAGATCTAAATATCTAGGATCAGGCTGTACCATATGCTAACTGGGTGGCCTTAGCAATAACTTTTCTATAGTCTCAATTTTCTCATCTGTAAAATAGAGGTAGTATTAGCGGGTAACTGTGAGGTTTTGTATGTGTATGTGTTTTGTAAAGACACTATGCATTCCATGAGGGAAACAATAGCCATGTGCCTGTCATACTAAGCGTGTGGGTAATAAATTGGCATTGAATTATAAAGAAGTTAACTCATATTTTTTCCTCAAAAATAGTGATAATCCAACTGCTCCCAAGAAGACTGTAGGGTGCCTATGCTTAGGGTTCAAATGTTCTCAAAAGGAAAATTCCTGGTGAAATACGTGGCTGAGACCCAGAGCTCAACACCACCAGAATACAAAGGAGTTGAAGTGGCCTAGATGTTTTTAGGTGATGATATTGCCCATCAGTTCCCTCAGCCACAAAGAACTCCCTTCCTGCAGATTGATAAACATAAACAAGACTACCTTCCGATAAATAAGCTACAAAATTTACCTCGAGTACGTTGCAACACCCATAATGGAGGCACCTTATTATTCAGACTGGCTTTTAAGAATATTCATTTCAAACACAATTTTAGATTTGGGATTAACTGTGAGATTAACCCAAAATGGACCTTGAAGGCAACACTCTGGAGGTTCATCTTCAGTTTAGGGGTTTTGAACATGTTCTGTAAGGCCTTATATGGTGTCTGGAACCACAGTAGTTGTTAAACAAATGCATTAGCTAATTCTGGCTTCCTGTACTAAAATCCCATAAGTGGCTTCTGAGGAAGCCAGTGTCTCCTGCTCTGAGATACCCGTTTTCTTTTCTGTTGCTCCACTTGTCCAGAGCAGAGGTAGCCTATTTATATACTAGTCCCTCAAGATTCTGTCTGGATTTGCATCTATTTTTGATCATCGTGGGTGTGGATGCAGCCACTCCTTTGGCATCAGTCATGGTCTCTATGCTCAAGACTCTGGGCCTCTCTCTTCCAACTCCATAGAGCCAACCGCCCACGCTATAGCCAGCTGAGACAGCTCCCCTTGCATGTCTCACAGGCATTGCAAATTCAACATTTCTAACATTCATTATTTTATCTCCATGCTTTCTCTTCAACAAAACTGACCTCAGCAATTAAATCCAGAAACCTGAGGCTGATTCCTGATGGTTCCCTTTTTCTCACTCTTTCTCCATTTTCAGCCAGTTATCAAGTTCTATTTAATTTCTTCTCCCTTCTGATCATCTCTCAATTCAATCTTCTCTCCCCATTCTCGCTGCTGCTTCCATAGTTCAAGTCACTATCACACTTTTTCTTGATTATACTTAATAGGTCATTCAGCTACCCATCCAGGCTTTCTCGTTTCTGTCCAGAATAGCCTAGAGGATTATTCTGAACCATAGATCTGATTGCATCATTACTCTGAGGCAGTAAGTCCTATACATCCTTCAGTCTCAGTTTAGCAGTCACATATTTTAAGAACATTTATCTGATTCCCTGTTAATTAGATATGAAAAGTGTGAATTACACCTGAGGAGCGTTTTTTTTTTTTAACATGAAAACGTAAATCATATATAGGAAGAATACAGTGCTAAAGCATATTATATGCTAGACCTGTTGAATGAACAAATGCAATTTATCTCAGAGTTAGAAGAGTTATTGAACATTTGACAAAATAAACATCCCTGAAATCACAAGATAATCATGATATTTTTCTAGCATCTCCACCTTTCTGAGCCCATCTGCTTTCACTGTTTCCACTTAGGGCCATCAAATCATTTGCCACCATCACCACAGCTGAATCCCTTGACCACTGGCAAATTGTAACTAGATTATTCTATCTTTTTCCTTGATGCTTTTGGAGTCCAGTTTTTTGAAGTTATTTTGCCCTGTGCGATTAATCTCTATTTCTGGCCTGCTGCCTTGATTATATCTCTGTTTTTCCCAATTCTGTCAGAGAATCCCACTGTCTTCTGAATCAAATTCAATCTTCTAATAATAGCCTTGAAAGTTTTCCATCACACAGGCTTCTTCTCCCGCCAGCTCTCACAGAGTTGTAAATCAGCCGTGGCTGTCTTTCACTCCTTGATTCTCCTCTTCTCAATAAGCCCTCAACATACAAAAAAGCAGCCTTAGATCAGCAGTGGTAGAATTCATCCATCTCAGAATCATTTGTGGATATATCTCCTCAATGAAAATTCTTCCTATTAAACATTTTTCTTTTGCCACCTACAGTAATGTCTACCAACATTAACTCATCTTAAAGTCATGGTATGTATCCGAACGCACTATTCATATTGATCATATATGTTCCTGCCTTCTATATTTTTTATGGCAGAAACAATTTCTCTATTTCTATGTACTGTGTAATCCAAAGTGCATAGAAATGGTACTGTTTGCTCTGTGGGTCATCAGTCAATGTCTGCTGACTTAGTGATTAATCTGAGTGTTTGTAACTGTCTTAAGGATTCTATGTGGGCAAAATGAGGAGTCTAGATTCTGATCTCTGTGCTAATTGTTTAGGACTGGGTTGCAACTATAACTGAATTTGTATAACTAAGATTTTGAATATACTGAAATCCTTAGAAAATACGTCTTATAAAACCTAATGAAAAGTAAACTTGGAGATAAGCTAGTATCAAAGAAATAGGTATTAGTTATGAATAAATATGTTCATTTGAAATCTTTAAGGAGTATCTTACATATAAGAAATATAAAGAGATACTTGGAACTTTTTCATCACTGGTCATACCAATTTCTGACACAGCTATAAACTTTAAATTATGATAATTTTCTCATGATGACCTTTGAAAATTATAAACAATTGTAGGTTAATTCTGATTGTGATTTATTAAATAAACATCCTGAGTTACTTACTTGTGATGCTCTGTAGAAATTTAATGGCTTTTATCACTCTAATTTTTAAAGTTCTGGTCACTACCTAAAGACATAGATAGAATTCTGAATATGCTCCCCCCACCCCAGATTCCCATTCCTTGCTGTTTAAACACTAAATCGGTACTGTTGCAAATGCACTTTGAAGATTATATTAAGGTTACTGCTTAGCTGATCTTAAGATATAAGATCCTGAATTCTCCAGGTGGGTCCAAGGTAGTCTCCTGAGACTTAAAAAGTAGAAGAGGAAGGCAGAAGAGAGAGTATTTCAGAAAGATAAGGCAAAAGAATACCAAAGAAATTCCAAGCACGAGAAGGATTTTTATATGTAATTTCTGCTTCTGAGATATTGGGGCCTATGTCCAAGGCCTGAAGGAGGCCTCTGGGAGCTAAGAGTGACTTCCAGCAGACAGCCAGCAAGGAAGCAGAAACTTCAGTCCTACAACCCCAAGTAACTGGATTCTTCCTACCACACAAATCAGTGTGGAAGCAGATTCTTTCTAGAGCATTCTAATAAGAGCCTGGCCAGTTGACACCCTGATTTTGCCCTTGTGAAACCTGGTATAAAGAAACCAGTTACGCTAACGAGAACCTTGGAACTTGACATAATAAATGGGTATAATTTTAAACTACAATATTTGTCTCAATTTGTTACAGTGGCAATAGGATACTAATACACATATCAAAGACAAACAAAGATTGTTTTACTCTTCCCTTTTTGTATAAGAAATATTAACTCATTTTATGATGAGCCCTCCCAGGCACCATCCTGAAACTTGTGATGTTTATAAATGACTAATACACACTTTATCTTAATAGACTTTGTTATAGAACAGAATATGCCATATAATTTAAGTCAGTTTTCAGTGCTATTTAGAAAGACATCTGTAAAATAAAACTGATCAGACCTTAGTTTGGTGGAAGTCTTTCTTGTAGAACATTATTTATCATGCACCCTTTTTGCAATGACCCTTCCAGGGGTGGTATTCAGAATATACCTCAGCAGTAAAATGACCATGGGTTCAAATATCTATGTGGTATGATCTGAGAAGGGTCAACTGGAATAGCCTCTTCACAGAAAACATTTCTTTCATTAGCCTGCCTGAAATTTGCACCTTTAGAGACAAGGTATTAAATGAAGTTGTTAAAATACTACCTTGAAGAAGTAACAAGCATAATGCCTTGGTAGAGCTTGTCATAGTTTACAAACCATTTTTGCATACATTACCTAATTCCCTCATCAGAGTAACTCGGTGAGATAGATAGGGTGAGTGAAGTGAAATTTTTTTTTTTTTTTTGCCTCACAGAACATTTTGATCTTTATCTTGTTAACAGCACTTTCATTTCTTTATGGGGAGCTGCCTCATTCCCATTGGAGCTCTGGGTTAAGATCCTACCTCAGGTGACTGTCCTCAGTGTGACGCTCCCAGACCAGCTGTGCACTTTCTCTGGATGATGGCTTAAACTGGTTGGTACACGTGTTCATTCAGGCAAAGACCTATCGTAGGTTGATGACCTAGAAGAAGCTAACCTGGAATTCCCTTCCCATTTCTTGTTCTCAAGCAGGGCAACCCATTCTTCCTGCCAATTCTATTAGCTCTTAATATCCTTTCAATAATCTCCTTTTGCTCGCGTTATACAGAGATGGTCAAGCTAATTGCTCTTTCTACTATGTTATGCTATCTCCTTACCATTTAAAATTATTGTGGAAGCTATTTGGTGTTGTACAAAGAGCACTAGACTGGAAGTTAGGAGATTTAGGTTCTGGCTTTGGCTTACCATTTAATTAGCTGTAGATGAAGTTACTTGTGTAAAACAAACAAGAAAACACCAAGAAACCAAATAGTGGTAGAAATCATGCTAAATATACCTTTTCAGTTTCTTACAGGCTGAGATAATTGGGCTGTTGGGAGCACTAAAAGCAAGGAAAAGAAATTTTGCAAAATTAAACTCAACAAACATTTATTTAAGACCAATTAAAAAATTTAGAAAGAAGAGATAGGAAAAGGGAAAAGCTTTGGAAGAAAACAATATATACTGGTTGATAAAGGTTCAACTCTGGAAATAAAAACAGGGTTCCCAGACCTGGGGATTGCAAACTGGGTGCAGGAAGCTACAGGATTAGTATGGCACATTTTCTCTGCTGTTCTTTAGATTACAATTTTTGGGAGAACATTCTTTGAGTAGTTTATGCAATTAATTTTATATTAAAATAGATATATTAAATAATATAAAATTTGAGTGAATTTTAAACAAGTGATATTTTGTCATTGTTGCAAAATCTTAGAACCTAACTGTCTCTTGGGGACACCTAGCTACTGGACACCTTGGTGAGAGAGTTTGAAGATTGCTATGTATGGAGAACAAAGGGGAAAGCTAATTAACAAGTGTCTATGGTTATAGCAAAGGCAGCATCAGCTACTTGCTCAGCCTAAGGTAGAAGGAGAATAGAGAAGAGGAGAAGAGAAAAAAAAATGGTTAAATACAGCTAATCTTCAAAAAGAGGTAGAAGTACATGTCATAACTATATAGCAATAATCTTTTCATCAAGTCACTTAAATTTCTTTTTCTTCTACATTGGACTCCTTAGTTTTCGTTTTTGACATCACCAAATGCTTTATTTTTAAATTAAAATTTTCATTTTTTGCATTAGTAAGAAAAATATACTCAGTGAAACAATTCAGTCTGAAGTGTTGTAAGTTGTTATTTCCCCCTCACCTCTCCAATCTTACCGCATCAGTGCGAAGATGCTTGTTTGGCTGTGAGAGTTTTTAGTTATCTGCAATTCTGAACTCTTTATTTTAATTGTTTGACAGTTGATTTTATAAAATTTTCACATTTGTCAAACCACAACATTTGTTCTTCCCTTCTGATATTTTTGCCTTTAGTTCGTTTTTCTTGTAGAAACTTTAATAGACTGCTGAATAGTAGCAATGACTGGGCACCTCAGCCTTTTCTTTGATTTGACTAGACTCCTAATGTTTTATAATGTAGAACATTTACGATAGGAAACTTACAGATTTGGGAAGATGTTCATATTTTTCTTTGATTCAGAAAACATTGTAAAAGATGGGAAATTTTTCTTCCTTGAAAATTTGGTAGAATTCTACCCAAAAAAACCCCCCAGAAACTCTTTATGCCTTAGTTTCATATAGCTTCATTTATGGTTTTAATCCATTCAACAGAGATGGTGTACTCAAGGTTTTATTCTTAAGCCAATTTTGAGAAATTTAACTTGTTTACAAGTTTTAATACATATTTTTTCTTAGAGCTTAAAAATTCTCCCTTATATAATTATTCTTCTCACTCCTAATGTTTTCTTTGTATTTTGAAAAATATTTTATCTTCATTGTGCTTTCCAGTTTTTCCAAAAAGCAATTTTATGTAACTTTTTACTGAGAAAATTTTCAAACATATACAAATGTAGAGATAATAGTATCCATCATCCAACTTCAACAATTATCAACATTAACTGTTTTGTTTCATTCATACTTCAACCCATGTCCCCTTTACCCTACACTCCAGATTATTTGAAGTAAATTTGGGACATCATATTATTTCAAATATAAATATTGTCAATATTTTAGTATATATATCAGTAATTTTTACATTAAAAATATCTAGCAACAAGACTACCACACCTAAATATTGATAAAAATTTATTATTGTAAATATATTAATAGTGTTTATGTTTTCAGATTATGTCACATTGTGTGCATACACACACACACACACACACACACACACACTCAGTTTAAATTAGGATCCAAAGAAATTCATCATAGCGATTGCTTGACATGGGTCTTAAATCTTTAATCCATAGGTTCTCTTTCTTCTCTTTCTCTGTAATTTATCCATTAACCTAACTACATAATTTGTACTATAAGATTTCTCACATTTTGGATTTTGCTAATTATATTTTTATTTTAATATTTCTCACTTTTATAGCCTGTAAACTGTAGTAAGTTCTAGGAGCGAAATCAGACTGTTTTACATCTTTTGTTTTTTCATTTTGACAAGCCTGTTTCAGAGTGGGGTTTTATTCCATCAGTGCTGTCTCTTCTCTCTATATGATGTTACCAGCTGATGATATGACTGGTGATCCCATATGAATGCCCTGAGGTTAGATCCTACAGAAAAGATAGGATAAATATTTGGTACTTTCTCTTTTACCAGTTTTCAAAATAATGAGTTTGTGAATGTGAAAAGTTTTAAAACATGACATTATGTTTATAGATTTAAATATAATTGATGTGTTTTAACTAAGTATAGTTTTTATTATTGTTGATGCTCTAATTGGCCCTTCTTTAGCCAGAAGGAGCTGGTCCAAGTTAGAGTGTGAGGCCTTTGGACATGACCCTTGCAGCCTTTGATTACTTTCTTCTTTCTAGTAGACAAGGATCACTCATCTTGTACATTTCCTGTCCTTGATCTAAAATCAGCTATTTGTCTAAGAAAACTTAGTCCTTATCATTAGAAAATAACTTTAGAGATTACAGTTTTGGTTTGAGGGATGCTCTTGGCAAATGAGTTAATTATTGTTCCTAGGCTTTTCAGTGGAAAGATCTAGAAAATTTTTTAAAAAAATAAATTCATCATGAGTTTGTCATGATACTTTCAAATTAAATTTATGTATTTACTGAATTTCAAAGTCAAAACTAACCATTTTGGTTTCTTTTCTGGATTCTTAAAAGTTTAATTCACTTATTTAAATTTGTTTTATATTTCTAATAAGTGCTTTTAAAACTATATTCCTTAGATTTTGCTATCTAGTATTCCTGTTTATCATTTTAGTTCAATATTATTTTGTTTTTTACTAAGGATGCACTGATGAATTTTATCAAACATTCTCTTCACGTGGTTATAATCATATTAGTTTTTCTTTTAAGTTTTAAATGCAATAAACATCATCAAATGCTGGTGTTGAGTCATGTTGGAACAAATCCTTTTTAATTATAGTATATTATTGCTATATAATTCTGGAGTTAATTTGCTAATATTTTATTTTAAGTTTGTATCTATAACTGAAATTTTCTATAATTTTATTTTGGAGGTTTGGGTATCAGGATCAATTATAAAGCTTACTGTATTTGACATTATTCAAATAACAGTTGAAATAATAGTTAAAATAGCTTGAATAACAAAAGAAAGCTTTGTTAAAATAAGTTATACATTACTCATAAAACCATCTAATAAAACTGTTCACCTCTTTCAGAAGATTAGTTTAACCCTTTCATCTTTTATTCTATTTTATAACCATTATATTAACATAATTTAAGAGTCAAACAATACTAAAAAGCCAATAACCCAAAACAGCAATTTTTCTTTACAATTATTTAAGCATGTTCCCTGAGGCAACTATTCTCAATTTTTGTTTCTTACTGTTTCGAAATTAGTATGCTTAAACTGCCATTTTAACTCATTAATTTAGTTACTACCTATTGAGTTCTCATAATCTATAGGTAGATGTTGAGTTAACTCTCATACCTCCCCTCATATTCTCATCGCTCACTCTGCCAAAGCAGCTGTATCTTTTTTCACTTAAATCAATGTTCAGTGTTTATATTATGACTATTTAAATATTTATCACTCCAGATCCAGGTAATATAACATGTTATTTTTCTCTTTTTAAGTTTTGATTTTTCTTGTGAGGAGAGAAGGGAAATATGATCACCTCATTAAAACAAATTTTTTTTTTGCTTAGTTTTCTATTTACCAATTATTCTCCAAAGCTCCATGAGCAATACATCAGAAAAAAAATGATCTTTTCCATGTCTTTTCTCTGGCTCCTTCTCTTATTCTTCTGTTCCCACCAGGACTGTATCATAGCCTAGATCTGTTATGTAGCTATCATTTTGACACTTGAATTTTTTTCTATTACTTTGGGAAACCCTTTAACTTTCTCCTATGTTGATTTCATTTTTTTGATCCTAAGTCTTTCCGCTTCAGTATTTAATGTTTGTGAAGCACATTCTTCAATATTTTTCTAAGTGAGGTTACATTGGAAATAATATTTGAGACTTTCCATCTTTTCTAGTAATCGTTTGATGGGTATCAAATTCTAAGTTGAAAATTGCTTCCCTCCAGAATTTTAAATGTATTAATCTATCTTGTTTTCAGTGATGCTATTGAGAAGTTCAACCTTCTTAGTTTTTGTTTATTTTTTAAAACAAAGTTAATGGAGATATATGCTACATGAAGTACACTAACCTTATACGTATAACTTGATGGAGTCACCTATTGAGTTGAAGTTTACAAAGAAAATTTCCTGACACCCAGAGAAGGCTCCCTATATCCTTCACAGTAAATCATTTTTGACCCCTAAACCCAAGGCTATTCAGACGTTTGCCTGAAATCAGATCCTATAGTATAAAATCTTCTGTATTTGTCTCATTCTCAACATTATGTGTTTGAGATCCATCTATGTTGTTGCATGTAGCAGTAGTTCAATTTTTTTTATTCACTGGATTTATTACCAATGTTGGTGGACATAATAGACATTTAGACTGTATCTAGTTTCTTTGTTTTTATGAATTAAGATGCTATGAACATTCTTGTGCAAATTTTTAATTTCTCAATTTGCTGTGTGTCTGTTTCTCTCTCTGGAAATTTAAAAATATTTGCTTTTTCCTTCAGTGTTACACAATTTTATTATCATGTGCCTTAAGTATAGGCTTTTTGTTTATTTGTTTCTTTCGATCTTGAGGTCCTGGGGAAGTTTCTTGTATTATTTCTTTAACATTTTCTTTCCCTGAATTTTCCCTACTGTTTAATTTTAGAACTTCTACCCATCAAATTTTGGACTCCTTAGTCTGATCCTCTAATTTTCAGCTTTTCTATCCTATTGTTCATACATACCTTTTTGTTTTCTTTTAGGACAGTTTTTCAAAAACTTTGTTTTGTACTACTATCAAACATTTATTTTCAGTATATATTTAATTTCCAAGTGTTCTTTCTTATTGTCTTATTTCTTGGAGCAGTTGTGGGAGACAGGCAATAAGTTTCTACTGTCTCATATTAAGAATTGTATGTAGTCCTCCTATTTTATTCTCCATTCTTCACCCCTAGTCTTTGCTGTAGTTGGTACACAGGCATCTGTTATCTTTAAATTTTATTTCTCAATTGAATTGAATTTTAGTTTCCTCTGTTCTCATGTACATGGGGGGTGGGGTGGAGGTTGAAGGGCAAGGAGCAATGCCTGGTTATTCAGGATGAGAAGATACTTAGAGTGGGTTGTCTAACTGTTTTAGTAGGTATCATTTTACCGTGTACAATTCCTGGTTCTTCTGTACTTCTGAGCTTTTTCTTGGTTTCTTCTCATTGATATTCTATTCTGTAATCTCTTAGGCTATAGATTCCTATATTTTACTAAGTCATCTGCTTTTCATCTTCCAAATGGTAGTTTTATTTACTGTTGTGTATTTTCTTGTTCTCTTGGTTCTTGTAGTTTTATAGCTTTTTATGACTTTAACTGTCATTTTATTGAGTTTCTGTGAGGGAAAAGAGATGAAAGTATGTGGTCCCAGCCATTTTTCAAAATATACGTGTGTTAGTTTTCTAGTCTCTTATCAATTGCTTTGATATCATCAGTCTTTCTATTTTCTCTGTATTTCTCAAATTATTTTTGTGAATTTGTACATTATATTTTGTTGTTTCTTAAAATTTTTTTAGTCGATGTTTATATGTGGGCAAGATTTTACATTCAAAGTAACTAAGAGGCTTAACTATGAGAACCTAGACAAAGAAATAGTGATCTTTAATAATCAACATGCACTTACTAAATGCGACTGGTATCAAAACAGTTTCATTGCTCTTTATTTTTTGACAGATCTATACCTATGTCAGTTTTTCTGTTTCTGCTAAAACTGCACTACTCCTTTTATTAGAAGCATTAAACATAAAAATTAGGAACCTCTTCATTTTAATTTTGAATACTATGCATTTAGCATGGAAATTATTTTGAATCAGATGAACAGGATAGGTTTTGCTATTATAGCAAAGAGACCATTTATACTTTATACTTTTACATTTACATTTATCAATACAAATCGTTCAGGACCCATCCACGTAAGAGCTACAGACTTTGCAATAAATATGTTCCTATAGAGTTTGGTTTGTCATATCAATTTGATAATTAGAGAAAAATCTCAGTGGAGACAATAGGTTTAGTATTCATTAAACAGCACACATTAATATGTCTTTGTAGAATTCACACAATGGCTGAAAAATGCTTTTTTTTTAGTATTCTTTCTGCATAAGTATTCTCTGAGTTCGTGAGAATTTCAGTTAAGTCATCAGATATTTCAAAGAAAATGTTGAAAAACTATTTTGAATGGAGAGTGGACCAAATACTTAAGTGAGTTTCTGCAGGCAAGTATAAAAATTTGAATATTGTGGAATTTTCTGATATGCAAAGGAGCTAGATATTGTTTTATAACTATAAACACTAAATATAACAAACTAACCTCTTAGTTTAGTAGTATTTTTCTATCTTAAATATAATATTAAATAAACTTTTGAAATATCTTTGTTCTACATTTATTCCACAAACAAATCAATTTAGTAAAAATGTTGAGAGACCAGATTATATGTGCTTTTCTTAATTCTTTTTTTCCTAAAATAAATGAAAAAAAATCTTACAATTTTTTCACAAAACAATTAGGAAAAAATTCCTAGTTAAATTAGTTTTATGAGACTTTAAAAATTAATTTGTTAACTGTTTTAATAACTCATAACTTTGACACAGAAAGATCTGGGTTATATTTTCCAGAACTGGAAATGGTTACTTTAGACCTAAACTTGGGTTCTCATCTGAAAATCTGGAAAGTGTGAAGTTGAAATGAAATAGTGTAAGCAGAATATTTAGCTCAGGATCTAGAACACAATGATGTTATTATCTTTCTAATTATTATCACTTTATAAGACCCAACATAACTTGGAAATGTACATTGCTAATAGAATGTAAACAATACTCTGTTTCTAATTTTAAAAATAATCAATGCTATTTAGAGGGATAGAGTGACCAAATCAGAATACTTTGAATACTTCCCAGAATTTCCAATTTTAAGAATAAAATGAGTTAAGACTAATTTCATGTCCTTGCATGCTTTGTTAGTGAGCAATATACAGAATATTACAAAGTTGCCAATGTAAAATGACTTTTATACCATTCATTATTTACTCTGCAGGGACATTAAAAAAATACATAATAAGTATCTTGTAGTTTTATTATCTAATGGATATTTAAATAGATTAACAAATTATGGCCTGATAGATAACAAGGGAAAATAGCTTGAAAAAATTGTTTTATGAGTCATAAAATTTTCAGTCTAGAATATATTAAGCTAGTTTATTTTCACCAGCTCTTACACATTTCTTTCATCAGGTTACTGACAAATAACTTCTCTTTCAGTTCTGTTGCCTTTGGCTGAAAATAACAGGAAACCTGCATGAAAATGAAAGGCAGAAAGAAATTCCTTTCTTACCTAAGAAATCCTCTGGTAGGGTAGGTCAGGATTGCTGAATTTTTCAAGTTGGGTCTGTCACAGTCCAAACAGTGTTTAGGCAAGAAGTGGAGAGTCCTGTGCTAAGTGTATCTTTAAGAGCATTAACTACTTTTTCTGACACCATGGTTCTGACACATGTCATGCCTAAACTCTTTAGAAACAAAGGAATATAATTAACAATGATCCGTTTAGACTAATCAGCATGTTCTGCCTGAGTCTTAAGAGTGGCCCATGAAATGCAGCGCTAGCAGACACAGGAACAAAATGGGCTATCTGGGGAAGCGGAGAGAATACCTTAGCCTCTGCCATGGACTCAGGTAAACAAACCATAATGAGCCTTGAGCAGCTGGTTCTTAAAATCTTTCTGGTTCCTAGACTAGCGTCTTCTAGTCCCTTCATTTCTTGAAGTGCCCAGTCTCCCTTTCCTCATATCATTGATTCCTCTCTCCTCTTTTTTTCTCTGCTTTTCCCCCCACCATTTCCTCCCAGAAGCAAAAATGAATATTTTTTTTTCCTGTAAAGCAGTTTACCCATAATGACTTGATGTCTTGGTATTTTCCTACAGGTCTCAGTTTCTACCTTTAGAAATTTATCAAGGTGTTTTCCCAAACAAAAACAGCAATGCTTCTTGAAAATGTACTCAGTGTGAGCTGGCACAGTCATTCACTTTTCTCATTCTTTACACAGTAGGTTGACATAAAAACAGAATGAGAAGTTGTATTAGAAGATTTCATTAGAAATCTTTATAGCCGTATTAAATAGGGTCCTCCATAGAAACAGAACCACACATCTATAAAAAATTGGCTCATATATAAAGAATTGGCTCATCTAGTCTAAGGAATCAGCTCACATAATTATGAAGGCTGGCAAATTCCAAGACCTGCTGTGTGAGCTGGTAAGTTGGGAACCCAGGAGAGCTAATGATGCAAGTCCCAGTGTGAGCCTGAAAATCTGAGAACCAGAACTGATGGTGTAGTTCTAGTTCAAAGGCCAGAAAGCTGGAGCTCATCAACTCACAGGGAGAGCTCATGTTTCAGTTCAAATCTGGAGTCAGGGAACATCTGATGCCCCAGTGTGAAGCCTGCCTGGAAGAATTCTCTCACTCGAATAGGGGCAGTCAGCCTTTTGTTCTATTCAGCCCTTTAACTAACTGATGAGGCCCACCCACGTTAGGGGGAGGGCAATCTGCTTTACTTAGTTTATTGATTTCAATGTTAATCCCATCCAAAAACACCCTTATAGAAAAGCACCCAGGATAATATTTCACCAAATATCTGGGTGCTCTATGGCCCAGTCAAGTTGACATATGACGCTAACCATCACAATAACCTATTGGTTGTAAGGATTCAGGGAACTGAAAGAAGAAATGAAGGAAGGTCTGAATAGTCTTACCTTAAATTCTATGAAAGAAGTAATTGTTCTCTCAATCAGAGTTAAGCTTACTGGAGTTTGGAAGGCCAGCTGGCCTGCCTGGACCCTGTCTTTTTTCAGCTTTCACCTAGTGACCTACTTTTCCTTCGCTTATCTTCTCTCAAGGCTGTCCTCTCTGACTTCCTGCCTCAGGTCAATCTTCTAGGTATTTAAACAGCACCACATACGTATCTGTTATTGTGTACATCACAGCGACAAGCTTTTATTCATCTTAAACTCCTTCCAGACTTTAATATAAGAATCACAAAGAAATGACAAAAAGGTCCATGCCTGATATCCTTAACATTGTGGCTCCAATGCCTGCAATACCTGGGACATAGTAAACACTGTACAGATATCTACTGAATAATGTGATAAATAAAGCAAGTTGTCTAAAGTAGCTGAGCTTGAAATGGCAAAGTGTCTATCTGGGAATATGGTGATGAGCCAAATCTGGCATCTATTGCTTGAGGAAAAGAAAAATCATCTATTGGGATTCAAGATTAAACCGAAATATTGGCAAGGCATAATTTCAATGAGGTATGGTTGCTTCTCTACTCTATCAAGTTGGAGGATTGGTAAAATATCTCAGTGGAGATGAGATTGTAATGAAGAATTTCAGTAAAAAACCCAAAGATTTAGATTCAAAGATGCTTGTTGTCATCTAAGAGAGACTGCAAAAATAATACATACATACATACATACATACACACATACATACATACATACATAGCTGGGAAGAAATATCTATGTTATGAGAATAAGAGGATGAAGATATATCAGTGAAAGAGGGTGAGAAAAGACAATCAGAGATCTAATGGGAGTACTAGGAATTTTAAAAGCAAAGAAAAAAAAAGGGGAAAGAAAGTATGAATTAAGAGGAGTAGAGCTATAGCAAAATGCTAAAAAGAAGTCAAGGAGATGCCCTGAAAAAAGGCCACTGGGAATGGACTCATCTTTGTGGCTACTGAGAGGACAGTGGTAGTACAGGTTTGATGACAAAGGATAAGGAAGACTTAGGGGAGGAGCAGGTGAGAAAAAAGCAAGCACAGCTGTCTCATTTGACTATTGTGGTAATAAACATAGTGAAAGACTGTGAACCCCAAGGGACTCTCCTTGCAGAGAGAATATATTTCCAGAATAGAAGAGGTGAGCGTGACTTTATGTGGAAGGAATGGAGGCGATGTACACAGAGAAAGTAATGATAGCTCTTATAAATAAAAGCAATATTATGTGTTAAAAATTTTGTTTTTTCAGTCCTTATGTGTGTTTTATGGAAAATGATTGGAAATACCCGAACAATTTTCATTTTTATCTCACTCAGCTGCCTTACTTATAACAAATAGACCTGTATCAAGTTAAGCTTGTAAAATGTTTTCTCCCTTGCCCAGAACCGATGGCCTTGAAATAATTTCAACTGATACTTTCCTTTTAACCTCATGTTGTTATTTATCTTAGGACTATTCTGGGTTCACTCTCAAATGTTTCTTCTTTCATCAATTCTGGCAACTAAAATATCCTGTAGAAAAGATGATATAATGAGTCGCCCTGCTCAGAAAGGGGGGCATCCCATAGCCATCGCCACCTCCTATGTTTTCTCTCATCCCACTCGACTTGCTCTGCTCTAACGCTGGTGATGTCCCTCGTTCACAATGCTTGTTGCGATCCTCTAACCCAACGTGGAGTGACCATTGTGGTAACCAACCCGGAACTTTGATCATGGGAGACACTCAGTAGTACAGGCAAACCTCTGAGATATTACAGGTTTGGTTCTGGCCACCACAATAAAGTGAGCCATGATCTTTTTGCTGGTGGAGGGTCTTGCCTTCAACTTATACATCTGTGAAGCACAATACTGTGAAGTGCAATAAAATAAGGTCGGTGTGCCGTTGCCTAATACATTAAGACTTAATTTACTCTGAAGAAGTTTGTGGAACAAGTGGAGGATTCCCTTTATCTCCTCAAGATCTCCTCAAGATCTAAATCCTTTATCTCCTCAAGATCTAAATCCAGAAAGTTTTAATCCTGTGGTGCTGTATGGTACTCTGACCTTCTTTCTAGAAATGAATGCGATGTTTGTATTTTTCTCTTTCTTTAACATATTTCTCATTGTAAATAAAATTATTTTTGCTTTTTTAAAATAAACCATTGATTCAAGCCTTTCTCAAAAATTTAACTTAAAAACTATTCTTGGGGTATTCAGTGAATGGCCTTTGAAATAGTTTGGTAATTCCATATTGTGTGGAAGTATATTTTATTCAAATATAAATGGTGTGCTTTTTATTGTGTTTCTGAAAAAGTTATTAGACTTCCAATGTGATGGATCCATGCAATAGCCAGCCTGGGGCCTGAATATTCTCTGCTTGGTCTTTTCGAAAGTGAATTACCGGTCTAAGTTGTCTGTCTGCCTCTTCTTTGGTTCCTGGATAGGTAAAGCAGTTATCTGAGCTATTTTGATTTTCATTGTATGCTAAGATAAAGACAAAGTAAAGCTGTCTAGGGTGTACTGAATGTTTCAAATGTGAACATTTTAAACAATGAACTATCACAAAACTATGAATAGATTGCAAGAAAAGCAGTCCCCTGGGGAAGAAAGTTGGCTCTAAAGTTAATGGTGGGAGCAAGAGAGAATAAGTGAACAAACACACGTGCCTATTCTCCAGAGATGTTTTTTTTCCTTACTATGTGTATTGAATGTGACACGTGGCATGGCTACATGGGTTGTCCAGTGCCATTTAAAATGTTGGCTTCTTTGATTTTAATAAACCATGCTGTTCATATTTTGTCCACGTAAATATTTCTCTTCTTATGACATGAAGTGATTTCATTAAGACTATATATCTTTGTTATTATTTTTATATAGAAATTTCTAGTTGTCTGGCTTTTCCTGGAACAGATATAAAAGGCAATCTTAATTATTGTTATAAAAATACGTCCCGAACTACGTGTCAGAGCCTTATTCATAAAGCTTTGACTGAAAGTGTCCAGTAAAAACTAGGTCCACCTCACCGAAGGCTTATAGTCATAAGATTATGTATTTTTGTATAGTGATGAGAAAACTATAGCTATATATTATCATGCAGAGTAAATACAGCTGAATAGTGACTTTGGTAGGAGAGCAACTAGTTCAAGATTAAGAGTTTTTTCTCTAGTTTAACAATAATCAGAAAAGGCTAAGATAGGTTTTATTTCTGGCATCTCACATTCTGCTGATTTGCAGATAGGTGCAGGTGAGAATGCAAAATTAGCTACTTATATTAGTATTCTGGGTGAAATTCTGACCCCCTAGAAAAAGTAGATTGGAGCTCTAACCCCCAGTACCTCAGAATATAACTTTATTTGGAGATAGGGACTTTATAGAAGTAATTAAGTTAAAATAAAGTCATTGGGATGGGCCATAATCGAATATGACTGATGTCCTTATAAAACTTTGGATGCAAATGTACACACAATCTTTACATGGCATCGTGAAACTAGAAGTGCATCTGAAGATTGAAATTTAGCTGCCACAAGCCAAGGAACTACCATAAACTGGAGGACATGGCTGGAACACATCCTTTCCTAGCTAGCTTCTTCAGAAGGAGTAGGCTCAGCACCTTGATCCCCAACTTCTAGCCTCCAGAACAGTAAGGAAATATATTTCTTTTGTAAGCCACTCAGTATGTGGTACTTTGTTACAGCAACTGTAGCTAGCTAATACGATTAGTTAGGGTCGGTAATGTCAGATGATATAATAAACAAGCCTCCAAATCTTAGTGTGTAAACACAATGAGAAGCTGTTTCTTCTTGTTCACGTAGATGTCAATGACTTTAATTGGCAGACAGCCCTCCACACAGTCATTCGGGAGTCTAAATTCTTCCTATCCTATGGCTTCACCCATCCCTATGGCTTCACCAGTCTCCACCCAGGACCTTGTATCTTTTGCTGAGTCCTCTGTATCCACATAGTTGTGGTGGGGATAGAGGAGTTAGGGGTGGAAGGAAGGAAAGTTATATTTGATCAAAGATAGAAAAATAAGATTTTATGAGCTTAATTTTTTCCTTGCAATTCAGATATGTACTGGTAATTCAATGTAATTATCATCAAATTATGTTAAGACATTTTAAAACACTTTATACCAGTCACTTCTACAGCACTTTACACATAACAGCTTATTATTCTTATTTAGTTGTTAATGGTTGCTACTGTTATTAACCTCATTTACAGTGAGGAAACCAAGATCAGAGAGGTTAAGATCATACAGAGGTGCATGGCAGAGACACGATTCAAACCCTGCCAGTCTGACTGCAGAATCTGTAGTTTTAGCTCCCTGTAACCTTCACTAGATACACAAATGTACTCATCATTTACCATAGCCCACAGTTATGTATACCTAAAGTCTACCTGGAACTAAACTGAATGAGTGCAATCTCATTGACAATAGCCTGAAAACAGCCTAATGAGAAAGGAGATACTACTCAGAGCTACTCTTTGTCTCAAATACTCAGAGCCCAGGCATTTGTCTTCAGAATTTCTGCCTTTCACACTCCTCCTTTTCTCTCCTTGTCATTTCCACTTTTCCTAAAGTTTTCAACATCTTTCTTTTCCTGTCTTGTCACACCCCAAAGAACACAAATATTTTCTCTGTTCTTTTCCAAAACTTATTCCTGCCAGTCTATGAACTCATTCGAGTAACTGCACTTTTAGGCTTTGTGTCATTCAGAATTAGATTTGGTTGCAAGTAAGAGTAATGCTCCACATAAAAAACTACTTAAAGACGTCAGAGTTTGATTCTTTTTGGCTATCAAGGCTAGGTGTGGGCAGGTAGGGCTGCTTTCCTGGCTCTGCTCTGTGAAAGCCTCAGGTACCCACGTTCTGCTTTTGCAGTTCTGAGGCCATTCCCAAGAGTGCGTCCTGTGCAAGACAACTGTTCCAGATCAGGCTATCACACATGCATTCCAGATAGCAGGGAAGGAGAAAGGGGAGAACACACTTTCCTCTTTTAGGACCTTCCTGTCAGCAGTCCCCAAGCTTTGTGGCTCCAGGGAAGGGTGCTGCTATGAGAATCTGATGCCTGATGATCTGAGGTGGAGCTGAGGCGGTGATGATGGCACTGAGGAGTGCTGCAATACAGAGTGTGGCCTACTCCTGGCCGCTCACCTCCTGCTGTCCCGCTGGATTCCTAATAGGCCAAGAACTGGTACTGTCCAGAACATAGTGAAATGGCCACACCTTGACTGCAAGGAAGGCTCCCAGCTACAACACAGGGACTCCCTCACAAGAGAAGATGAAGAAAATCAGACATTGGGGAATAATAAACAGTGGTCTCTGCCACGAGCATTAAAACTCTAAATGTGGAATCAAAACTTATTGTTCCTGTTAAAGAAACTCCAGATATGGAGCACTTTAGAGAACCCGTTTTCCATAAATGTGCTATTCTTGGCTCTGAATCACTGCTGCGCTAGGATGGACTTGAGGATCATCTTCTCGGGCTGGTTAGGGCAGGCCTGAGGCTGAATCCATAGGGCCAAGGGATTTGTTGTTTTCTTTACTTCCCAATTCCTCTTATGTCTGCGTAGAGATGCTGAGATTTAGAGGCTGTAGGCCCCTTTCATATTTTGTTTTCTCCGTTTCTGCGGGCCACCTAGGGCTGGCATTACAGGCACCTCCTCTCACTGCCTGTTGCTGTGACTTAATTAACCATTCTCGTAATGCAGCATTTACGCGAATTACAATGTCAGATCAAAACATCTCGAAACCATTTCGGGGAGGTCCACAGTGATTGTTAGCGGATGACTTCAGAGGTAGGAAATCAGCTAACAGCCTCAGATCCACAAGGATATATTCTACTATGTCACACTCACTGTCATAATATTTTTGTTAGTTTGTTCTCAGTCTTTAAGCTTTTTCCATCCTCTTCATTAACAAGATTTATATACCAAGGTAGGTGTGAGTAATAGGCACTAAGGGCTTAATTAGCATATCAATATAAAGTGATTTGTTTATCTGACCAGTGAATACTGAATCTCAACAGATATGGAAATGAGAAAATTTTTTTTTTCTGCCTTTTCCAGAATAAAACAAATTAAAATAAATTTCAGGTTGCTTGAACCTTGGCCACTGTTTTCTCAAGAGACCCATTGTCTTCATTAATACAAGTTATATCATTTCATATAAATGTATTTTGTTAATATAACTAATTCTGTATATCTGTAAGGCAAAAAGAAAAATTCGAAAATTATTTTAAAAACCCCAAAGGGAGCTGGCATTCACCATTGTAATTTTTATTTTATTAGTTTTTTTTTTATTTCGGTATATTTAATTGTCTGGTTGCAAGTATAAAATAGGTCATTTATTAGAGCTGAAGTATCGCCCACAAAATGTGAAGAGGGAGGAGAATGTTTTCAGTTTAATAAAGTTAACATCTGTACACTAAACAGAAGTGCTGTTTTTGTCAGAGATTTTTTTTTTTTCCTGCAGGAAAATGATGCCAATTTTGTTAGCCTTTACTACACTCACTTTGAGGATGCTGATTGCAGAATGAGTCACTGTTGCAGTGTTTCTATTGGAAACAGAAACTCAATGGACCTTCTGAGTAAAAGCTGAGCCAAAACAGTTAACCATTAATGAAAATATTTTAGCCATGTGGCTTTATTTTGTTTGTATAGCTGAGAAAGGTAGAATAAATATCTCCCATTTACAATGTTTTGTTTTGATTTTTTTTTAGACTCTTTAGTATATATTTTTTGTAATCCTGGTTGTACTGGATTATTTTTCATCTAGGACAAGGTAGATTACAAGTGTTTTCCAATGTAATTGAAGAATACTTCACACACAATAAATTGTACATATTTAAATTGTGTGAGCTTCAGTTTTTTTTATGCCTGTCTTCACTTTGCATTACTTTTTTTTTTTAGTTTTAGGCACAGAATGGGACTATGGTGGTTTCACATTCTGATTTTAATTTAAATTTCCCTGATGACTAATGATATTCAACATCTTGTGTGTGTGTGTGTGTGTGTGTGTGTGTGTGTGTGTGTGTGTGTGTGTGTGTTGGACATTCCTGTGTTGTCTTTGATAAAGTGTCTTTTTTTTTCAAATATTCTCATTTTTTTTTAATGGAGGGTTTGACTTACCGTTGAATATATGTGCTCTTTACATATATTATTCTAAATATAAGTCCTTTTTTTTTTTTACCCATTTCTTCTAAATATTATTTTCCCAAGACTGTGGCTTGTCTTTTTATTTTCTCAATAGTGTCCTTCATTCAAAGATCAAAAGCTTTGAATTTTGACAAAGTCTAACTTTTCAAAATTTTTTCAGGAATTATGAATTTTGTGGCCTAGGAAGGTTTTACGTATCTTGAGATCTTCTCCCACGTTCTTTGTGGAAGTTTCATACTATTAGGCTTTATATATAAGTCTTTGATCTATTTTGAATCGATCTGTGTGCACTGTGGGAAGCAAGGGTCAAAGTTCATTTTTAAAATATGGATTATCCAGTTCTTCCGGCACTATCGAATTAAGACTCTCCTTTCTCAGATGAATTACCTTGGTATTGGTGCAGGACAGAGCAGATTTCCCCAAGGTAGGGGAACTCAAGTCTTGCACCGAGAGAATTCTCTGCTGGACACAAGAAAGAATTCAAACACACACATTGGGTACAGTCAAAAGGAAAGTTTATTAGAAAGGGAAAAAAGCAAAGACAAGAGACAACAAAGACGAAAAGCCAAGACAAGAAAGAAAGTCTGGCGTGAGGGGAATCCAGTTTATGTATCATTCTTAGTTTCTGTGAGTTACAGTTTAAAGACTTTGTTTACCCATTTTCCTTTGTTATGGACATACAGTGAGAAAGGGTAAGAGAATGTAGTCTGAAAAGGTACAACTAGGTAGTGTGACAGGTCCGCTGGCAGTTACCAGCCGTTGATTCATAGGTTCCTTATGATTTTAGCTGTGGGAATGAGCAATTTTACTTTGTGTGGGGCACTACTTAAAGATTCTGTATTGCCTTCGAGGTGTGGGAAAATGGTCCGTTAGCAATCCCAGTAGAAATGTTTCTCTGTTCTGCATTTTCCTCGTGGTCTGGTTGCAGGGCTGATGAGCAAACCAGTCTCGGAATATAGTTCTCTTGCCTCCTCCCTATATTAATTAGTACTTTCACCAAAAATTAACTGACTATATATGGATATACTTATGCATTTTCTATTGTATTTTATTATCTCTATCTTTATTATCTGTTTACTGATCCCTAGCTATCTTGATTATTGTTTCTTTATAAAAATCTTTATCATATTGAGTAAGTTCTCCAACTTTGTTCCTCTTTTAAATAATTTTTAGGTCATAATACATTTTTTGAGAATTATTAAGATTAGTATTATTTTTACTTAAATATTTGATAGTATTACCAGTAAAACTATTTTTTGCCTGTTTTTTTTTTGTTGAAATATTTTTTACAACACATTTATATAATTGATATAAGAATATTTATATTTTCTTTTTTAATAAATAGTATTTTTCAAGGTATTTGTCCTTTTCACCTAACTTTTTAAATTTGTTGATGTTAAAAATTTTGATCTTTTACTATTTCTAAGATTTAAATTGATAATTCTTTTTTATTCTTGACATTAGTATTTTTTGTTCTCTGCTTTTCTTAATCAGTCCAAGGTTTTATCAATTTTGTTGACCTTTTTAGAAACAAACTTTTTCTTTGTTCATTTTCTCTATTGACTGCTTTATTGTACTGCTTTTAATTTTATTGTTTTATTTCTACTTTTTTTGACTTTTGTTCTTTTTTCTAAACTATTTTTTAGAGTCTTAGGTCACTGCTTTAGGTCTTTTTTCTTTTCTAATTATAAATATTTAAAGCCGTAAGTTTTCTTATAAATATTGCTTTAATTGCATCCCACATATTTTGATATGCTGCATTTTGTCATTTTGCTCAACATTATCTATTAAAATTTCATTTGTGCTTTCTTCTTCAACCCATGAATTTGTTTTTAAGAGCATGGTTTTTGCTTTCCAAATATTTGAGGTTTTCCTAGGTATCCTATTCTTATTGATTTCTAATTTAATGCCATTGTGTCCAGAGAATATCCACTACATCATCTCAATCCTTTAAAATTTATTGAGAATTATATTATGGCCAATCTTGGTAAAAATACTATGTTCACTTGAAAAGATCATAGTCAACAGTTGTTGGATGTAGTATCTACTCTATAAATGTCAATTAGATCAATGTAGTTGTTATAGTTGCTTAAATCTTTGCTGTTCCTTTTCCAAATAGTCCATCAGTTGTTGCAAAAGAGGTGTTAAAATATCTTATTTGATTGTAGAATTGCCTAATTTTTCCTTTAATTCTGTCATTTTCCCCTACCTTATACTGATTCTTTGTTAGGTGCATCCATATTTATGATTATTGTGTCATCCTGAAGAATGGTTCTACTTACCACTATGAAATGTCTGTCTTTAAATCTGGTCATTCTCTTTGTCTTAAAGTCTATTTTATAGAATATGTATACTGTCCCTCCAATTTTCATTTGCTTAATATTTGTATTATGGTCTATCCATTTTCTTTCAATCACTTTGTGTTTTCCTATTTAAAATGCATCTCTTATAGGCAGCATTCTTTGGTAGTTTTGCTTTTTGATCCACTGTGCCAATTTCTAACTTTGAATTAGGTCATTTATCATTAATATCTAATGTAATTATTTATATGCTTGGATTTATGTCATCCATTTTATTATTTTTGTTTTATTTTGTTTTCCCCCTGTTTATTGTTTGTTTGTTTGTTTATTTGTATCTTCTTTCCTTTCCTGCCTTTTTTTTCAGGTTATTAAAATATCTTTAGCATTCTATTTTAATTTATATGCTGCTATACCCCATTGTCATTGTGGCTATATCTTATTACACTTTATAATTGTTTTTCCCCCTGAGGACAACATTAAATATCCCTAATCTTCCCCAGACTACTTAGAGTTAATATTGTACCATTTTATGTAAAAATGGAGAATGTAAAATCATATAGCTCTCTTTAATACTTATTTTACTATACATATGTTCTTATATATATTACAATTGCATACATTAAAAACCTGATGAGACAATGTTATAATTTTTATTTAGAGTCATATTTACGAAAAGTGAGAAAAAAATAGTTACCCAGGTCTTTGCCATTTCCAGTGCTTTTTATTCGTTCCTGAAGATCCAGATTTTTCTCTGGATACATTTTTTTTTAGCCTGAAGACATGTATTAAACATTTTTTAAAGTGAAGTTCTGCTGGTGACATATTTTGTTGGTGTTTCTCGTCTTAAAATTTTTTTATTTCCCTTCATTCCTAAGGATATTTTTCACTTGGCATAGAATTCTACAATGACAGCTATTTTAAAATTTTAGTACTTTAAATATATCATTTCACTGTCTCTGGACTCCATGGTTTCTAATGACAAATCTGTGATTATTTGCATTGTGATTCCACTATATGTATTGCATCTTTTTAATCTTCTTCTTCTTACTACTTCCATGTTTTCCACCTTACCTTTGGTGTTTTGTAGTTTAAACTATCTATCATATGAATAGGCATGAGTTTCTTTTGCCTTTTCCTTTCTGGAGGGTTTTCTGACCTTCCTGAATATGTAAATTTAGGCATTAAAATAACTTAATTTCATGGCCATTTTAAGTTTAACCATTTTTTTTCTGTCTCATTTTCTCTCTCTTTTCTTCTGAAATGGAACTAGTATGTAGAGCTACTCTCTCCTGTTCTTCATGGTGGGCAGAATGGGCCATTAAAACAAGTTTGTTTGTTTTTTTCTGAATAATTTAGCCTAGAGTGGGTTTTGTCAGAGGTCATTCTTCCATTCTGTATCAGTTATGTTTTTACATTTCCCAAGTACAAGTTTCAGAAATAAAAAAAAAAATGTGAAAAATTTTAAGAGTATTTGGAATAACCAGTGGAAACCAGAAAGCTAGAATAAGAAGGTGCTACTTATATGTCAGAAGCAGTGGGCACATTTGGCCTGGACTGGGACCTGTTCCTTAGGGAAAAGAAGCAATGCTGGCTCCCTGGGAAAAGGCCTCCAGGTTTGTGCTCAGGCTACTCTGAAAATGGCAACTAAAAGGTGTACTGAATGGATTGTCTCATGCTAAGTGCATTTATCCCCTGACTGGATTATGAAAGGAGGCTGTAAACACAGGTTCCTTGCTAAAAACAAGATAGTTTTCTGTTATATGTGATCCCTACGCAGGATGTAGATGCTGACTCTGTTGATCTCTCAAGGTCCTTTCAACCCTGTCATTCTATGATTCTATAATTAATATATGAATGAGAAGATAATTTAATTAATATTATAATAAAATCTGCCTGAGGTATGCTTATATCTTTGGCATTTCTGAAAAAGCCATAGATGTGGTTTCCTTGAAAAGATCCTTTTGGGAAGTAGTTAGAGGTAGTCTTTGCTGAGTTATCAAAGAATCGTCTGACTTACAGCATCATTGAAGGACCGTTTGTTTATCATAGAACAATGCTCGATAGAAAATTAGTAATATATACAATAGCATGGCAAGAGATCAACTGCTTTGCTTTTGGCAAGAGCTAATGATTTTTTTTTTTTGCAAGAGTGGCATAATGCATAATTTTGCTTTCCATTTTTCACAAAATAGAAAATTTGCATATATTTCTGCAAGAGTGAGCCACAGTATTGAAGAAAAACTAAGAATCATCTAAAACAATAGCTTAGATAAATAAAAAAAGATTGGATGTTACACAGCACAACAAAAAATAATACTAGACCTGCCTCATTGCACTGAATTTCTGCAGTGCATAAAACTCATCAGAAAACAAAGCAGTGGAAATAATAAATGGATATTATAAATTAAAACTGTTGCAATTACAGGGGGTATCCCCAAAATAATTCCTCTATATACAATTCATTTTAGTTGTATTAGAAGATCTCTTTTTTTTTGTTTGGCAAAACAAATTTCGCCCTCCAAATTAAGAAAAACATTTTTGATGTGCATGATGATAATAAGCTATTGAATTAAGACTCTAAGGCTTTTGCAAAATAGAGAATCTGACACAATCTAATACAATAAAGCTGAATTTTTCTTATAATACAAAGCTCTTTCTACATTCAAATGATTTCCCAGTGATGCACTTAAACCCAGACTCATTATAACATATATATTATTCCTATTACTGTGGTTAGAAAGTACAGTTGTATTTCATGGAAGGGGAGGATGTAATAGCCATTATTAAAAAGAAGTCAGAGGGGTGTGAAACAACCGTTTTAGTTATCCAAAGAAAAAATGATCAGTTCATTTAATCTAAACACATTTAGATTTAACCCATATTTACTTACTCTAATTTTCATAGATGACTACTACTGCACATATTTCTCCAGTGATGAAAACTTATCTTTTC
>PVKZ01001837.1:276571-311923 GCA_004027375.1 Macroglossus sobrinus | reverse complement strand
AGAGAGAGAGAGAGAGAGAGAGAGAGAGAGAGAGAGAGAGAGAGAAAGTAAAAAAGAGGTAATTCCATAGGTCCCATTAAAGATTTGTGACCTTGGCTAATTTTCTTAGTATTCCGAAACTGAGTGCAAGAATAAACTGACCCAAACCACACTCTTACCCAACTGGCCAAAGCACCCCAACATGTGTCAGCGATCTTTACCTTCGCCTGCTCGGGTCCCCAGGAATAGGGCACACAGCAGGACCCAGCTCTGGTGCTGCTTTGTGTACGTTTGTGCCAATCTCTGGCTGTTCCTGAATCTGAGGAAGATTTGCCGTCCTTATCGGAGCCTCCCGTCTCCAGAGAAGGGTAAACACATTTTGAGAATTCAAAATAGTCTGAGCCGGGACCAAAATACCGATTACTACCTGTGGCTTCCTGTCATCCTCAAATACAAAATGTCTTACAAGAAGAGCCTTGTGGAATATGCTGGTCTTGAAGGCTGACCTGTTACTGTCCATTGTATATTATTTCAAGTTTTTAAAATAATTGTTTAATCAGATTTTGATAATTAATAGTGCATTTAGTTGTTTCATTTCAAGTTTTTAATGCTTTAAGCATACCACAAGGTTGCCTTTTACCTTGTTCAGCCTGCTATGAAACAGAGGGTGAAGAGGCATCCTGGACTGGCTGGTTTGATTTCATTCTATGCCAAATGTAGTATTGCTACGCCTTGTCCAATCTTGCCTTGTCATCCAAGCAGGAAACAGGAGGCTCCCTCCCTACGGCTGTAGCTCTGACTGCGACACCCCAGATGACGTGTGCCTTTGGAATGCCACCAATCAGGGCCACGCTTTATCGGCGAGAGGATGCCAGTGCCTGGTAACCCACAAACCTCGAGTCGTCTCTGAGGCAAGTGTTTCATTTCACTTGAGAGCGGGGAACTTCTCCGTCTAGTACAGTGTGACCACATTGTCCTGTTGGATTCCTTGCCAGGGGTTAGGAGGACAGATGGCCTTTGGCTGTAAACATTTCCTTAGATAACCTGCAGCTTTTCTGAATATTTCTCCCCCAACCGAACATAAAATGAGGGTGACATTCTTCCACCTCCATTCTAGTGGCGTGGCAGGAAGATGCTTTGATATATTAACTGAGTTTTTCGTGGCTTACTCCGCGACCCTTTCGCTGTTGGCTGAAGAAAACCAAGCTCTGTTGCCGTAAGGGAGAATTGTCATAGCGAAACAGGGAAACAAGAACCAAACTCTTGGTTTCAGTTTCCAAAGATGAAAAAGATTCATAGGAATGAAGAGATGGGCAAGCAGAGACAATTCTCCCACATGGAAGATTAGGCAAAGATGCCCAAGACAGAAGACATGAAGAAAGAGAGAGTTCAGTGAGGCGGGGACAAGGGACCAGATGTGGACAAGAGCAAGGTCAGCTGAAGCAAGCACTGTCTGTCTCTAGCAGCAGAAAGCCTCTGTGGGATGTGCAGGCACTGAGCTCTATTGATGAGCATCCTTCATCTCCCACGTGCCCGAGGTGCCCTATCCTTCAGGTAGACTGTCCACAGCAACACAGGCCTGTATCCTAAATCTTTGCTCTGCTTCCTTTTCCTGCTCCCTGAGGGAGAGCTTTCTTTCACCACCGAGGACAGTAAGCTGTCAGGGAGGTGCCGTTCTAGTTCTTTTTGTTCTTCCCTTAAAATCCTAATGTACTCACTGCCTCTGAACAGAAATTTACTGGGCCATGGCATGCCCTCTGCTCCCAGTCACACTTCAAGACTAAAGCTATCAGAACATGGGGCTCGACCAATTTACCAAACCATTGCACATTAACTAATTCAGATGTGTTAAGTCCATAATCCTTTCAGGTACACAGAAGAATTAGAACTATTCATTGCACCGAAAAAAAATTAGTTCAAATTAGTCACACAATTTAGCATTCATGCATTGCTTCATCATAGAGCCTAAGGCTCATGGTTGATTTCACCAAGTCGGTTTGGGAGGATACAATTCCAGAATCATTATCTTTTCTCCTCACCCGAAGCTAGTATATGAATACCTGATTTAATTAGTCAAACTTAGTAAGGGATGGTTGAATTTTCTTTCACTTGAGTATTGTTTAGCGTAAGCTAACTGCCATAGACAATCCCAAAATATCAAAGTGAGTTAGCAGAATAAAGATTTTATTTGTGGTGTTTTAGGCTTCTCTCTTCCAAGGGGTTGATTTGGACACAGGATCTTGAGGCTCCATTCTCTTTTGGCTTTAAGGTCACTGTTATGAGCTGAACTGTGTCTCCCCAAAATTCATGTGCTGAAATCTTAAACCTCCAGTACCTCAACACGTGACAGGATTATGGAGATGGGGTCTTTAAAGAGGTGATGACGTTAAAATGAGGCCGTTAGGGGGAGTCTTAATCCAAACTGATTAGAGTTTGTAGACACGATGGATATACACACACAGAGAAGAGATCGTGAGGACGCATCAGGAAGCCAAGCAAGCCAAGGAGAGGGGCCTAAGCAGAAACCAAACTTGCTGACTGACACCTTGTTCTGGGGTTTCTAAGCTCCAGCATTGTGAGAAAATAAACTTCTGTTGTGTAAGCCATCCAGTCTGTGGTGTTTGATACGGCAGCCGGAGCAGAGTGATATAGTTACCCTGTCGTCATCCTGAGAACAGATGAGGGGAGAGATTAGCGACCCCGTCTGGGACCTCTCTGTTGCTCGGCTCTGTCAGCGGTATAAGCGGTGGGTAGCTTTTCTGTCTCTATTCCCTGGCCCAGAATTTAGTCACAAATGGGAGTGGTGTTACAAGTGTTCACTGGTGATCATTCTTTAAACCGTTCATATGTGTTTGAAACACTCTTTGCTACACATGTGGCACAGTAAAAAAATCAAAAAGCAAAACAATAAAAATCGCATTCTAGCACCTCAAAAGTCATACTTGTTTAGTAGAAGGATTAGCTCTCTCCTTTTCCCTGGGTGTTAGGGATTCTAGATCAGAGAAAAAAGGAGGAAAAAAAAAATCTTCCCACCTTCTTTTAGATAAATCTTTCATGGTTGAATTTATGTAGGTTTTTAATTTTTGTTGTTCTCGTTGTTCTATGTTTGCATTTGTAATTAAACAACGGTTAAGAGAACTATCTTCATAAAATGTAGTTATTTTCTGTTAGTAAAGGACATAAGATCTTCTTTTTAAATAAGAGACTGAGGGTGCTTTCATTCTGTAAGGCTGTTCTGAAAATAGCCAACGGTATTTCTTTCACAGAGTTATATTTTTTCCCAGTCATTTCTCAAAATTAGTCTTTTGCTGCATGTATGCACTCTCATTTCCTCCCTTCCTTTCTTCACACACACACACACACACACACACACACACACACACACACACACACAAAAGACCACAGATGTTCAGAAAGGAGCAGTTGACCAAAGCCTTCCTCATGTTTTTGCGTTGTGCTGAGGGCCTGCCATATCCGTTGGAGGAGGGAAGGCTCCGGGCATCCGAATGAGGATGGTTTCTGTTGATGTCTGAGACTCTTACTCTTATTCAGACTCTTACTCTTCTTACATCGTGTGAGAAGCAGAATTGTGTGGTAGCGAAGGACATGGGGTCTGGTTTTGAACCCATCACTGAATAGCTGCGAGACAGCGGGCAAGTTACTTAACCTCTGACTGACTCATCTGTAAACTAGGAATAATAACAGAACCGACTTCATATGGTTGCTGTGGGATGAAACGAGTTAATACACGAAAGAACTTGAAACAATGTCTGCATACAGTAAGTGCTACGTAAGTGCTCACTGTTATCGTTATGAATACCTACGAGGGTGCCACATCCAGGGACATAAAGCTGCCAGTGGTTTTCTGCTTCAGTATCGTGTTTTCTGGGGAGAGTAGATACTATTAATGTGAAGAGAGCTAATATGTTAATATAAAAAATGAGGAAAATTACACAAGAAGCTCAAATGAGGAAGTGAGCTTCTGTCTTGGAGATTCACAAGTCTAGGCATGCTTCCTGATTGGTACCTCAGAAGTCCCCTGCTTTAGGAAAGACCTACATTTGAAACCTACTGTCACAATCACAGCCATAGACCTTCTTGCTCAGTTCTCCAGATCTGCCCAGAGGGATAGACGGGCATGGTGTCGCAATTCCATTCTGAGCAAGAGAGTTGTTATTTAAAAACACATTTTTTTTAAAATTTAAGTATAGTTGGTATATGATCTTATATTGGTTATATTACTTTCAGGTGTACAATATAGGGACTCAACATTTTTAGATCTTTCATTGTGATTACCCCACTGTTGTTGTTATTTTAACCAGAGAAAAGAACTGTGTAATTGATGAGAAATACCAAGCGTAATTTCAAAGCAGTTGGAGAAGTCTGAAGGTTTGACAGAACAGCGAGGCCGAGACTTGTCAGTTTGTGCGGGAGTGAACATGACTCAGATGCTGGGGCCGGGTCAGAATGAGAGATATTTCTGAAAGCAGGTGAATTGGATGGAGATGAGGAGAGGAAAAAAACCAACTATTTACCATGTGACCTTCTCTTCTCTGACTTTTCATGAAGAATTTTTGTGTCTGACAGGACACGTTCCAAAGACTGAGGTTTAAGAATGACATCCTGACCTTGCCAACCTTCTAGTTCTCCTTTGATATATTGAGGAAGCTTCTCTCCCTTCTCATCTACGCTAACATCCCTTCATGGGGTGAACCACCTCAGCCTCCTCAAGAGAATACTGAATCAGAGGAACTTTCCGAATGTCATTTTAGGAATAAGTACGTACGTGGGGATAATAATCCAAGTCCTTATACATGGGGTGATGTAGTGGTGCTTCCCGAATGCAGAAATCCATTCTTAAAGCAAGCTATCTTGAATGTAACTGAGCAGAGAGTGTAGACTTTTGTTAGGCTCTGCTTCCATGTCGTTATGTGAACTCGGGCAAGTCAGTTTTAAATTTTAAAGTCTATTCCCGGGAGAAAGGTCTGTTCAGGTCCTCAGCCCATTTATAAAATAGGATTATTTTGTTGTTGTTGTTGAGTTGTATGAGTTCTTTATATGTTTTGGATCTTGAGGTATTGTTTACAAATATATTCTCCCATTCAGTTGTTGGCCTCTTTGTTGATGGTTTCTTTTGCTGTGCAAAAGCTTTTTAGTTTAATACAGTCCCATTCATTTATTTTTGCTTTGACTTCTTGAAGTCGAATTCATAAATCCTCTCTAAATCCATAAGTTTAGTACCTATGTATTCTCTTGTGCATTTTATTATTTCAGGTCTTATATTTAGGTCTTTGATCCATTTTGAGTTAATTTTTGTGTATGGTGACAAATTGCAGTCTAGTTTCATTCTTTTGCATGTAGCTTTTTAATTTCTCAGCATCATTTACTGAAGAGGCCAAGACGTGGAAACAACCAAAGTGTCCTTTGATAGAGGATTGGATAATGAAGATGTGGTACATATATACAGTGGAATATTACTCAGCCACAAGAAAAGATGAAATACTGCCATTTGCTACATTGGATGGATCTTGAGATATGCTAAGCGAAGTACGTCAGACAGAAAAAGTTGAGAACCATGTATGATTTCACTTACATGTGGGATGTGAAACTAAAAGCAACAAACAAATAAGACAAACAAAAACTCATCGACGCAGACAACAGTTTATTGGTTACCAGAGGGAAAGGGGGAGGGGTGATGTAGATAGGGGTAAAGGAGGGGTCAAATATATGGTGACAGAGGAAATTTGACTTTGAGTGGTGAACGTACAATGCAATATACAGATGATGTATTATAGAATTGTACACTTGAAACCTACACAATTTTATTAACCAATTTCACCCCAATTAATTTAATAAAAAATAAATAAAAAAAAATTGAGTCTCAGTGTTCTCATTGGAAAAAATAGATATTGTAAAATCTACTGAACTAAATTGAATTTTGAAGCACATTTCCTAGCCCCAGAACTGAAAGTAGAAGCAAATTCTTTTTATTCCAAGTGATTAGACCTTTCCACAGACAAGCCAGCTGCAGGGGATATGAATCAAGCGAAAAACAAACTCAGATGTTGTGTCCAGTCTCTCCTAGAGCAGCAGGGAAGAGAGACAGAGGGGAAGGCAGTTCCAGTGTCCTCTGCCTCACACAGGGTGTCACACAAGCCTCCCAGGGAAGGAGGACGGGCCCTGTTTCAACACCTTCCTGGTATTTGAGATAACCGGCTTCCGACACCAAGCAATTCTCCAGTTTCCCAGATTCCACTCAGTTCCGACACTTCCTCACGGAGTTCGTTCGTGTGGACTCCATGGGTCAAGGGCAGACGCTGGTCCTTCTGAACTCGCCGCTGGACACCGGGCCTTCCCGTCACTCCCTCATCAGGCCTGGCGATTACTACAGTGGCTCACAGGACTCAGGAAAACACTCTACTTACATTCACCAGTTTATTATAAAGAATACAGCAGAACGGTCACAGGGAAGAGCTGCAGCGGGCAAGGAACGGGGGAAGGGCTCTCTCCAGTCGCACCACCCTCCCGGCACCACCTCCGTGTCTCACCAAACCGAAAGCTGCAGAACCCAGTTGCCTGGGGACTTTTATGGAGGGTCCCTTAAGAAGGCATGACTGATTAAAGCATTGGCTATTGGTGATTAGATCCCATCTCCAGCCCTCGGGGGTTGCTGAATGTTCCATCCCACTAATCAGACTGGGGCCTTTCTGGAGACAAGTGCCCCTTCCCCAGCCATCTGTCATTAGCATACAAAAGACACCCAGCACGCTGGAGATCTCAAGTGTTTTAGAAGCTCTGAGTCAGAAGCCAGGACTCAAAATGATGTATGTTTCATATTGTAACTCACTGGCTGTTCATCCCATCAGAAGGGGGACAGCAGTTCTGCAGAGGGATCTCAGCAGAGATGATGGTGATGGGAAATGTGCAGGCTGTGTGTCCTGCCACACCAAGGGCCTCGGAGAGGTGGGCACTGGGTCCTCCCTAAGGGCCAGTGAAGTCCCATCTTGTTGCCGGTGGCCAGGCAGCGAGGCTTCGGACTTGAAAGACATAATATTTAAGTGCTTTGATTGATGGTTTACTCATAACAACTGTAAAGATGATTCAGTTCAGAAAAACGTGGTTTTAACATAAAGCTTTATGATCAAAGGAAATAGTTATTTCAACTTATGAAACTAATTTTATTATACAAACTAAGGGAGATCAATAGAAGACTTTTAGGCATATATAACATTAGGGTGTAATTCTGTGGGGACACGGAAAGGCAGAGCATAGAGCCAGGGTCTGTCCTGCTCTTTGGTGGTCCCCTCCACGCTGGGTTTTAGAGGCTGTGAGTTCTTCTGCCATGTCAATAGGTATGATTAAACTCTATTTATTACTCGGGCTACCATAAGTTGGTTTCCTTCACTTAGAAGAAAACAAAATATATTTCCATTTTTCTTCTTCGCATGAACAGTAGGCCAGGCCCCGTGCTGAGTACCAGGAGGGAGAAAGATGTATTTTTTAGGTCAGTCTAGCAGCTGTGGCCGATATCTTCCTTACTCCTGCCTCAGTGGTTTAACCTACGTCTCGTTCAGGTAAACTCCATTTGGCACAGTGGAGGGGGCAGGTGTGTGTGTGTGTGTGTGTGTGTGTGTGTGAGAGAGAGAGAGAGAGAGAGAGAGAGAGAGAGAGAGAGAGAGAGAGATTTGCTTCACAAAGTCATCCAGGGCCCTGGATAAAGGCTCTGCTTCTTTAACTGGTGACATCCCAGTCCGCCCCCAGCCTTAGCATCCACTCTGCAGACAGGAGAAGAGAGAGAGCAGCTCCTGGAAGGTTTGGGTAGGCGGGGCCTGGGAGAAGGGGCACGTCACTCTGCCCGCGTTGTACTCCTAGACCCCAGTAGCATGGCCACACTGTGTGTGTGTGCGTGCAGGGGAGGGGCGGGGGCCGTGAAGTGTAGTTTTCCTGGGCGTCCTGGATGAGGACCCTGGTTGTCTCCTCAGCTGCCATCCTGGGGAATAAGGTTCAAAGAAGACTGAGGAGATTGAAATAGCCCTGGAAGGATGAGGAAAACAGCTGATCTGGAAAACACCAGCCTCTTGGGTAGCATCAATGTCGAATTCCATCTGTGGAGACAAAACTTTTCTTCCAGAAGCTCTGAACAACAAGGCGGGCAGCTGGTTGGATAGAGTAGCCTGGGGCTTCAGGGGCTAGGCACGATGGAGGTCAAGGGAACGAAAGGGTCAAGGACTGCGAGGAACCATCACATTTTTGTGGGTAAGAAAGGGGGTGGGGCAGGGCTGCAAAGGAAGGGCTCACAGGCCCAGAGGTCTTGATGAGACCGCAAAGATTGTGCTGGACGCGAGGGAGTAAGAGCTGGGAGGCAGGGACCGCCATTCAGGGAAGGTGTGTGCTGTGGACCGAATGTGTCTCCCCCAAATTCATATTCAAAACCCTCCCCCTCCCCCCAGTGTGATGGTGTTAGGAGTTATGGCCTTTGGAAGGTGATTGGGTTTGAAGGTAGAGGTCCCATGAGTGGGATTAGCGCCTTTATAAGGGTTCCGAGGGATTTTGCTCCTCTCTCTCTCTCTCTCTCTGCCATGTGAGGACACCATGAGAGAACAGCCGTCTACATCCCCGGAGAGGACTGCCACCAGAAGGTGGCCATCATGGCACCTGACCTCCGACTTTCAGGCTCTGGAACTGTGAGACAGAAATTTCTGTTGCTTACAGAAATGGGATTCTGTAACAGTGGCCAGAATGCACTAAGGCAGCGTGTTCGAATTGACAGTTTGGGAGTTGGGAAACTCTGAGATGTAATGCATGGACAAGAGAATCGGCAGGAGTGTGTGTGTGTGTGTGTGTGTGTGTGTGTGCTGTGAAGGGAATCTTTCCTGTTCTTTATTTCCCCAGATATCACCCTTTTGGGGGGCTGTGTCTCAAACACAACTGCTCTCTTGGCCGTTATAAGATTAGTGACTAGAATCAGAAGTAGTTCAAGATAATTACCAAGTAGATTTTGTCTGTAAAAATATTAATTTTTTTTTTAGTGATGTGGGTTTGTAAACAGAGAAAAAAAATGTTACAATACATAGGCTTTTCCAGATAATTATGGTTACCATACCTTTTCTGCATATGTGCATTGAATTCTATACAATAGTAAAGGATACTATCACACAGCAGGTATGGTTTCAATTTAGCAAAATGTAAAATTAAACTGCCTTGAGGGTTGATGGAAACGGAACAAGACTATTTCAGCCTCCTGTAGTTACATTGTCCTGTTATAACTTACATAATTTAATGCGAATGATCCGCAAAAGGAAAAGAAGAACAGCTTGGATGCATGATACCTTCTGTTATAATAATATATTAGATAATATTATTAGTGTCTTGAAACAGAAATGAGGGTTAAGGGCCTAGTTAGAAACACCGGTAATGATTTAAACTCTAAAAATTAAGAAAGACTTTTATATGTTAGCCAAAGGTCGTCAAATTTTCTTTTCCCTAGAAAGCCTTACCAGGTGTCAGTTAAGGATTCTTCCCAGGTGGGATCCTGTTCAAGTAGGATTCCTTCCAGGTAGAAAGAACTGATATATTTATCTTGGCTTCTGCAGGCAAGAAAGCTACTTATTGGGTAATGTCTGTATAGTTCATGTATGAGGTTGGGGAATCTCAGAAATATTGCTCAAGAAGCCTCTAGGTGCACACACCGGGCTGGGATTGTGCTCACTGTTTCCAAACACGGCTTTAAAATCAAATGCAGAAAATTATTTTTCTCTGTTGATTTCAGACCATTTGTCATCCTTTAGGCCACAGATAGAATTTGTCATCCTTTAGGCCACAATGGTGGACTACAGAAATTCAGTGCCAACACCGTGAGGTGGGTTGCTTTGCTTTACTTCCTCTTCTGCATGAATTGTCTGTCCTCAGTGAGAAATTAGAACCGATTTCCTGGTCACATCTGCAATTCATGTCACCCCTTGCATAACATTCCCTTCTAGTTAGGAACGAAGTGTGTGTGTGTGTGTGTGTGTGTGTGTGTGTGTGTGTGTGTGTGTGTGTGTATGTGTGTGTTTTAAGAAGCATATTTGGGCCCACGAGCTTAAAAGGTCCATAAAATCAATGTTAAAAATTCAAAAATTCACAAATTTCTTTTTCTTGGGAGATAGAAAAATCTTTTTCTTTTTTTCCCCCTTCAAGCCTAAATCTAAAACACAAGGCATTTAAAAAGTTTCTCAAATATACAAGTATCTCCTCTCCTCGTATAAGCACCGTTGTAAATTCCCTCTCCGAATAAAAATGTCTGAGATTGCTACGCTCCCTACGTAAGAACAGTGAGTACAGACTTCCTCAGATCTGTCATTTCAACACGTGGCTTTGCTCTTTATCTTCAAATAATGATGACTATCATGTGTTTTCGACAGCATATTTGTTTGTTAATTGAAACCGACAAGAATTACGAGTTTATGTAAGACAGGGTGACAGAGGACATGGGTAAAAAACGAAATCAGGTTTGAAACGACAAAGGGGACATCAATGAGAGCATGTCCCTGAAGAAAGTCATGTTTCCAAAATGTAAATAGATATGATACGTTTCCCCAACAGCCTGAAGCTTTTTAAATTTTAAACAAAGAACTATCTTTGGTTAAAAAAAGAAAAAAGGATTAAAAAAATGAAGTAAAGAACAACAGCCACTCACATCACTGTACCTGGAGCAGGAGACGTTGTGGATGCTTAGGTATAATTTCAGTCATTTGAAGATCAAGGAAAAAACCCTGTCTTTCAAAGGGATAACTTGGAGTACTTGTATTTGGCGCTCAAACACAGTGCACAGGTTTGAAAACTGTGAACTCTCAGAGCATAGTTGATTGCTAAAAAATATTTTTATCATTAGTGAGTGTTGGGGGTTAAATAATATCTTTTGCAAATTTACATCCACCTGGAAACTCAGAGTGTGACCTTATTTGGGAATAAAGCCTTTTTAAATATAATTAGTTAGGTTAAGATGGGGTTATGGATTAGTTTGGGCCCTAACTATAATAATTGGTGTCATTATAAATAGTCCTTAAGAAGACATAGAGACACATAGGAAGTAAAATTTAATTTACTTTCAGCTGACAATTACAAATGCTAGATTTCACTGTCCTATGAGTACACTGCAAACTATTCTACTGCTTATTCACCGAACTTGATAAGGCTATGAACCTTTCACTGTGATTTTTATGAGGCTTAGACAATATTTTAACATGCTGCTAGCTATAGTCAAAGCATAGAGATTCCTTAGACCAACAGGCAGCAATTCATCACAATAGAAATGTAAACAGAAATCTCATGCATCATTTTGCTAATGGTTCTTCCCTTGTACACTCATCAGCCTTCCTTCCCGCACTGTAATATTTTATGAACTTTCTTCTGAGTGTTAGCATAACAAGGGAGTTATTATGGCCCCCTTTGGAGAGATCTAACGTGATGAAGGACTTACTCAATATCCCGTTTTTCCTATCAGTATGTAGGTCTGCTCGTGGAATTAGTGCCACCTCTTTTTCCTACTTTCAGTCCAAAGCTCTTCCTCTGGCACTCTCAATTTTATTTTATATTAGGAATGAATTCCCTGTTCTTAAGTATGTGCCCTGAAGTGGCCAACCAATATTCTCTTTGACGTGAGTCCCCTTGACGTTCACATAGGGAAATAAGGCAGAATGGCAAGATCAGCCTCTTTATCTACAGTGATTTGCAGCCAAGATGGCAACTAATGACCATTAACTAAGTCTGGCCATTCCTCCATATTCATAAATACATAGATATTTGTCCTTCGGTGATATTTCCCTGGAAGTACAGTGAAGTTTAGTCTAACATCGGACTTAACGTTTTAATTTTTCTCTTCTCTGTTAGTCTAGCCTATTCTGTCACGTTCTTGGAAATACAGATAGCTTTCATGGAAATAAATTAAATATGAAATTTAAGCCTTATCAGTCAGCTAACACAGGGAATGTATTAGATTTACATAGGGTTTTAGAAGTTGAGATATTTGAGATCTCACGTACATACTTTCTTTAAGGGTGGCTCCAATGGGTAGTTGTTAAATATTATCAATCCAGAGAAAATGAGAGGAAAGAGAGCCAGGTCCTGGGAGTGACTACGATGGAGTGGTGATTGTCTTGATTGGCAGATGGCCTCCCAGGTCACCAATTCTGTGGATTCTATGAAAGAGAAATAGAAGTGAGTGGTTCAAATAAAGGCATCAGGAAAAGAGTAAAACAAATAGCAGGGACTACAGATCTCTGGGTTATAGAACACCACCTGGCATTTTATTGGACTGGCCATCAGCTTTTCTATAAAGCATCAAGTTCTATCTGTTAGATAATTTTTCTTCCTTAACTTCTATAGTAAACTAATTATTTTCTTGTAACTGGAGGATGGTGTTTGTATTTTTAAGGTGTTTTTTAGGCTTTTTATCCCTCTTTATATCAGATTAGACCTTAGTTTGCAATCGTGACTTAAAAAAAAAAGGCCCTGCAAAACGTTACAAGTAGAGCCCAGCAATGCATATTTTGTACCCAACCTGTCAGCAGCTACAGCTTCGCACATGAACAAAATGTCCCATTGCCTGCTAATGTCTCACTTCATCGACGATCAACTCACACCTCATCTGACTCAAAAACAATTCTTAACCCCAATGTTTTCTTCTGTCATTTCAGGATCTCACTGTACCACAGCATGTCACTGTGGTACAAAATTAAGAAGGGAATTGAAACAAGGGAAATTTTTACAGTTGAGAAATATTTAGTGCTTGTTTTACCCTCATGGTTTCTCTGCTTTCTAATTATACAAACGGTACACACCGTTTGTACGAGAATAATGGCAAGATTTTGATCTTTCATCTTGACTTCCTTTGGCCCAGATGTTTGGGCAGCCGCCACTGTGATTATCACTACAGATTAAGTGTTTAATAAGGGGACAGATGTGCAGATATTGGCTCCCAGTATTCAGTGTTCACTGTGGACATATTAGAAAAATCATTCTTCACTACAGAGCATGGTGTGTTTCTATTTTTGTAGCTTGAACTATGTAGCTAAAGATGCTATGCAACTTCTTTATGCTATATATGAAAGTTTGGTAGTTCATTATTAAAATCTATAATAATTAACAGCAAAATAGAAATTTAAGCATAACAAATTTGATGAGTAAAATAGTGGCCCAGAGGAGAAATAATAACAAAAAGCTATCTATAAAGGCAGGTTTTCGTATAGCTTGTGTCCGCATAGGATTTGCGTATATGTTTGGGGAGGGGTGTATTAGTTTGTCGTGGCTGCCTTAACAAAAGTACCACAGGCTGATGGCTTAAACAACAGAAATCACTTTTCTCACAGTTCTGGAGGCTGGAAGCCTGATATCAATTCAAGTAGGTGGATTTCTCCTGAGGCTTCTCTCCTTGCTTTGCAAAGGGCCTTCTTCTCCCTCCTCCTTCTTGTGTCTTCACAAGCTCCTCCTTCTGTGTGTGTCTATGTCCAAACCACTTCTTGGAGACACCAGTCACACTGGATTAGGGCCCATCCCAATGACTTTATTTTAACTTAATAACCTCTTGAAAGACCCTGTCTCCAAATACTGTCACATTCTGAAATACTCTGGGTTAATATTCTGATAAGAATTTTGTGTTTTTTTTTTGCGAGGGGTAGGGGAGGGAGAGGGCATAATTTAGTCCATAGCAATGGATCTGTAGCTTTAACAGCTTTACTGAGGTATAAGTTACATGCTATGCATTTTACCCCTCTTCAATTCAGTGAGTCTTATTGAACCACATAGCCTTGTGACCATCACCACAATCCAATTTTAGAAACTTGTGGTATTGTTTTAAGTCTTAAAGTACACAACGATGTAATGGGAGCATTAGATGACAGCCTAATTGTTATATTCTCTAATTACTTACAACAATTTATACTGCAGTAATGGGTTAAAATTATTGCTTTATACTTGTGTGGTGTCAGGGCGTATATGGGAATTCTCTACATCTTCCCCTAAGCTTTGCTGCTCTAAAAAAATAAACCTGCTCTAAAAAAACAAAGTTTTAATAAGAACAAAATAAATCAATAATTGCCTATTGGCCTGAAATTTTCCATCATCAATTATATTGATAGGTGTTTATTTATTTTTTTTCCCATGGTTCTTTATGTAAGAATGAAGGCACAGGCTCCAAACTTGCCATCTTGGGAGGGGATTATCTGTCTAACTGTTGAGAATCGATCTGATGGAATGGAAAGAACTCTTTCCTATGAGTTGGGAGACCAAGTCTGGTCCAAACTCTGTGCTTTCCTCTCTGAGCCCCGTTTCCTCAACAACCTAAGATCCTGCTCACCACGTGGATTGTTATAAGCACCGAATGAGATTACATAGGTCAAGAATCCTTAAAAATTGTAAATTGCAATGTAATTATAAGGTGGCATTCCTTTTTGAAGAGAAATAAAACAGGGCCTCTGATTACATAGAATTAAAACAGACTCTTCTGAACTGCTAACAGTTTACCCAGCTATTCTGAAGCATGATAATCTTGCTAGAACCTCAAACTTGGTTCATAATGGAATTCTTGTTGTACTAAACCACCTAAAGACATTGTTCAAATGCTCAGTGATTAGGGTATACATTAACTATTACAAAATCAAGTCTTTTTATGAACAGAAGTCATATTTCATAACTCCTTCAAGTATGTCTCTTATTAGAATACATTTAAATACATCAAGAAAGTTGTTTTCAGTTTGAAGCATCCTTTGCTTTTGCTCATAAGAGTCTTGCCCAAAAGATTATCTATCTCTATCTCTATCTCTATCTCTATCTCTATCTCTATCTCTATCTCTATCTCTATCTCTATCTCTATCTCTATCTCTATCTCTATCTCTATCTATATCTATATCATCTATATCTATCATCTATCTCTATCTCTCTCTATCTCTTCTCTATGTCTATATCTATATCTATATCATCTATATCTATATCTATCTATATCTATCTATCTATATCTATATCTATATCAATATCATCTATATCTATATCTATCTATATATATCATCTATATCTATCATCTCTCTCTCTCTCTATCTCTATGTCTATAACTATACTTATATCTGTATCTATATCTATATATCTGTCTATCTATCTATCTATCTATCTATCTATCTATCTATCTACAGAGAGTAAGTAGTGAGTGACCTAGCATAGTGTTGGTATGTAGAGTTATGCGTTATTTGTAACTACGTTATGAAAAAGGGAAAGTCACTCCCACCCCTCAACTCTACCATGTATCTGAATTCAGATCATCTGATGTCAGCCAGAATACTTGGTGCTAGCATCACACTTGGGTGTTAATTGAAATCTATGCAGCGAGGCAGGTTTATAGCAAATGAATTTATCATTAAATAAAGCTTCCTCAAAGTTCATCATTTTAATGGAGATCTTTAGTCCTTGGAGCAATTGACCAGAAGAGAAGGTAGGCGCCTTCCTTGTAAAATGGAAGAAAGGTCGTTGTGTCAGGGGATGTGAACATGAAGGAAGTCTGTGAATACGTGGATGGTCCTTGGGTAGATATTTTTTAAAAATGATGTTATTCCCACCAAACTATCAGTGCACATTTACTCCTTGTAAAAGAGTTCACTGAGGTGTGTGTATGTGAACCCCCAGGGGTCCACAAATATTGTACCTTCAAGTAAAATAAAGTTTTGGTTAATTATATTTAGAACTCATGACTGGCAATTCTCAGATTGAATCACCGACTTCTAAAGAACTGGTGTATTTACAAGAACATTACGTCTCTTGTATGTCAAAAAAAACCTCTCTTTCTAAATGAATTTGCTTTTCTGAATGGAAATAATTAGCAGTGCATTAAACCATATGTGGAAAGAAATCAGATAATCAAAAATTCTGTTAGTCTCTCCAGGATGTTAATTTTAAATTTAGAAACAGATCTATCTTAACATGCTTGATTTTCCTTCACTGAGGCTGAAGTCGTAACTGGGCAGTAGAGTTCAAGGTCTCAACACACATAAGGCTTTCAAGAAAGCCAATAAAAACAGCTGGGGCAGAGAGTCTCCACGTCTCAAGGCCATGACTAAGTTATGTCTTCCTGAAAGATAAAGGGATAACCCAGCTGCAGGTTCTACGTTAGATGGATATCTCAAGGGAAGAGCAAAATGTCTCTCCTACTGGATTCTCCAAAGTGAATTTGCTCTTTAGGTGGGTGGCAGGGGCCTCTAGAATTGTTTGAGATGCAATCTGTAGAATTGTAGGGGAGATAATGATCATTAAAAACTTAGGTGGAACCTCAGAAACAGAAGTGGTAGCAAGGCAGCGCATGGCCTTTTGAACATTTAAGGGAACTACGAAATCTGCCTCTACATCTCCTAGCTAGCTGTGAGTCCGGTGGTGAACTTGACCCAGGTTCAGACATATGTTTTAATCAGAAACTCTATTTTATTTTTGTTCTTTTAAAAAAGGAGTGCGTAAAAACCTGACATTTTTCTAAGCTTAAACTTCCCATATCCTTGATACTTTTCATCAAATTGTTTTTAGAATAGTCATCTCTAGATTATTCCTTGATTAGCGAGACGTGGTGAACCGTGAAGGCGCTGACTTCTAAAGAGATTTGGAGAAGCGTTAAGCAGTCAGTGTTAATCCCAACGAGTGCAGCGTGAGTTGTGGGGTTTGTTGATGATTACTCTGCATCACAATTATTATGAGCAATGGCAATGAACGTTAGGATTTACATTCGTTTTCTCTGGCTTCAGGGGCTGCATATTCTTGCGCAGTAGGAAGCTGCTCGTGTTTCTCCAGTTTTCAGGGACTCAGTCTTCACCCTGGTCAGGGGAGGATAGTTCCAGTTAGCAGAAGACGGGGCGTGTCTCCCCCTCGATCATTGACGATCTTCGAGCAGTTGCTGCAGGTCAAAGACGTTCTGGAATGAGCCTGTGTAGACAGGAAGACATCTTCCCCATGGGAAAAGGTAAGAAAACCCAAATCCACTGATAACCTTTAGTTAAAGCAGTGAGATAAACTACAAATCAATCTTAAAGGAAATACATTAAGAGTCAAGTTTTCCAAATCGGATCAGTGCTTATTTGTGCTGTCAGAAACTTGTGTACTAACAAGGGGGACCGATTTCTGTATGTGACTTGCTGATGTCTATGTGTGCTTGCATTTTCATTCAGCAAATACTCATGTTTGTCAAATATATCCCCATGGACTCTGTTAATTACTAGAAATACAAAAAAACGAATAAGACGTCTCTGCCAAATTGGGACATAAATTAGTAAAGGTCTTAACAATTTCAAAAGGATATTTGAGTGATATTTTAAAAAGCTTTCTTTTTGGAAATGTCATTCTAGATCAAAATCAAAGTATATATATGAATTAGTTCTATGGCTTTTAGTGCCCTCGTAATGAAACATTAAGACTAATCAGATGTATGTCTCCAATAGAACAGTTAATAATCATTTATTAGTCTATATTCTCTGATATCAACTGTCTATTAATATAAGCTCATCTTTATAAATGAAAACATGATATAGTTTTCCTTTTGAAGAGTAGCTTACAAATAACTAACCTTTACAAGGTGTATTATGCTTCATCGATTTGAGTTGGGTTTCTAAAAATGAGCACTTGATTAAATTTTCAAGTAATTCGAAAATAAATTTGCTGAAAGACTGAATATTCTTTACAATAATTGATTTTCACTCTGTATTGCTACTTCATGCTAGAATGAACACCGCACTTAGCTCTTTGGTAAATATTTACTTGTTCTCACGAAAGAGAAATGGACAAAAAGTGTTGCTCGTTCTTGTGCTAAGAACAAGGAAGTTGACGAATACAAAGCATTTGGTGGCACTGACAGTGACAGGCTTCGGCTTTTGGCACGCCATTCCTGAACGTGCACGTCGGACTGAGCTGCCACAGACATTCCAGAGGACCCTGTCAATCCACTACCTGTCAAACTTCGGGTGGCGTTTGTGTGGTGAATTTCAGATTCGATTTTTTACACGTAGGAACGGAGCCACAGAGACGTGAAAGCATCGTTAGTGCTTTAGACTGAGGACGGGCCCAGAGAAAGGATTAGAATTCTTGTGTCTTAACAAGCTGTTCTGCTCCCTGGTTTTCCCCTAAATGAGGTCATGGAACATAATTTTGTTGGAAGAAAATTTCTATGCTTTAACTATAAAGCGTAACCCTCACCCCCAAAATGCACACGAGGCTGCCCTACATCAAAGTACCATGTGCCAAGGGAAAGCATCTTTAAAATACTAACTTTATTGGATATAAGGTGGAATGGAATAATTAGCTGCAGAGCTGAACCATGTAATATTTAAAAATAAAACTTACTTTTTGTTCGTTCACATTCCAGTTATAAGGCCTCTTAATAGTAATTTAGAATATGTCCTAAAAGACTGTCCCAAGCCTCAAACTTTAATCAAGTCACTTATTAGATTAGAAAATTTTAAAATAAAGTATTTCTGCAATCCTGCTGAATGAGATTTCCCTTAGGACACACTCTGTTCACCTTTTTTTTTTGTCACTGTTAATGCCGGTATTGTCATGTTTCCAAAATGTTTTACAACTGATCATTTCCTAGCGTTCTTAACTAGGTCAGAAGGAAAAGAAGCTTTAATGATGATCTTTATGCTTTGCATGATGACAGGAAGTACAGAGGCCAAGCAAAGGAGAACTACTTCTGCTCCATAAGTCTACATTTCCTTTAGTGGTTTTGACATAATGTCATTCAGATTGAAGGTGTTTAGTATTATAACTAGTCATAGGGAATGTTCTTCTCTCTAAAAAAAGTACATCCTGCTTTTCACCCATTGTATTCTGATGGCTCTGATTTCGTCTGCACTAAAATGACTTTTATATTCCTTGAGGGTTGAAATGTGACCTCCTGCATAGGTTCATTGGTGCCCAGAGGTCCAGAGACACTGTGCCACCAAAAGAGAGACCTATTTCTAAGAGAAGTGTGGAAACATGTGAATGACAAAGTACTTTGTGTGTACCTTCTGGGAGATGTGGCTTGGAGGTTGAAATATTGGCACTTTGGGGACATTTAAATGGTTTATGGGTTAACTGGAAAGAATTCTCTTTCTAAATATTCTGTGCATTAAAGTTATTTTTTATTTAAACATTCAATTTTTTAAATAGTGAAAGACCTCGAGTCTGTAGAGAAGGAGCACATCCATTCACTTAATAACTATCTATTAAGAGTCTACTCCATGCCAGCAAGCGATCTCCAGCGCGTGACACAGCAGGGAACTATCTAGGCAAAGTGTCCACCTTTATGGGGAATGCGTTCTGGCAGAGGAGACAGGCGATAAAGAATCAACGCAGAGAAAGCTCGGAATAAACAACAGGCCATAGGGCCTAGTGAGAAACGAAGAATTGGAGTTAGATAGCACCTCTGTGACAATGGCGGGAAAGCAGAATGTGTGGGTTTAGACACTGGCGAGTGGGTGGCTGTGGTCGGCGGGGGCCCAGGAGGTTCTGACTGAGCCAGTCTTTTCTGGGGAGTCGGCAGCAAGGTCCTCAGTGGGCAGTGGGGATGGGGAAGAGGTGCTGAAGATCTGAGGAATGAAGCTGACAGGATGAAACATTTAGCTATTCAGTACAGAAAATGATATAATGCACGTATCAACTGAATTTAACAGTTTCCTCTCCCCTGTTGCTCTTATTACTTTGTTTTCTTCAGCCATGGTAAAATAACATAATAGTTATCATTTTAACCATTTGTAGGTGTACAATTCAGTGACATGATATCTATGCATCAGGTTGTGTAACCATCACCACCATGTACTTCCAAAATTTGTCATCACCCCCAACGTAAACTCTGTATCATTTAGACAATAACTCCTCAAGCCATGGTAACCCCTATTCTACGTTCTTTCTCTATGAATGTGTCTATTCTAAGGACCTCACATAAATGAAATCACACAGTATTTGTCCTTCTGCGACTGCCGTAATGTTTTCAAGTTTCAATGTTTTCATAATGTTGTGATGTTTTACATCCCTGTTGGAGCACGCATCAACATTTTTCCAGCTGAATGATCTTTTTTAGCAGGCTTTTAGTATCACAAACGCTTACTGCAGCAGCCATACTGTAGGTACAAGGGTGCTAAGGATTAGAGATTCAGTGACGTCTTCTGTCTTCCTCTTCGGTATCTCCCATGATCCCTAGCTCAAAATTGTTCTCCATAAACACCTCTTGAGCTGTTTCAGTAGTATCACCCATAAACCACACTGAAACTAGGGTAAGGCAGCAACGTGTCGAGACTCTGGAAGGCTGCCAGGCTCCCAAGCTGAGCCCATGCTTGCAGCAAATGGTCTCTGCTGGGCTGAGGAAGGTACAGAGAAAGATGCCCATGGGTAACAAAACAGCTGCTGCTTATAGACCCACTGGAAATGGGCAGGTCGAGAAGAAACATTTTAATCATAATTCTTATCATTTTCCTCCTTGGAAGGAAATTATCTTTAAAATGCCCAAACCCCTAAAACAGAGAACATGAATTACAGTAATTGTAGGTAACCTTTTATAATTTTGCATTCTGTGTCTTAATGTATGATGTTTAAAGTTGGAAAAACTTGGATTCGCTAATACTAAAATTTAAAGTCACTTGCTCATTTTATCTCAAAAATCATTGTTTTATATATAAAAAAATACCGTCTTACTTTCTAGATAACTTTCCTCAGAAGGACTAATGCTTAAAAAATACTTTCTAAAATTTTTACAATGAGCAATGCCATTTTTGAAATGAGAAAAAAAAATGTTAGCTAAAACATCCACTTTAGTCTCATTGTTAAATTTGCAGTCATTTGTGCTTTTTTGTATTCGATTCTATTTTTTTTAGTAGGTTCTCACTAACACCAATAAGAGTAAGGCATTTTTTTTTGGAAGGCGTGGCCTATGCCAGTGCCTGAGTACCATTTTATACACAACCTTACTTCATGTGTGTCCCTTTTCTGTGAAGTAGACGATAGATTCATTCGCATTATCCTCATCTTGTACACGAGGAAACTGAGGCTTAGCACAAAATAAATAGCAAATCGTCATTCAAGGCCAGCATCACCAAATGCCAGCGACCTCCTTCTGAGTCACCACACTGCATCAGGTTGTCAGAGAGGAAGTTTGACATAAGCAGGTGGCTAGAAACCATCTGGCCAAACGCCTCCTCTGAGAAAAGCCAGGACACGGAGGCCGGGAGCCGTGCCAGGTCTATTCTGTAGCGTCCAGCTGGTTAGTCCCACGGCAGGATCTGGAACCTGAGTCCGCAGGGCCAGAAGCCCATGCACTTTCAAGCCAAGTTGCTGGTGTTTTCTTATAAACTGCTTTACATGCATGGCGTTAAAAATAAAACTCTCGTACATACTAAAACAGAGCCAATAAGTCAAAGAAGGATGAGGTGGGAGGTCAGGTAGCCCGGCTTTTCTAGAGAGTGATAAACAGTTTGCTATTTCGAGGTGTTTGTGAACTTGCCAACCACATGCAGTGGGAAGGACGTTTTTTCTTCATTCCCCCCGATTTGGCTTCTTTTCTCGCTTCCTCCCACTTCTCTTCTGCTTCCTCAGGCTGTCCCATGATAGGTGAGCACTGTACCCTAAAGACCTTGCCTGCGTTTAGATGATGGTGTCATCTGATTAAAAGAAAGCTTCTTGGAACTGCTAGAGAGCCATCAAAAGAGAATCTCGAAGAAAGAAAGAAAGAAAAAAAAACCTCACATGGGTAATAATTCTTAGTTTTCTGTCAGGATGTGAGAAATCCCAGCAGTTATTTGTGTTTGAGCATGAAGATGAGGCCCAGGGGTGCTTTGTTATTTTTTTTCTCTATTTGGTATTACTGTCCAATGTGTTTTAAATTTATTTTTAGTTACCAGTTTGCTTCATTGTCTTCTACGGCCGCTGTCAGTTTAGCTGCAGCTGTATTTTAGAGCAATGGGTATGAGAGTCTAGTGTCACGCTAGACGTCTTCTTAGAGCATCCTGGAGTTCAAGGTCAGACTCTGGTAATGAAGGAACATGTATTGATTCACCCCCATATCCAGAGGCCAAGTTTTGCTAAGAAGCACACTGGAGCCCAGAGTCAAATGTGGGGGATGCTGAATGCCGCTGCTGGAAACTTAACCACAGGAGGAGGGGGGCTGGACCCAGGTGAGATCTCTCAGTGGGCCCATCAGCAGAGCTTCTCCCCACCTGCTGTTCTGGGCCCCGCCCACTACAGAGCACACACACCTGGACACGGACAGCAGAGGTGGTTTTGTCGGCAAAACAGGAAAGCCTGATATAGCACAACCTCAGTTGACAGGAAGGCAATGAATCCAAACCTGTCATGAGCCAGTGGCGCTCATAACCAACGGATCAACTTCTCTCATCACTGTACCTCATGTTCCTGCCGTTAAAAAGAATGGAAAAAAGGTAACGCCTCAGAGCTCAGTGTGTACCAGCTTTCAGAAAATACAAGAGACCTTCACAAAAATTTTAAAACATTTTCGCGTACAGTTGACATTCAATATACATTCGTTTCAGGCGCACAGCAGAGCAGTTAGACGTTTATGTAACTTAAGAGATGACATGACACCCCCATAAGTCTAGTACCCACCTGACACGACACAGTTATTACAATATTATCGACTGTATCCCCTACTCTGTACTTTACATCCCCGTGACTATTTTGTAACTACTAATTTGTACTTCTTACTCCCTTCACCTTTCCCACCCAGCTCCCCAAAGCACAAGAGATCTTTTGATATACATTGTCATGTACTACTTTTCTCCCGTTTTCAGATGACCATTTTTATCATGAATATCTCTTTGCCTTAATCACATTCTCTAGTTTGATCCTACGGCATTTGTATGTACTATGCGGTTTTATACATGACGTCAAATACCTTCTGAAATAAAACTAAAAAGAGATAAAAAATTAAAAAAACGTATTTCTGCTAACTAGGGGCTTAATAAAGGGTCTACAAAACATTGTTTATTTTTGACTACTAATAACGCCCATCTCCAAATGTCACGGTGACTTCGTAGAACCTCGTGTGAGATTCTGCTGCCTGTCCTGCCACATCTGGAACCTAGCTCAGCATCTGCAAGAGTCTTTTCTCTTTGTCTGATCTCCATCTCCACCGCTTCCAGCTGTTGCCTCTGGGTGGAAGGCTTGAGAGAAGCTTTATTTTCTTTCATCAGAAGATAACGGCAGTAAATGCATCTTCTAAATAGTCTGGAACCCAGACTTCTTCCTCGATGCCTCTGGTTCTAGTTCTGTTCCCCTCTTTATTTCTCTACCAGATAATAGCAACAGATTCTTTTTTTTTTTTTTAATTTTAAATTGTACAATTTTAAAGTTGTACAATCCAGTGGTTTTGAGTAGATTTTCAGAGTCAGGCACCATCACCCCTATCTACTTTCAGGACAATTTTCATTTCCCTCAAAGAAACCTGTCATTTCTCTGCTCTGTCTTCCTCCAGCCCCTGGCTTCCAATACTCTACTCTCTGTCTCTACAGATTTGCCACTTCCAAGCATTCTATGTAAACGTAATCACATACTATATAGTCTTTTTGAGAGACTTCTTCCACTCTGCGTAATGGTTTTGAGATTCATCCTATTGCGTTCATTGGCATGTAGCATGTATCAGTATTCCATTCCTTTTCGTGGCCCAGTAATATTCCATCGTATGGATTCACTCGTCACTTGCTTATCCCTTCACCAGTTGATGGACACGTGGGAATAGCTTCTGTATTGCTACGTTCCCCTGCCTCCTCGGTTTTCTCACACCAGTGCATCATCTATACCACGTCTGGGGTTGTCTTCTTATACAATACTCATCATGGTTCCCCGTAGTCAAAATCCTGTGACGGTTCTCCAGCAGCTCACCTGCAGAGCGAAGTCCTCGCTTCATCCTTCTGTTTGAGTCTCATCGTAGTAGTCTCACTCCTTATCTATGTCCACGGATGTCCTGTGTGGATGGACTCTCCTTCGGGTCTCTGCTCTCCACGTGGTTAGCCCCCACCAGCCCTCTCTTCGAAGTCTTCTTCAAGGTCCTTTGGGACAATGGATGGTGCCTCAGCACTTTCTCCATCGTCCTTAATTAAAATACCTACGATTCTGTATGGTAATTATATACCTCTTAATTGTCACTCCCGCCTGTAACGGGAGCCCTCTGGGGAAGATGCATGTTTCTTATTTTACTTCTTGGTGACTTTTTCTGTGACTCACTGATTATTTCATTCATGTGTGTGCCTTTATTTAACCTTTCAAACTCTGGAACTTTTATGGAGTCACTTAATGTGCCTGGCGCTCAATTTTTCCACTGAGAGAATAAACTCAGCCACTTTGTGACTAGTCCTCAAGGGAGTTATTTTATGCTGTGACTACCCACCGCCTCCCAGATGGTAACATGCTTTTACAAACATCTTCTTTTGATCTCGCCTAGTCTCTGTATCTGGCCACTATCATGTACTCGTTTGAAAAAAATTTAAAAGCAAGACAAAGGAAGCTTAAATGACTTGCCTGTGGAAGTTGGAGGTTGTGCAGCGAGAATCTTGCTGTTGTTTGCTAAGGAGGGAAGAAGGGGACCTCTAAACCTGATGATTTACCTCCAGAAGGAAAATGGGACTGAAGGAAGCAGAATTGTGAATAGAAGGTAGAAACCCTTTTTTTCTTTGCTCTCTAGATGGAGATTTATAGATGCATTCCCTTTACGAGTCCGAGGCAGGGTAAAGGGAGCAGAGCAAGCCACTGGCCCTCAGTGGTGGGAGACAGCACACTGGGCCTGAGAGAGCTTTCGGTTCGGTTCGGTTCCTGTCCTCCAGACCTGTGAGCAGAGGGATGCCCCCAAGACCAGCTCAGGGTCTCTGGGTGAAATAGAACCAAGAACTAATAAGGATGCTCAGATCGTTAGAATCAGTATGGGTGACATTGTTTGCAGGGCCCACTGTAGAATGAAAATGAGGGTGTCCCTTGTTCAGAAAATATTAAGAATTTCAAGGCAGTGACAGCTGACTGTTAAACCCAACGTGGGGCCCTTCTGAGAACGGCGTGGGAGGGCCTGTGTGGGTTGTGAGTTGCCGAGCTAGCCCTGGGCAGGGTTACACACCCAGAGACGCATTCTCAGAATCATGCAGAAAATGACATATATTCCATGAAGGACTATGAACAAACAAACAAACACAAAAATGTTGCCTTAAAAAGTTTTTGACGACAATGTAGCTGACATAATAATTGCACTTTCTATGTGTCAGACACAGTTTTAAGTGCTTTGCACATACTGACTCATGCTTTTCTTCTTGAAAACTCTAGGAGGTTGTTACTATTATTAGCTGTTTCATAGAAGAGGAAGTAGAGGCATGGGAATTCAAGTAAATTGCCTCATATTCTACAGAACTCAGAACTTAGACTGGCTGAGTTTGTGCTTCTAACCACTGAAATAAAAAGCAAGACCTATTTACTACATGACTCTGTACCACATATTTTAGAAAAGGGTAGTTTTGGAGGGCATCTTACTTTTTTGACCTTGAAAGATAGAGGATTTAATGAACTGCAGGTAGAGAATTCCACAGATTCTTCATTTCATGCAGCCTGAGCTGTCTGTGTATGTCCCTATCCTAATTGCTTTCCATCTTCTTCAGGTCTCTTAGTCACCAACTATTCAAAAACATAAACAAATATACAAAAATGCATCCTTTAAATGAGTGACAAATCGGTACGTGTTCCCACTCTTGCCTCTGTTCGGATAAGATCCCAAGCAAGCAAGAAAACTGCCTTTAGAGCAGCTTGAAAATGCTTCTCTACTCATACTCCAGAAAACAACTAGCATTTTAGAAAGCTAAGAAGAGAAAAGGCGAAAGTGGGTTTTGTATTATAAAAAGGAGTACAGTATAAAATGGATTTTAGAAAATGTTTTATTCAAGGCATTCAAAACAAACATGAAGTTATGGTATATCTGTAATAAATTTTAAATGTATGGAAGCTTCATCTGTTCATTACTGTTTACTTTTCATCGGATGTTGGATAAACGTAATGTTTCTGTATCTTCTTTACCTCTGTGTGTGCTTTAGCTTCCTGAATGGAAATTAGGACTGTGGATTGGATTTGTGCCTCGCTGATCAGACAGCACATTTTCATGGAGACTGAATTGATCCAGACTGAATGAGGTAAACATATTGAAGAATATTAGGATGAAAACTCACTATATAAAGGTACATTTAATTTTTTTTTCACCTAATAAGTAGCTATTTCAAAGCTATTGAAAGTCTCTTGAAAAATACCGAAAGCAGAGAAAAAGCTCCAAATTTTTCATAGGGAGACTCCATCTCTTTAGAGTTTGGGGCCATTATCTATAAAATGCTCTCATCAGAACTGCATTTGACAAAACACTCTTTTCTAATAACAAGTATAAAAAGAAAGAAACCCACCTATCCACTGGCTCACTAAAACATCTCATCAGAATAACCCATCCCAGGTTCTTAGGCCTTCATGAAAATTTCAGACTGATAGGCCAAAGGCTGTTTCACTCTGAACATATTCTGTTTCTTTCTTGGACTCGACAGACTTGTTGCAGAAACGTCAAACGAACCTTGGGAACAACACACCTATTTTCTTTTCTTCTTCTTTTAATTGCAAAAGTTAAAAAGAAAGAACACAATGAAACGTGATGTAACATCAGCACACACAAAGAAATGATCAAACTTTCGTCATTTCTTTTGCAAAATAAGCAATACTGATTAAGCTGAAGTCCCTTTGAGTCCCTGCCTGGTCCTATTTCCCGTAATTTCTCCCCAGAAGCCACTGCCATGACAATTTGGGCATCGTGTCCCATCAGCTCATGCTCTTACTATAACTACACACATATATTCTTTATAAATCTCATGTAAATATTGCTTGGATGCATGTACACATTTACAAACATAGTATTGTGTCTTGCCAAGATCAGATTGAACTACCCTGATCTCTGGGGATAAGAAAGAATGAAATTTCCTTAAATTATGATCCGTGTTTTAGAAACTGTTTCCTGGAGCAAATTTTAATTTCTGAAAAAAGTTAGAGCAGTTAAATCCCTAATACAGACAAGAAGCCTTGAGGTGAACTCTTGTTGCAGTTGGTGACTTTACGAGGTTCTGCTAGAAAATGAAACTGTGTTGAGATTGTTTCTTATCGATGACCTGTAAACTCAAGGAAAGCTTGCTCTTGGAACATTTCTGAGTTTTTTTCCTGGCACAATAATTTTTTTTTTTTGCAAGGATCAAAATCTTTGGGTGGTCACTGTGGCTATAGCATAAGTATTGGCTATATTTTAAATCCCTGGATACTAGAAGTTATTGTAGTCACAGTTTTTCTGTGAAAACACAGATTTTTTTGAGTGTGACAAAAGCTTTAGAAAATAAAATTTAAAATGCAAATTGGTCATAGTAGTTATAAATTCATCTTTTTTTTTCTACATGGAAAAGTGTAATGATTTCAAAAAGATACACAGGAATTAAAACTTCTTCAAAGGTATATAGTTCTATACTTTAATCTTAAAGAAGACTAATAATACTAGGAAAAAACCACCAGATACTTTAATACTTTAGAATGTAAAGTTTTCTCACATTAAACTGACCTAAAGTTGGCATGTGAATAAATCTAGTAGTCTAGTGCCACCTTGTGACTGAAATGTTCAACTACATCATGTTAGATTTCGGAGAGTCAGAACTTAAGTTTTTAAAAAGGTTCATTCATTCATTCAGTTTCCCGTGTGCATTGGTAATTGGATTGACAGTGTCTTCTGATTGGGCCACCAGCCATCCTGGTTCTTCCGGCATAGGGGGGCATCCTCAAGTCGCAAGGTTTAGAACCAAGACTGTCCTGGGCAAGCAAGAACTGGTTGGTCACCCTACCTACTAGATACAGAGCACTGTGTAGGCACGTGGGATGGAGCAATGAATAAGACAGGCAAGGTCACTGTTTTCATGGGGTTACTTATTGTGGGGAGACCCACATGACATTATAACCATGTCATAAATCAAATAGCTGCAAGTTAGGCGGGGAACTGAAATAGGTTGATGTAGGAGAAAGCAATGGAATAAAAACCTCTTTCAGGTTGAGGGCTGGGTAAACAGAGGAGGTGAGATTGAAGCTGAGAGCTGAATGGTGAGCAGCAGCTGTCATGAAGATAGAAAGATAGGAAGAAGAACATTCTGGGTGAAGAGAAAATTTAGATCGGAGTCCCTGGCCCAGGAGTAAACTTGGTGTGTTTAGGAAACCCAAACAAGTGAGTGTGACTTAAATATATCGGGTGTATCAGTTTCCTAGGGCTTCTGTAACAAGTCACTGCAAACTGCAGAGCTTGAAACAACAAGAATTTATTGCCTCACAGTTCTGGAGGCCAGAGGTCCAAAACCGAGTGGTCAGCAGGGCCGTGCTCCCTCTGATGGCTCTGGGGAAGGGTCCTTCCTTGCCTCTTTCTAGCTTCTGGTGGTCACTGGAAATCCTTGGTGTTCCCTGGCTAGTGGATTTAGAACTGCGGTCTCTGCCTTCGTGTTCACGGGGTGTTCTCCCTGTTTTCATGTGGCTTCCTCCTTTTATTTATTTATTTTTATAAGGACATCAGTCCTTGGCTGATACTGTCATGATATCATCTTAACTTGGTTACATCTGCAAATATCCTATTTTAAAATAAATTCACATTTACAGGTATCGGTGGGGCAGATGGAGATTCAACATATTTTTTTTTGGGGGGGGTGGTGATGGTGGTGGACAAAATTCAACCCAGTACAGTGAACAAGGCTGAAAGTGGTCCAGGATTTGAACAGAGGGTTAGTCAGGGATTTGCAAAGCGAGGCAAGGAGTAAAACTCTTGATACATTTTAAGGAGCAGAGAAAAGTGATATCACAGCATTTAAAAGGTAAACGACTACCGTGGGGAGATGGACCATGGAGCGTGAGCGTGGAGAGAAGGAAGTTAGGAGAGAATTGAAGTGGCTTGGATCATAATTATGATGGTACCGCTGGAGGGAACAGGACAGAGTTGGGATATGTTTCTGAGATGGAACTGGTGGGTTTTTCTGATGTACTGAGTGCTGGAATGCTTGAAGAAGGGTATTAAGGATAAGTGCTAGAGTTTTGACTTGAAAAATCTGGTTGATATTTCTGTTATTTCCAGGGCTGAGGACACCTGGGGGAGAAACAGGTGTGGAGAGGAAAGCTGAGAGTTTTATGTCTGCCACGGGAAGATAGAAGGACTGTGCCCCATTTCCAGACCCTAAGTGACGTGGAGTATGTGAGAAAAGACAGCTACCAATCCAGAGGGCAATGGGGAAAGAGAAGAGATGTTTTCATGGAACGATAAGATTTCCGATAGGGCATGGAAGAAAAGAGGAGGCTTATGAAAGGATTGGAGAATAAGTTTCTGTTGATATACTGTGAGTTCCACAGAACACACCTTAAGACGGTGGAAAGGTGGAGTGGAGGGCAAATTGGATCACATGAGTGCATGTGCCTAGCGTGAGTGATGAGAGCTGACTGCGAGGCTTGGGTTTCTGCTGGAGATAGAGGTAAAGTGTTTATAAAGCCCGAAGGGATTTGCTTGATAATCTTTTAGAAGAAGGTATCCAATTCATATATCTGGACAGTTCTATTGTGCCATGTTCAGGGAGTGTGTTGGAGACAGCCAGAGCCAAGACAAGCAAGAGCCTTCCAGATACTTTCTTCAGGAAGAGAAAGTTGTAGGCTCCTTGACAGCTGGCAGAGGGCCAGCCTCTCTGGGGTGGGAGGCTCAGCAGCATCTCTTGTCTTGGTGACACAATGAAGCATGAGGCTCTTTTTTACAAAAGCCTCTCAAACTGCAGGCAGCTTCTTCTACTCACGCGTCTAATAGCAACGGTGTTAGGATTCTGAGTTGCTCTGGTGAGGTCTACAATTTGGAATTCATGTGTCCCATATGAAACATCCCTTCTGGGGGCTTAATAATGTTCTCAGTGTCTTTAAACTACACCAAGTAGTTAGAAAACTTATCAATTTGTTTTTCTTCTTCTTCTTTTGACGAAATGCAGTGTAAGACAAAGACGTAAAATGAGAATTATTTCCTATGGAAAATGTAGATCTAAGCTTATACGCATGCCTAAATAGATCTATTTTTTTCTAGGCAACTAAACAGTCTTAAGTTTAGATTTCCAGGTCGAGCTAAGATCCTGGTAACTCATTCTTAACTAACTTTTATGGTTAAATGAAGAGAAACAAGAGAAAGAGAAAGGCTGAACGTATGTTTCTTTTATCTAGATAGGTTTGACAATTTAGAAGCGAGAGGACAGTGATGCTCGTCCTGGCCTATTCCGGCCCCTGCTCATGTTCCCATCTGGTCCTTTGCTGTGGAGAGGAGGAGAAGCTGGCCTGTCTTCTCCAGCCCCCCACTTCTGGTTTCAGGGTTGCGGGTAAGTGTGAGAATCAGCACCCCCTTTAGGAGTGAACCTGGAGAGAGCTAAATGGGCCTTTTTTTTTTTTTCTCGGTACCTTCCAGACCACCCACAGAGCATCGAGAAGTCTTCATGCCTCAGTTCTCAGTGCTTCTGGAATCAGGGTATAGAATGGGATAAACTGGATGGTCTCTTTGGACAAAACCAGCTTTGTTTGATTTTTAAAGTCTTTTGACTGGTGGTTTTCTTTATAATTTACCAACAAAGAATTTTATAAAGAACAATCTATCCCCCGCCTTAAACAATTCTATCATATTGTCCCTTAGTATATTTACTCTTTTAATGTAAGTTATATTTTTATTTAGTCTTAGCCACTAGATCTATATCAAATGGGTGAATCTTAGAAAACATTTTACATTTTAGGAAGACTAGCCAGTCTTTCTCTGTAATATCAGTATAAGAAATCCGTTTTCCTCTGGGCCCAGCATGTCTCAAACAGGCCCCTATAATGTGACCACAGGGGTTTCTGTGTCCACAAGATTAAGACTGCTCTTTGATGTCACTCCTTGCTTACTGCCATAGGATCTCAACTTTCTTTGTGTTCCTTCCATTCTTCCTTGTTAAAGGTTATTGGTCTCGTCACCCTTTTTACGACTCTTTTCTTTTTTCTTTTTTTTAGTAGAGGCAACCCTTGGTTGACCTCACAGATTGCAAAGACTTTGTCATCTTAAAATCCTTTATTAATTAAAAAAAAAATTTTTTTATGCCTACAGCACCTGGTCTTCCTAGTTGGTCTCCCTCCAAGTACTAACTAGGCCTGACCCTGCTTAGCTTCCAAGATCATATGGGATTGTGCTTATTCAGGGTGGCATGGCTGTAGATTCCTTTTGGCTGTTTGTTAAATGTATTCAAACAACTCTTAAAACATGGCGTCCAGAATTAGATGTAATACCCCGGATGCTGGCACTGTCTACCGGGGGCCTAGATATTATACATCACTTCCTCCTCCTAGATTCCGTCTAAACCTGCAATAGCATTTGAATTTTTTCACCACAATTCATTGTTGGCTGACCATGAGTCTCTGGCCAATGAAATGAATTTAAAAAATTGAACACAAGGTTGTTAATTCATTTTGTCCTGTACACGTGGTGCTGGAACTTTTGCATCCAAGTACAGACTTCTGTATTTACTTTTGTTTATGTTTTCAGTGTAAAGTTTGGCCAAAGCTCCAGCCCGTGAAGACGGACCTAGGTTGTCGTCCGAGGAGGTCAGCGTGGGTTCTCCTTGCTGGCTTCTCCTCATGGCGGGTGAGACGTAGCCAGGCGTTTCTCACTCACCGCCTCCTCGGCCTCACCTCTCTCTTTAATCCCAATGTCTCTCTTTGCGCGTTTTCTCATTTGCTCACATCTTTTCACAGATGAAAGATACCACAGAGTAAGCCGCCCAAAAACCACAATGAGAAAGGCGCAAACCCACTGATTTCCTGCGTAAAGAGTTTTTATGGCACTGATAACCGGGTCTTATCTAAAACAATAAATTGAGGGGCTAGTAAAAAAAAAAAAATTGGCTCATAATTGGGACTCTTACCTTCCTATGATATATTAGGCAAGTCATAGAGGGATCATGGTTTGGTCTAAAGAATAAAAGGAATGACTTATCTGTAATATTTATCTGTAATATTATCTGTAACAGTATATAACTCGTGAGTTCCATGTTAAAGGGAGAAGAATAGACTGCATTAAATTATAAGGATTCTGCATGTCACTCTCACATGTGTGTTTTAGTAAAAATGTAGAAAACTATCTTTTCTTTTAGTTAGATGTGTTTCTAGGGCATTCTGTTACTTTTGCTACTATTCTTATTATAAATTAATATAAAATCTATGCTCTTGATAAAATTTTAAATAGACAATACAGTATCATTAACTATAGCCACAAAGTTAGTTGTATAGCAAATTTCTAGAACGTACACATCTGAAACTAGAAGTACAGGCTACTATTTCTTCGATTTTAACATTTTTAAAGGTGTGGCCAGAATCTATGCTTTCATATCAAAAGTTTTATTTACTGTAATTTCAGAACCATGCATGTTTATTAAACACCAAAGGCATTTTATTTCTCAGGAAATCATTCCAAATGTCCAAAACCTGAAAATGAGATAATAAACGCTCAGGTACTGCTGCCTAAGTCTTACAAACAACATTTTGTTATGTTTGTTTCAGATTGTGGACACACAATATAAAACATTTTACAGATGGTTTTGAAGCTTCGTGTGTGTCCTTTGCTTCAGATTCATTTCTGCTCCAACACTTCCCAGAAGTAATTATTGCTATGATGACTCACGTAGCTTTGTTTACTTGTCTTGACTGCTGTAAGGCATTTCATTGAAGAATATTCCATAATTTAAACATTTTCTTATTTATGATTATTTAGATGATTTGGAAAAATGTTGATAGTAAAATAATGCTGCTGTGTGAACATGTTCTATATTTCTTTTAGGTCACATGTGTTCAGGTTTCTGTAGCATATGTACATTGAAGCAGACTTTCTGGGTGATGAGGTAAACATCGTCAAACAAACATCTTCAGGTTTCTTGGATAAACTCTCACCAGTTTATTTCGACTGTGTACGCCCCATCTTTGCACACTCTTACTATTGCCCATCTTTAAAATTTCTACCAGTTTTACTGGGTCATCGTTTTGAGTCCTTTTACTTTTTTAATATCAGCTTTATCAAAGTGTAATTCACACACCATGCAACTAACCCTTAAAAAGTGTACAGTTTTGTGGTTTTAGTTATTTTCACTTTTTTTTTTTTAAGATAAAACTTATCGGAGTTTTTATCCACAGCCAGCAAGGGTGATCTTCTTGCTGGTCTTGCCATTTCAGGACCCAAGACACCCCATGGTCTCCAGAATAGCCACGCCCCCTTTCCCCTTGGGGAGGACCACATGCTTGCCACCCAAACGCCTGGTCTTGGCAGTGCAGACAAAAAGCTGAAAACCGTTTGTGTTCAGTCTATCATTTGCCACGGACAAGACGCCAACCCATATGCTTCAGGACGAAGTTCTCATCATCAAATTTCTCCCCATAGATGGACTTGCCATCCGGGCCATCATGGCACATGAAGTCACCACCCTGGCACATAAATCTCGGAATAATTCTGTGAAAGCGGGAACCCTTATCACCAAATCCTGTCTCCTTATTGCTCAGAGCACTGAAGTTCTCTGCCGTCTTTGGAACTTGGTCTGCAGACAGCGCGCAGGAGACCTGGCCGGAGGGCTTGTGGTCGATGGCGGCGTTAAAGAGCACAGTTGTGTTGACCGTGGCCGAGGACCAGTGGCTCTGGGGTGCATCTGCAAGGCCAGTTATTTTCACTTTTTCTTTTTTTTTTTCATCCAGACATTACAGATATTGCTATAGTTAAATGGTTTTATTTTCCTCCTTTGTGGTTTATAATTTTTGTATCTCATGTAAAATTTACCTCCATATCACAAAACGAAAATGTTATTCTCCTACCTTTTTTTCTGAAATTTAAAAAATTGTTTTTCACGTTAAGTTTTGGATTTTCTTAAAATAGACTTTTACGTGTGGTGTGAATGTAGGGAGCTAAATTATCTTATTTTTATTTGGGTAACTAAGTGACCTAAAAACATTGATTGAATTGTTCATTCTTTCACACTGATTTGTAATGGTATTTTGGGTTTCCATATTTCTCTTCTAAAATGTTTTAACTATCTTTTGTCTTTACTGTGTCAACATCACAGTGTCTTAATCATTAGACTTTATAATGATATTTCTTGGAGAAAGTACATCCTGTATCTTTTTCATAAAAAAAGGTTTGATTTCTTGGTCCTTTGCTCTTCCGAATGAAACATTGGCTTTTCACATTCCATGCAAAACCCTGATGGAATTTGAAGTTATTTTATTGAATTTATCGATTAATTTGGAAAGAATTGATATCTTTATTCTAGTGAGTATTTTCAACTATGAACATAGTCTAACTGGCAACTTCCCTAATTTTTGCCCCTAGTGCCAACTTGAGATGAATTTACAGATAAGGCCATTTGTCACCTAGATAGTTCTGCTTTTATTTCTGAATCATTCACTCATTCAGAAATATTTATTGAATGTCACCTGTGTGTCAGTCTCCTTAGCCACCCTGAATCCACCGTGTAAAAGGTTCACGCACACCTGTCTAGCCATTTCAATGGGCCCTGTCTTCTCTTCTCAAACAAAACATTTTAAGCTAAACTCATATTGACCTAAATATTGACCTAAGATGTAAACGACTAATAGGATTAACCCTCCTAAGGTGTATTTGCGATTATTAAATGAAGTTGTCAACATAAGTCGATCTCTGATTGGTGGCTCGTTCCTGGGAAATATTTTGAGCGAAAGAGATGTTTTCTATATCCCTTATCTCTAGTGCATCTGCTGGAGTATACAAGAATTAGAGAAGTCATTCTATATCCCTGTACTCATTCCCCATTCATACAGGAACTCCACACAGAACGGACTCCACCCAGGGGTAGCCTCGGGAGAGAACCGCCATTGGCACAACTCATACCAAATGTCGCGGTCAAGAAACGGGGACTTTCAGAGGGCTTGCGTGGTGTGTGACGCAGTGGAGGTGAGGCTTAGAAGGAGACCCTGACTTGAAGAGAAGATGAAAGAGACAATGATCTGAACAGGGCCCCTAAAGTATGGTGTAAGAACGCTATGGAAAAACGTAAAGTGCTAATTCTTTAGTGAGAAAGTGAAAGAGGTTGGAAAGTCAGTATCCTTGAGACAATAGTTTCCTTCCTTCTTCTTCTCTTTCTTTTTTTCTTTCTTTCCTTCCTTCCTTCCTTTCTCCCTTCCTCCCTCCCTTCCTCCCTCCCTTCCTCCCTCCCTCCCTCCCTCCCTCCCTCCCTTCCTTCCTTCCTTCCTTCCTTCCTTCCTTCCTTCCTTCCTTCCTTCCTTCCTTCCTTCCTTCCTTCCTTCCTT
>PVKZ01001837.1:48694-276471 GCA_004027375.1 Macroglossus sobrinus | reverse complement strand
ATTATCAAATGATCAATTATCAAAATCCATAAAGATTCCCCCTTGCATTAAATAACAAACAAGTTACAATGGTCACCGCACTCAGATTTTGCTCACATTTTATTACTCCTGAAAGAATGTTGGCAATAAGGAGATAAAATTGTTCTCGTTTTAAATTACGCCTCAATAAAATTGTCCTACGACTTTTTAATATTTTGAAAGCACGGTCTCTTTCTTCCCACCATAATGTGCAAAAGGCATTTTCATTCTCTGCTAGCAGAAATAAAACTCATAAAAACAGTTCCTTATCTTTATGAGGACTAACTTCAGCTTTCAGAACTGTTTTTAATTTCTTCACTTAAAAAGTCACAAAATACTTGGATGCCTTGTCTTGTAAGCATTTGAGAGTACATTTACAGCTTCCTCACAGATACCAGCATAGCATAGAAAGATATTCATAATCATCCTTTATAAATGCATGTGTTGTATTGAAATGACTTTAAATACATTTATAAAAAGAGGGTAAAAGGCTCTTCTTTCTTTTTCCCAGAATGAAGTCACACTTGTACAGAGTTTGATACAGCAGATGGATCCGACACATTTTAAAATAACTATTTTTCAATCAGACGTAGAAAAGTGACATTCAAAAAAATTATTTTCTGAGTTTCCACTTTGCTTTTTTTACGACGATGTGTTTTGGCCTCTATTCTGGGGAAATCTTAATGAATTTCTGAGCAAAGAAATGAAAACTGCATGCCTGTTAAGGTCCAGCACTAAAAAAGCTTTTGATAGGAGACGTTCCTGTGTGAAATATAAATGCGGTAGCTTTTCTTTTTGCCTCTGAAAAATGTATCTTAACTGCCCCAACAGGAAGAAAGTATGTGCTTTTCTGTGCGTGTCAATCATGCCTCTCTTGCCTTCTGTTTTTCTCACTGTCAACTTTCTTCCTCCTCTGGTGAAAAATTTTCCTGCAATGTAATAAAAAATAGAAAGATTAGAGAGGTAGCTATGACCTTAAATATGCAGGCTAAGTGCTGTCATGATATAATGCAAATAAGCAGGTCGATGGTGGACAAATGTTAGTATTAAAGCTTTAAAATACGTGGTCTTTCTTCTTGGCCATTATGAGTGATTATTAGCCTGACGCCTTTTTTACATAATTATTCTGTGTCACCCACAGTGCTGAATACTCACTCCTGTTGTTGGGACAGTTTTCACATTTTCTAGGGCTATTTGATCTACGGAGTTTTCCAGTTTGCAGAGAACAAGTCCTCTGTAGTCAGAATTCAGAATTCCTCAAATTTAGCCCAAAGAGAGATTAAGTGAAAAAAAAAAAAAATCCCACAGCTAGTAGTAGAAGAGCTGGACTCACTCAAGCCCATTAAAAAAAAAAATGTCAACTTCACTGTGATATAGTTTAGGTACCATAAATGTGCCCATTAAAAATGCACAGTTCAGTAATTTTTGAAAGATTTATAGAACCCTGTAACTACCACCAAGATCAAAACACAGAACAGTTCCATTGTGTCAATAAATTTGCGTGCTCCATCCCAGCAACCCCTCCCCCCACTTCCAGCCCCAGGCAATCACGGACCTGCTTTCTGTTATATGGATTAGATTAATTTTTTTCTAAGGTTTCATAAAAATAGAGTCATGCAGTATGTACTCATTTTGTTTGCCTTCTTTTCCTCAGTATAATATGGTTGAGATTCATCTATGTCGCACATACTAGTGGCCATTCCAGCTTAGCTGAATTGACTCAATGCAAATGACAAATTCACTACAATTAGTTTTTTTTTTTAATATTTAAGATTACAGTTTTATTATGAAGGCTATACACAGGGTGAGGTCTGGGAAGGTCCCCAACACAGAGCTTCTCTACCATCTCCCCGTAGCATCAGGGCAACATATATGTCACCTTCCTCAACCAGCGGAAAGTGTTCACCAACCAGGAAGCACTTCTGACCTTCAGAGTCCACCCTTTTTATTGGGCATGGAAGCACGATTGATTAAATCATCGGCCAAGTAATCAAACTCACTCTCCAGCCCCTGTCTCTTCCCTGGAAATGTGGCAACTGAACGTCCCAACCTCCTAATCATGTGCTTGGTCTTTCTACTGATCACCTCCCATCCCAAAACTAGGAGCCCACAAGAAGTCACTTCATTAGCATAATAAAGACATTCTTTTTCACTTAAGAAGTTCCACGGTTTTGAAGCTCTGTGTCTCACGTAACAAGGACAAAACTCAAATACACGTTCTTTATTGCATCACATTCATGTTCCCATGTCTTTGTCTGGCCTATTTCACTTAGCAAGATGCTCTTAAGGTCCATCCATGTTGTTGCAAATGGCAGGATTTTCTTTCTATGGCTGAACAATATACATACAGGATATCATGTCTTCTTTATCCCTTCGTCTGTTGATGGGCACTGAGGCCGTTTCCATATCTTGGCTGATGTGAATAACGCTGCAGTTCTGATGTGCGTGCAGAGATATGGCGGTTCTATTTAAAAAAATTTTTTTTTTCGACAAACCTCCATACTGTTTTCCACAGTGGCTGCACAATTTTGTGCTCCCACAAATAGCATAGATGGGTTCCAATTTCTCCATTTTCTCACTGGCACTTGTCTCTTGTTGTTGTTGATGTTTTTGATAATAGCCATTCTGTTGGACCTGAGGTAACATTTCATTGTGGCTTTGATTTGCGTCTTCCTTGCGATTAGTGATGTTGAACATCTTTTGATATACTTGTTAGCTATTTGTATGTCCTCTTTGGAGAAATGTCTATCCATGTCTTTAGACCATTTTAAGATCACATTATTTGTCTTTTTTTGCTATTGCAAGAGTTTCTTTTATATTTTGGAAATTAACTCCTAATCCAATATGTGGTTTGTGACTATCTTCTCCCATTTCTTAGGCTACCTTTTTTACTCTGTTTTATTTGGTTTCAATTGCAGATGAACCTATTGTCTATTCCAAGGAGATACCAGGAATCTCATGTGAGCAAGTATGACCCAGTGAAGACTCTGCCTTGGATGGAATCTGCTCGTTCAGGCAGATGGTCATCATCCTTTCTTGACCTGGAATCAAACTTTACAAAGTCAAATACATTCAGATACTGAAATCATATTTACAGTTAAAGCTGATAACATCTGCAGTGAGAAGAAGTCTACTTATATTAATTTCAGTGTAAAGTTACAAAAATGAAGATGTGATAATTTCGAAATAATCTTAATATCTAACGTATCTTGATGGTTTAAATGTGCCAGAATCATTAAATGCACTACCCGGCTTAGGGACATTGAATTATTAGAGTGAATTTGTCACTTCAGACCTATTCACCTATAGTGGGATGGTCCAGAAGACATTCTTTTCACCAATAGGGTGAGAAATAAATTTGTGAGAAGACATTCTGTGACTGCGTGTCTTTGTAAGCCAGACTCTATGGTGGGAACTGTGGTCACTGAATGGAGAAACTTAAATGAAATGAGAATAATCGGATCCAAGGTGGCAGGGGCCAATTCTAGTATGAAAAGAGGGGATATTATTACAGGTCCACCTACATCAAAAAGATAAAACCGAATGTCATAAACAGTATTAAGTCAATAAATTCAACTAGTTAGATGAAATGGACATGCTCCTTAAAAGATACAAAGTACGAAGCTCAGACAAGAAGAAGTAAACCACCCTGGGCCATGCATCTGTGAAGAAAAATTAACTTTGCTGTTGAAAACCTTACGAAAAGAAACCTGCTTCGCTGGTAGGTGAATTCTATTAAATAGTTCCAGAGTTCCCTTTCCACAGAGTTCCCTGAGAGTTAGTGTCATCTCAGAGAGCATTTACATGCCATTCCTGGAAGGGCGAAGCTGCAGCCATTGTTCTCAGGCTGAGAAGGCGGGTGGGTGCAGGGACCTGGAGCCCTTCTGCTCAGCCATGGCGCTGCTCTCTGCTGGCTCACCTGCTGCTGCGGGCAGGAGCCCGGCCCACAACTCCTCCGGCTCCTATGCCAGGGTTAAGCCTTCAGCTCTGAGCCAAGGGCGGCAGCTTCACCTGCAGGCCACGCTCACCGCTAAAGCTGGGGGCAGAGGGAGATGTGGGCATTAGCCTGTCATAGGGGTCCCACCTCATCTTTGCAGGTTTCAGTTTTTCCTTGCTCTTTCTCACTCACCTATTTCTTTCCTTCCTGAGTTGCAGCCCTGCTCACAAAAGCCTTCCACAGACCATGACCAGGTGCCACAATTCCATTAGGTCACGTTGCTATAATAAATTCCTCATTATATATGCATCCATCCTGCGGTTCTTCTCTGCCTGAACCTTGCCTGACACACAAGGTGTGGTAGCGTTTTAGCCTTCACACACTTCTAAGGAGACTTTTTGCAAAAAACATTGTGTTTATCTATCAAATATCAGCTAGAATTAAAAAAAAATATATATATATATGTTTATACTCTACACAAATATTGCTTCAGTGTGCAAATGAATGCCTAGAGCAATTTCTGGTCCTCGTGTGTGGGTCAATGAAGAGATCTCTTGATTTTTCTTCTTTTCTTTCATTATTTTATTTCTGTTTTCCCAAGTCCCCCCTCCCTTTACTCCAGGTCTGTATTTTAATGAATTAATTAAAATGTTTATTGAGCGCCTATTGTATGAGTACCATATATATCTGATGCCAACATATCAGGCGCCGGGCTGGCAACTATGCAGAGTGGAGAACAAAACAGAGGTGGTCTAAGGTTAGTCTTCTTGGAGACAGGTGTAAAACAAACACAGGGATACACAATTACATCTTCCATAAGATCTATGGAGGCAAAGATATCTACAAACATCTAAGGGATGTTATTGATGCTTACTGTACAACGTGTGGGAAAGGACCATTCATAATAATGGCTACTGAGAAAGACACCTGCACATCACATCTTCCAGGACCTAGCCTCACACACTGTAATTTATATAGCCCAAGCCAAACCCTGGAACCTCATGCTCCCCCAGGAAGTTCTACTCAAGTTAACCATTGCATCATATATTTATTTTCCTTTGATAACTCAGAGAACGCCTTCCGAGTTTTTTCCTGCATTACCGCCAGGTGGTGAGTCTATTGTCATAAATTTGCCATCATGCTAATTCATAGGAAATCTTGACTTATGTTACTCTAGGTAACCAGCATTAATTGTAAACAGTGGAAGAAAAAGGCAGTCTTTAATTTTGCTGGGCCAGACGACAATTCACAACGTCATCTCCTTGAGGTGAGTGACTTTGAGAGATTCATTCCCAACCCTGGTGTTATTTATTTTCTTGTTTTGCTCAAATCTTTCAAGTTTCTGTCTTTCTGTGTTTTGTCAATCAATAATTTTATTTAAAAAATGCATATGGCAATTCAAATAGAAGAACGTACCACTCTCAACACAGTAATTGCTTTTACATTTGCAAATTACGTTCTAGCCATTTTCACATGAGTGCCTATTATGAAAATTAAATGATTTACACACTATTTAGCTGAAGAAACATAGGGACACGTTCTGTGGCTGCTCAGTAGATGGCGCCAGACACCTGGTTAACCATCGGCCCATTTTCAGCCTGGATCAGGAGGGTTCAGGAGGGACCCAGCCCATTTTTAAACTTGGTGTTTATTTTTTAAAATAGTTAAATGAATTTCATAAGTATGGTAACATCTTACCCATTTCTTTGAGGAATAGTAAATTGGCTTAGTTTGTACATTTTTATGTAGTCCAGAGCTTTACATTTTAAAATACCCTAGTGAAAAATATTATTTATTTTTGAGGGCAATTTTTAAGGTTCTTGATCATGCTTGTGGAAATTCTGTAAGTAAAAATAGTCTTAGAGGTACTTATTTCATGTGTTAAAGGCACATGGATGCATTTATAGACTTTTAAATAGTTTTTGAAGTATAACGGTAAAAATATTTGCCTGTGATCTGTATCGACGAGGCTGATTTTATTAGCCTTAACAATCTTTTTCATCTTTTAATACTCTTCTCCTGAACTCTGAGTTCCGTGATCATTATGTATAATATTCTGCGTGTCTTATGCAGATGGAGTAACGAAACAAGAACTGACTTTGTAGATGGTAGTTTCTTTTTGTAGCAATAATTCAGAATGGGGAGTTCCTAAGAAAATGCGAGGCTTTGGCAATTGAACAGAACCAATCTAGTAACTACTTCAAGTAACCGTTTTAGTAACTGTTTCATTTACTAATCATTTAGTAATAATTTTAGTGCATGTGGATAATGCTATATTATCAACGTTTTCTGGTTTGTTACCTAATGAACAGTGTTTGGGTTACCTGTGAATTTTTTAGGAAGTGATAATATTATAAGCATCTTTAAAAATGTGTGACCTTATATGTGAGCAAAATTCTTAGCTATACACACCAAGGATATATTTACATTTGGGGAAAAGTTAAAATAACCAATATAAATTATTCTGTCATTATATGTGGCCTTTTGACTGACATTAGACTCTGTTAGAATATTTGCTTTACAAGTAGCTGCTTTTTTACTTATTTTTGGATAAATATTTATATTATTGCAACATTTATTTAGTCCAAAAGAAGATAGAGCCAGGTGAGCTATCACCAGGGAATTTATAGTTACTTTTTTCTTTCTTAGTACATATTCTCATTTGTACCATATAGAAATTCACTTTGGTATATAACTGAATTTTCCAGCAAACTGAAGCTTATTTCTTAGCCAAATACATAAACTTCAAAAAAACTCTGTATCACTTGAGAAATCCTTAAGTATCTTCTTGATAGTATAGTAAACTAAATATTTAACGACGTCTTTTCTTTGATGAGGTCTTCTACTTTATAATGTTAGTCATCATCATTGTTTGCTACTGATCTCTAAACTAAATATTCCTACAGAGCCGCTGTGATTCATCGTTTTCTGTGTTTTATCATCTAGATGATCTTAAGATGAAAAATATGTAACAGTGAGTCCAGCGTGGCTGTAGATATCCGAATGCATGCTGGGTGAAAACAGCTACCCCACCATACCAGAGACTACTGGCTGAATCTTGGCACTTCGGGGTTAGTTCCTCTAGTCTGATTCTTTGCTAAACAAATGGCATTCTGATGACTCATTTTGACCCCAGGTATTTTGATTGCTGGAAGAATGTGCTCTGTTCTGGTTACCGCTGCAATGATGCACCTTCCTTTGACCGTGAAGGAATGAGTTGGCATTCATGCCCTAGGTAGAGGCCTGATATCTTTGAGCTGTTGAAACATTGTCTATCCCAGACATAAGTATGAGAGAGAGAGAAAAAAAAAAACAACCATCACATGTTCAAACTATTACTCTGTGAGGGTTTTTTTTCCTCCTGGTTACTTATAGCCTAACATAACCCCTACCTGATACATTGTTTTAATAAAAGACAGAGGCAAAAAGGAAATTTTTGTAAAGATTTAGAGTGGAAATTACCAGTGAGACAAAGAGAGGGAAAGGCTCAAGAGGCACAAATGACACATGGAGAGCAAGTTAAGGAACAAACTGTCAACAGGTCCCTCTCTGAGATAACGCCCCACCTGCTTCCAGTCGCTAGTCCAATAGACAATAATTTCCATACAAATGTGATGTCCTATGGAGGCTCAAAGAAAACAACCACCAGAAGGGTGTTAGAAAATATTTGTACCACGTGCAGTGTTTCTCCGTGGGGTAGCTCATGACATTTTGGACAAGATGTTCCTTCATTTGGAGAAACGATCACACACACTGTGGGATATTCATCACCCCAAGACTCTGCTCGTTAAGTGTGTATAGTACCCATCTGTTATTCTGACACACAGAAATGTATCCCAACATTTTAAATCCACCTGAGAGAGCAGCCATGTGTCTTGTTGCCGAATAACTTCTAAGAGCATCTGACACAATGTCCTACATGATTTGTATTCAGTGACATGCTCATAAGCCAGCTTTCAAAAAAAAAAAAAAAAAAAAAAAAAAAAAAAAAAAAAAAAAAAGGCCTGATTTTTTTTTTTTTTTTTTTTTTTTTTTTTTTTTTACCAATTTCTGTGCTGTAAATATTCCAAATTTAACAATTATGTGTTATTCATAGTTTAGCCTCTGGCTCGAGAAATTTCTAACTATTTAACAATTGGCCTTTGAGAGGTGACAGGGCTAACTCCAGGACACCCCGATGCACTTAGAATTTCAGAGTTGAGAGAACTTAGGGATCACCTAGTACCCCTTATCTTATGAACGGAACAGCACTGTATAAAGTTCACAGTCACATGTAGATATTTTGCTATGCCCAGCCAGTCTTCGACTAAACAACGTCCCTATCAAGTTTCCAGGGAACCTGAAGTGTTTACTGCTTTGCCACTAAGTGACGGTGGGTGATGGAGGTGACTCAAGTCACAGATTTGGTTGGAAATTCGTTTCGGGCACTTTGCCTTTGTGTCTGTGAAGGGACACGTAACTTAGATTAAACACAGAAGCGGCTTATGTCTATGTGATGCTTCCCATGACACTAAGTCTTAGAAGGAAGAGAAGAACTATTCTACTGAGCGGGCTTGCTTTCCCGCACCCCCTGGTCTTCAGGAATGCACCCAGTTCTCTGGCTGGAAAAGGGAGGACAGACTCCCCTTGGCAGCTTGTATCCCCCTAGGAGGCCAGGGCACCTTCTTTCATTCAGGAGAGAGGCAGCCCTTCATCGACAGGGTCCAAACGGTTGTAGCAGTGACAGCCCTTAGGAGCTTGCTCTTTCTACAAGAAGCTCCCCCAAAAGAAGAGGGGGTCCTCCATTTTTATGAGACTAACTGATTGCTTCTGTGTTTGCCATTGGTATTAAGTATTTGTGCCCAGCTGTTTTACCCTCTCAGCCATCCCTGCCTTTCACACTCATGAAGCCAACTCTTTCCTGGTCAGATCAAACACGATCTGTTTTAGACCCTGGGTCCACATTGATTTCGACCGTAGTCTAGGCACTATCTGTAGGGACCGCCATTGCCTGGCAGGACTTCACGGGGTTACGTACAGCTATAGTGCCAGAGCTGGGAGTGGACTCAGCTCTCCGGGTTCCAGGTGTGTATTAACTTGACAAAGGTCATACAGCTAGTGAACAGCCGGTAAACAGCAGAGCCAAGATTCAGACTTAGGTCTGCTTATCCACGATACTACACTGACACCCTCCCCCCACCTCTCAGAAAAGGAGGTAGCTCCTGCCAGCGTGCTTTATCTTTTAGATATTTCTGAGAATCCTGAGAAGACACACTAGGGCTGGAATTGGCCACTGCATGAAACACTTAACATAATGTGAATGTCTGTTTCCAAATCTGAGGCTCAAGTGAAAGGGTTTCTAACATTTCTAGAACGATAACTTCTCATGTATTATAAGGCCACATCTAAGATTCAGAGAGTCTATTCAATATATTCTGAACCTTCGGGTCTTGTCTATGCCAACTCCTGTTCAGGAAGCAAAGGCAGAAGTGAAGAATTATTTTTCTTGGTGTCTTTGGTTGGTGATAGAGAAAGGAAAGACCCAAGGGCACCTTTTAAGTCACATGGAAAAGAGAGAGAAATTTCCAAAAATAGTGTCCATTTAATAAAATCCAAACCAGCCAAGGATTTAAATAAACTCAAAAGTAAACAAATTCTGATGATGAATGAAACCTACATTTTTTTCATATTGCAATGATGAAAGTATTGTTCTGTATTATAAAATGTCTATTTCCAGAATTATCATTTTGAAATTTAATTCAGTCCATTTGTAATATTTGAGAGAATTTTATTTTTGAAAAGTTGTTTATGTAAAATATAAAACTGAAAACAAAAGAAAAGGAAAGAGAAAAGCAATACAAGAGATAAAAGAAAGAGCAATTAACAGGAAATCCAAAACCTAAGGAGAAAGTGATGAAATTCGAGACCTCAAAGGATATCTGAAGTGTGTTTATAAGTATATATGACTTTGGTTGGGGTAAGGATAAAGAGAGAACTTTCTTCTTTGTTGGTTATTAAACTGTTTTTCAGAAAATTGTTTTTTGAGCAACTTTTTTAGGGTTCAGAATTTTCATTTTATTTTATCTGAAAACATGCTCAAAGTTTATATGATAAACACAGAAAGTTCACCTCTGCTCATATAGGCTAACCACGAAAGTGCATTGCTTTATTCTTTATTAAATGAGGGCAATGGCTTCAGAGATGCTGACATAATTTTAAGTCTTTAAAACAATTTGTTTTAGAAATACCTTCTTTATTTAGCACGTTGAGAAATACAGAAAGAGTGTATGTTTAAAATAAATATGTACTCATAAAAGTATATAAAATAGCTTCTGTCCTCAAGGTGCTTAGTTGTGGAATTACAAAGACATTCAAATTGAAAACAATACAAAAAAAAAAAAAGACAGTGAGTTACAGCACAAAGAAAACAGCCTTGAGATTCAGCATTTCTAGATTGTTCAGCTTCTCCCTTTAGTAGCCATCATTTCAGGAAAGTAACTTTACCTCTGAGCTTCCATTTCTCTCATTTATAAAATTGGAGATTTCAGCTGTATCAAATGGACATAATGAAGATTAATAGGTGACGTGCAAATCATTCATTCAAATGAGAGTTAATATGATAATTAGTAGCCAGAATATGGGCTACAGACAAGTAATGTTCTAGGATGGCAAGGATGGTTACCTTGGCTGCAGGGGCCTAAGGGTTTTCAGTGAGTAGCTGAGTTTTTAAAGGTGTTGGGAGTGACGAGGGGCTATTTCAGTGGAGCAAAATATTGGAGCATTATTTGTCTCATGAGCATAAAAAAACGTAATCTTGTGCTACAAAAGAGGTATGTAGTCGCCACAAGTGACCATATGGCTCACAAAGCTTAAATATTTACAAGGTGGCCCTTTACTGAAAAAGGGTGTCAACCCCCTCTTTTAGAGAATGTGTTTAGAATGTAGGCCCTATACTTCTTAAGGAAGTATACTTAAGGTTTTGATTATTTGCAAAATGTATTTTTATGGGTTTTTTTTCTTATCTCATTGTCACCCCAGCACTCGCATGCGAGCAATTTGTGTGCATGAAATCATGTAAATATATACGTCGGAGAGACGGTCCTTCCTGAAGAATATTTTGTCTTGCTATTGCCTTGGTTTTGAAGAGATTTAAGCGCATCTTACTCTCCTAAAAGGTCAGAGCTTCTTTTAAAAATTTTTCAACTTTCTAGTCTTTTCTATAGAAACTGTATTAGTTCATTTGTTGAGAACAAGAGAAAATTAAGAAAAGGGAGGTAGTTTCAGTTCTGTATGTGTAAAAACCAGTGTTATAGTTCCTGCCTGGCTGTGTAAAAACCAGTGTTATAGTTCCTGCCTGGCTGAAGGCCACAAATTTGTTTGTTCTGTGGCTGTTGACAGAATGTACATATTCTTGCTCAGAGATTGGGGGTAGAGAGTAGCTTTCATAGTTCACTCATTCACTGACTCATTCAACAGGCATTAAGGAATGCCAGCCCTGGGGATATATATATATCAGATGCATTCTCTGCTTGCAGCCCACCAGCATCGAGCGATGTGAAGTAATCACATGGAAGACAGCCTCATACCTGCTGAAATAAAGAAACTGAGGGAATGCAGGGAAGGCCCAACCAAAGCCACTTGATAAAACTGAAAGGGACACATGCTTTTTATCTTAAATTAGAATTACCTGGGGAGCTTTGGAGAGTCCTGATGCCTAGAATTATTAAGTTGTAACATCTGAGGGCGGGATCTAGACAGCTGTACTTTTACTTTTTTATTATTAAAACATTTTTAATAGTTGGTAGACAATATTATATTAGTTTCAAGTGTACAGTACAGTGGCCTAACTTTTAAATCCCTTGCTAAGTCTAGTAACCATCTGTCACCATACAAACTTATGCCACAGTCTTATTGACTATATTCCTCTTCACCATTGTCATTCAGTTCCCCAAATGACCTCCCCTCTGGCCACCATCAATTTAATCTCTAGTTCTATGTGTCTGAATTTTGTTTGTCTGTTTGTTCATTTATTTTGTTTTTAAACTCCTCAGATGATCTCGGTGTATCTCTTCGTGGGGGTATTGAATCTGTACTGTTGCTAGTTGAATAAAGTAATACTAGGAAAAATAGACAAGTCCAACTTATTTGAACCCAGTATGTTTCTAACTTAAATAACTGGGTAATCTTATCAATATGTGTTGAAATAGTGTTGTACGGAACTTATTTTGGTCAAACACTGACTTAGACATTTCCTGGTCACATTATTAACTTTCAATATGTCTTTATATCTCTATCTCTATGATCTCTGTCTCCATCTATTGATATCTTCTATGTGAGCATCTAGTCAGGATTTTTTTTAAAACACAATTTCATAAAATGAGTTCAAACATATTTATTGAATGTTGAATAAATGAAACAAAATGCCATAAGACTGTGGTGTTTTGTCTACAGTTTTTAAAGACAAAAATTTGACTAAAGGAAGAGTCATTTTTAGATAGGTGCCCTCCAGATACTCTTCCTGAAAACTTTATTCCACTTTCACTTCAGATCCATGAGGGTTTAATCATATAAATCATTCAAGAAAGGGAAAAGTGTTGTGTCAGTAAGAACTGAAAATTACAATTGAACATAGATTTGGGTATAAATTATTATTTCAACTATGGTTATAAAGTGCAACAATTAAAAAGTAACTTAAATTATAAGATATAATTTAAAAGCCTCAAATGATCTAAATTAAAAGTAGAAAGTTGTGGAAAGAGAAGAGTAAGGGAAATAAAAGTGTATTAACTAGTTATTTTATATGATGAATGTCAATATGCATTTTTTCTTTATATGAATGATTTTGGAAAATAAACTAAAAGGGTTTAAAAATTGAAAACATAAATATTAATAAAAAGGAAATAAAATGACTATTTTCTAACACTCTATATATCACCCATATATAGATATAGATATAAATATAGATGTATATCTATATCAATTTTATCTATCTATATTTATCTATATCTATCTATATTTATCTATATCTATATCTATATCATCTATATCTATATATCTATATCATCTATATCTATATCTATATCATCTATAATCTATCTCTATATCATCTATATCTATATCTATATCTATATCTATCTATCACCCATAGATTGAGAAAAGATTAAAGTGGAGACATCAAGTAGCAATTTCTAGGACTGCAATTACAAATAATTTTTTCTTTCTTTCAGATTTGTTGCGTTTTACTCATACTTGACACTAAATTTATATTACTTCAATAATTACAAAAGGAACATATAAATACATACATATTTTTAAGAATTGAGGTCAATAAATTTTGGCTATACATATAAAATCTTAAAATTTTTCACACCCCTTAAGCCAGTAATTTTATTTTTAGAAATTTATTCTAGTGAGTCCATCTGAAGCACAGACAAATCACAGAAGAAAATTTATTTCATCTTTTTAAGTGAAGATAAAAATTATACAAAATGTTTAAAAATTGCCTGGTTATATTTCACTATTTTATTGGTTAAATATGTGGTGGAATTTTGAGGAAAGAGTCCTTGCAGATCAAATTCTTTAAAATGTTTCTCTTCCCATTTTAATGACAGTGACCCATGTCTACTGAGGAAAACAAAAACAAACAAAGAAAAATGTAAAAGCAAGTATATGCAAGGATATTACAGACGTGGTTGGGTGCTGTGTGTATGCCGTGAAGCATTTTTCAAACGAGTGAGTTGATCCATGAGAGAGTGAGTCTGGCTGACCCCTGCTTTTAGTGAACTCCTTATAGATTGAATTTATGATATTTCAGTGAAAATTAACATTTACCATTTTTTCTAATAGCTATCCTCTTATGAGCAATTTCCATTTAAACATTGTGACATAAATAAGCCTCCTCCAGAAAGCATGTAAATAGTTCATGATTGAGGAAATGAATATTTCATATGTCAGAGAATTTTGTATACAATAGTTTTGTGACAGAGTGAAGTTAAAGTGGATAGTGTGAGAACCTGTACCACTTTGTCTTATCCCTACATTTTTCGGAACTGTTCTCCAGCTGCTAAACAGCTCTTAACGTATCTCAAGACATTTGTCATTTAGCATACTTCGTAAATGCAGCATGACACAAGCAATAATCGGGAAACCTGAGAGTGTCAGTGCTGGCTCCTGGCAGGGACATGCTTCCTGGTACCAGATGGAAGCCCAGGAAACAGAAGTTGCAGGAAGGGGATTGAACTTGGAACAATCAAAGACATTGGCAGGGGTTTCCAAGGGGAGAATTAATCACTGAGGGGTCAAGTTCAAGGGCACAGCAATTCTTATCACTCCCTAGCAGGTATTAAATATCTAAAGATAAATCTGTTGATATTACTTAAGAAGGATAGAGTGGGGACAGGATTGTCAGTCAAAACACTAAATTCCTTTTAGGAATTCAGTCAAGAATTTAGAAGGAAGATACTAGATGGAATGTGTTAGTAATCACATGAAAGGATGTAACACATGAACTTTCTAGGTGTCTGGAGATGTCTGTGAGGACACCCAGTAAGAGTCTTTAGGTGTCAGTGTGATCAATATCAAGAGGAAGGAAAGGCCAAGACTTGCGATGAGCTATAGGGTGGGTTAAAGAATGGGGATTTGGTCATGAGAACAGGCCAACCTAGGCAAGAAAAAAAAAACAGAGCAGTTACCCTTACTTCTAACAGCAAAATAAACATAAATGACCTGGAAGTTTTGTTAAAATACAGATTGTTTGGCTCACCCCAAGTTTCTGATTCTAGGATGGAAAGGGGACAGAGAATTTGCATTTCTAACAAATTGTTTCTAACAAAACGATACTGATGCTGCTCGTCTGGGAACAGCACTTTGAGGCCCGCTACGTAGATGATGCCATGTTTTATGCAGGAGGCTGAGAGGAAAAAGCAAAGCTATGAATCACGAGTAGAAAGAATCGGGGTGAAGTGCAAACACACTGGAGCCACTCTGGAGACACTGAATTCTCACTAGTACCTCTCGTAAAAATCGTGCAGCGTAAATGCTCTGATGAACGGAGGTGGGGCATACCACCCCACGCTGTTAACGTGGGCTCTGCGTAGCGACTGCCTTCTAGGAGGTACAGTATGGAAAGAGGGTATTTTAATCTGTTCAGGATGCTCTCACAGAGTATCATAGAGTGGGTGGCTTATGAACAATAGACATTAATTTGTCACAGTTCTGGAAGCCAGAGGTCCAGGATCAGTGATGGCAGATTCAGTGTCTGGTGAGACCTTCCTGGTTCAGAGACAGCCACCTTCTCTCTGAAGGGACCAAGGATCTCCCTGAGGTATCTTTTATAAGGGCACTAATCTCATTCGTGAGGGCTCTGCCCTTATAACCTAATCACCTCCCTAAAGCCCCACCTCCCATATCATCACCTTGTGGGGTAGGTTTTCAACATAAAAATGTGGGAAAGACACAAATATTTAATCTATAGCAGAAAGGGAAAAAAAGAATTACTTTGCTATGGAGAAACCTGACAAAGAACTACTTCAGCCAGGTGGTTATAGCCAACATCTTCAGTGACAAGTCATGTTGACAGCATGTTAAGAGGCACAGATCTTACCTGGCAGGTTGGTCCAAAATAGATTCTGAGCACACGGAAGGTGAGGGTGTGAGGAGGGCAGTGAGACTCTCTTTTAATGTGTTCAGTACATTACCTTTTAAAAAAAATTTTATTATTTTTGTATATATGTATATATATATACATATATACAAATTTGTATATTTGTATGTATAAGTCATATATGTATATGACTTACGTCATATACATATTTACACTGTATGCTCCACCTCCCATAGTTAGATTTCTTTCTGTCACCACATCTTTGACCCCTTGTACTCCATCTACCTCCCCTTCCCTGCCCCTCTGGTAACCACTAGTCTATTGTCCATGTCCATGGGTCTCTGTTTGTTTGTCCTGTTCATTTGTTGCTTTTAGGCTTATATCCCACATATAAGTTATCATGTGATATAAGATATCATGTGATATAAGATATCATGTGATGTTCAACTTTCTGGCTTATTTGGCTTAGCATTATTATCTTGAGGTCCATCCATGTTGTCGCAAATGGCAGTATTTCATCTCTTCTTATGGCTGAGTAATATTCCATTGTATATATGTGCCACAGCTTCTTTAGTCAATCATCTATTGTAGGACACTCTAGTTGCTTCCATGTCCTGGCCGCTGTGAATGATGCTGCTATGAACATTCGTGTGCAAATATCTTTTTGGATATGGGTTTTCAAGTCTTTGAAGTAAATACCCAGTAGAGGGATTGCGGGATCATATGGTAGATCAATTCTTAGTTTTTTGAGGAACCTCCATACTATTTTCCCTAGTGGCTGACATTACCTTTTATGGTGTGCTCTTGATGATATTTCTTGGAGAACTTCCTCTAATCACCTGATGAGAAATACTTGTGTCTCCTGAGCCAGACTTTTTGTTTTAAAATATATGGATAATGTGAATCAAGCAACAGATATGTGATCTACCTTAAGCAAATAAGCAGGACATATCAGCACACACACCCTACACCAAAAATAACTCTTGTTTCATGGCACCCTTTTCTCACATTTTCTTTGAAATTATGTAAGCTACCTTTAATCTGTAAGTATCTGTAAGTCAGTAACTAACTAAGTAAATAATCAATTTTCCTTTCTATCCTTCTGTTTTTTAAATTTTCTATTTAATAAATACAACTGTTAAAAACTTCTCTGATTTATTTCTAAGTATATTCAAACGAAACAACTTTTGTATGAGCAGTTTCTTCTATTTTTTATAACGGATAGCACTTCCCCCAACACTTGTTCCTAAAATTACTATCTCCTTTCTGCCTTTCTACCTGGCTAAAAATTTTCAGAGGGTTATTTTAGTAATCATACAACTATTTAATTACTTTCTTTTCATTCATAAAAAAAATGAGTTCCCTACTCTGGGGAGAAAAGGCAGCTATTATTTATGGACCAGATGGTTGAGCTGGGCCCAGTTCCATGTTCTTCACTTAGTAGATGGATCTTTTTTTTTTTAAAATAAAGGAAAAGACAAGAAAATAAAACTCAGAGTGATTCGCCTACGGGCACACGCCACGCGAATGGCCAAGCTGGGACAAGAACCCAGATGCTGATGCCTGGATTTGGCCCTGTGGCCAAAAAAAAAAAAAAAAAAAACAAGACATATTATGAGCCATTTGAACTATTTCAACAACAACCAAAAAAAAAACCCCCTCACTGATCTCCTTTGGAGGATGGTAGGGAACAACTCATTGTATTGAAAACCAATATGTAAAGGGTAGGGATGATTTACTCCTCTTTCCTACACCTAAAGGTAACCAGATAATGGATGAGTTGCAAACAATTAAATTATAACAATAAGCAATTAAACATAATGTCGACTAGAAAAAAGATGGTCTGGAGAAGATAATTCATCAATCCAGAGCTGGTTCTTCTACGGATCCATGAGTTAATGCTTTGAGAACATGAACTGAGGTTCTTTTCTTCCATCCCTGTCTCTGTGTTTCTCTGTCTTCCTTGTCCTGGCTCCCGAGATTCTCATTCTCTTCTTTCTCTCTTTCTCTCTTCTCTTCCTACATGAGTGTACGTGCTATTCTGTTTTCCCAGAAGATACTTGTTTTTCAGGACCAAATGATTTATCCTTTAAGAATGAGATCGAACAAAAGCTATTGTCCCCCTGTGAAGACTCCCCAGCCTTATCTGCCCACTCCTGCTCTTTGACCATATTCGGGGGGTACGGCTCTGTAAATACCCGTCACACCTCATTACGATCTGCTTCAGTCAGAGAATCTGTCTCATTTATTTCTGAAACCTCAGGACATATCACGGCTCAGTGTACATTGGTTAAATAAATGAAGAGTTAGGGGAGAAATTGCTAACGGTCGATTATCCAGACTTGAATATTGTAAACACCTATGGCAAATTTTGATTTCCAAGATTGCTTTTCTCTGATTTTAGGGACCGATTTCTGTGCTGTGAGGGAATGCAGAGTAATTTTTGAATGTAGAAATGTAATCTGCTTTAGTAGAAACATATTAAAGGTAAAATTAAAAGGAAGAATGATGTTCTCTCTTCTAAATTACAGACCTATCAGTCTTCAGCACTGCCTCTCACATCTGCACTGTGGCTTTATTCTCAATAAATGGCAGGTCTGGGACTCCCAGTCTAATATCCTAGATGAGAAACAAGCTGATTTTGGGCACAGATACTTTGATATTAAAGTTTTCACTTGCTTTGTTTCACTTAATTGGGAAAAGTCCAGTTCAAGATTAATTTTAGAATTTATCGACTGTCGATTCCTTAGACCTTCATTACCTAAGTAAATTCAGAATTCATACTTAATTCTTTAGGATTTATTGTTCTTTAACTGCTTAGAAAAAACTCTTCTGTGTACCAACCTTGGTGACCCTGTTTTATAAACAGGGTTGTATCTTAGATCATATTTTAAATCTGTTTTCCTAATTCAGGGCAGTTTTTAGAAGAATTGAATGTATGGCCTCTTGCCATATTACAGCAAACATTTATTTCCATAAAGCACATCTTTTGCATATTGGAAAAGAGTCGAGCAGCATGTGTAGGAGTAATTTACATGTTCTCCAGAAGTCCATCTTAATTCACAGATGAAATGGCCTTTTATTCATGTAAGACATCAAATTCTTTGGTTTTATAGAACTTTGGTACTAGATATCTATCTGGTAGCTAACTTAATGTATGTGGATTTCTTCCTAATCAATAGCACCGAGAGATAAAAGGCCAACCTTTAACCCCCATTTCTGTTACCTTTTAATGCAAATAAACATTTCTAGTGGCTTAGTGGCTTAAAACTACAACCATTTAATTATTTCTCAAGACTGTACGTTGGCTCTACCCCGCCTGGCAGTTATTTTTCTTCGCAGGATGTTGGCTGGCACTGGAGTCCTCTCAGGGCTGGCCTCCCAAGGTGGGTCTCTCACCTGACTGCTAGTCAGTGCTCGTCGTTGGCCGGAGCACCTTGCTTCGCCCCCTGTGGCTTCACTTGGTGCCATGGTTTTGTCATAACGTGAGAGTGAACGTCCCAAGATGACGTAAGTGGAAAGGTGTAGGCTGATGGATAACACTGGAAGCTGATGGATCGCATTGTCCTGTGATGGGAGTAAGGAGATGAGAATCTGTGAGGCTACTGCATATGCAAGCAAAATTTGGTACAACAAGAAAGAAGAAAAGCAGTAGTAGTACTTACCAGTTCATTGCTTCGGCTCACAAGTCTCCTAGTTTTTCTTTAAATCTAGGCTCTGCAGCTCACTAGTTGTGCCATTTTGGATGGCTTATTTCATCTAGATAAGCTCGGCTTTTATTTATGAAACGAACGTAACATGTGTTTCACAGGTTGTTGTGAGATGTAGATGAGGTGATAACATGTAAAGCTTTTAGCACAGGGCATGGTACACTAAGAGGGCTCAGTCAATATTTGATTATTGTTATCAGTATTATTCTAAATAGGTCAGCGAGTAGCAAAAGGAGTAAAACCATGGCCTTAAATTCTCCGAGGTCAAACTTGATAATAAATGAGATCACCAGAAATCTACCTTCTTGGACTCAGTGACTGACATCTCTGATTGAAGGGCTTTCTTACACTATGATAACACTAAATGCTTTCGGGTTGAATCAGGTGCTTACACAAGATCAGGGCAGGAAGAAAGTTTCTGTGTATTTCAACCTGACTTTTGGAAGCGATATGGGTTATGAAATAAATGACTTCCTAGAAGGATAAGACCTTACTGGAAAAAGCTCAGGAAATAAGTGTCCAAGGAGGGAGTCAGAGGGTCAAAGGTAAGTCCCTAAATTACACTGGGAGGACAAGGTGGAGCTTTCAAAGGACTCTGGGAAAGCCAGGCTGGCCCAGCTGCCATGATGGGACTGCAGAGGAGAACTGGCGAAGTTCTGTACCTGGTGGTGGCTCTTGGGTGGCTGTTGATAAGCCGGCTGGCAGTTGGGAAGAAGAGCTGAACTTGGAGTGAAAGAGAATGGGGACAAGCTGAAATTCACTGGCACCTCTGCTTTGTCTCTGCTCATCTAACCATGCTGACCTTTGGGGAGTCATGCCTTCCTCTTCACTTCTGGCATCCAAATCTCATCATCTTTTTTTTTTTTTTTGGCCAAATATCACTTGGAATCCTATAGGGGAGGGGTTCTGGGAAATCTGGATCCAGGTTTGCAAAGTCATAAATATCACAGTACTTGGATTTCTTTTTTCTAATCATTTAAATGTACCCAGAACTTCAGGTCGAAGACACTCTTGTCCCCAAAGCTTTGCCTTGTGGGTCCTATGCTTAACTAGGCTATTCGTAGTAAGGAAATTGGACAATATGCTTCTGGTTACCCATAACAATAATGATGTAACTCATCTTGTTTTCCTCGAATCTTTAACTTTCAGGGAATTCAAGTTGAATTTTGTGTCATCTAACAGCAACTATCTTAAGAATCCCCCCCAAACTTTTTAACTACTTTCATCTTCATTATTCTTCTTTATAATATGGCTATTATGCTTTAAATACTATTTTGAATATTTATATTATTAATCATGTATTTAAATATATAAACTGAAAATGTTCATATTTAAAAATGCTTTACTTTTTAGAATACGTAACAATCACATAATCCAAATATTTGAAGTGTACAGTGAATACACAATGAGAAGTTTCCCTTCCACCCCTGCCATGTATTGATTTCTTACTCTCATTTCTTGTTGCTTCTGCCAGAGATTGTTAAATGCCTATAGAAGAATACACATTTATTTAAAATTTGTATGTATTTAAAAAATACATACGAATTTACTTTATTTCCACTTCTTTTTTTTTACACAAGTGGTAGTAGGTCAATTACACTGCTCTGTACATTTGATTTTTCATGTAACAAATAAATATGTAAATAATCATGGGTGATCTTTCCATATAAATATGTATAAATACATAAGAGTTTTTGTTTGGGAGTAGGCTTAATATACACCATAAATGGATAAATAATGAGCCAACTGTAAGGTACATTTCAAAGCTTAATCAAAACAATTTTTGTTTCATTTGTTGTGTTGGATGGTATACACTATCATTTTTCTTCTTATTCCTCAAAGTGGAGTTGGCTGGAGTATTTCTTTTGAAATCATCGGTCATTCATTTATTGCTTCTGGCTCACTTATTATCCCTCTGCCATTGTTCCTAAGTCAATCCCGAAATATGTAAGACTTATTTAAAAAAATAAGTGGTCTCAAATGACTAAACCTCCTATAGGCACAGTTGTCGGTGTGCCTGCGGGAATTCTCAGAACACAGAAAGACCAGCCTTGCTTTATTCCAACTCTACTGCATTGCTCATTCTAGACTGAGGTTCTGCCTCAGGCTTCCTGTCTGCACTCTAGTTATTTCTCCCTTTGGGGCTGGATTCCTGTCCTGAAACCCTCCCATTTTTGTCCCTGGTTAGCTCTGCCAGGCATCTTCCTCAAGGATAGACTGTTTCTCCTACTTCTCTCTATCTTTCTGGTTGTGTACTAGAATCTGGTTCAAAATAGATCCTCTTGGAATTGAATTGTGTACGATTCTTTCCCTTATGTTTTATCACTATGTAGAAACTCTTGCAGCTATGTCTCAGATAGTTGATTAGCCTCGCAGCATCCCGGCAAATTCCTCTGTGGATATTCTAGTGTGTACTAATGGTGACTCACATGGTGAAGCCAGGCCTTCTTTATGACTCATTCAGCTTTTACTGTGTGTTATAGTCATTATGTCTATGGGTCAGACAGTAGAAGTAATATTATTGAATAAAGTATTTGACTGACTTTGGAGTTGATGAAATTTAAAAAATACATAATTTCACTAAAGTTGGAACCTCCAGAAAGTATTTCGAAGAAAAGTGAGACAGCATACGGATGCTTTTCAGATCACAGGCCAGTGCGTAGCAAGTGTGTGTGGCTTTAACAATATGTTATTAGGATGATAAAATTTTGAACGTTACTGCTGGTTCATGTCTGACTACAGTTTTAGGGTGCTTCAGTCTAGTTCATCTAAATAATAGGTGAACCATTTGAGAAAAGAATTACCTGGAAACTAAGGTGTCTCTTAATCAACTTTTTCTAACTCTATCAAACACCTTACAGTTAAAGAAGTACCCATCCACTTCATCTGGCAATAAATAGAAACATTGTTTCTGTACAAATAGAAACATTGTTTACAGTCTACTTTATTAATTGCAGATAAATACTATGTCTCATGGGCTTCTTTAAGTCTGTCCTATATTTATTGCATAAGAACAATCCTAATTGACAAAAGATGTGGTATCTTCATAGATACTGGTTAATAGAGACTTATTCCACATTTTGAACAACTGGTTAATAGAGACTTATTCCATATTTGAACAACAGCCCCTAAAATCCATAATAGTAAGAGCTAAGGATTTCAGTTAAAATAGGATAAAAACACATGACTTCATGCTCATTTTTCAGATTATGCTCTATTAATTATACAAGCACATGAAATGATGATGTGTATGTATTTTATAGGCAAATTGGTGCTATTTATGATTTCCCATCCAATGTTTACTTAACTGTAGTGAATAGGGTTTTTTAAATCATAAATGCCATCTATGTAGAGTAAATTGTTTCCTCTATTTAAATACATTTTCTCTCTTCATGCCTATTCAATGGAAAGATGAAAGTGCTGTTTCTTAAAAGGAGGCATAGAATGTGCAAAAATGTACCTTAGTGCTCTGAAAGGAAGCCACTTCTTCATTCATGGCATAAAATTGAAACTTAATGAGGAAAATTTGATACAATGATTCCAAAGTAGAAGTTACACTGATTCTCCAAGTCTTCTGCTTTCTGTTAGCACATTTATAATTGCTGCTCGTAAAGCAATTTAGCTTGTAGAAGAAGTGCTGTGAGCTAATGCCCTTGTTAGCTGAAAGGCGTGGGCCTGGAGTCAGATGGTGACTGTCAATTAGTTTAGGCAGGTCGCAGCTAGCAACGCGGGCTGTATTCAGGACTCGGTGCATCCGAGCTGGCCCTGTCATTCACGGGGAAGTCAGACTTCAAAGGGCGGCCTGTTGGCATGCCAGGGAGATATATCTGAAGTGTGCAGGGTTTTCTCCCCTAGGCGCTGATTGAGTGCAGAATCGCAGGCTGTGCTTGGATCACAAGATGCCAGTTCTCAAAGCAACCCAATGCATTTTCTGGGTCCAGTTTCTCTAATAAAACCGTGACATTTGTGATAGAAATCCTGCCTGAGGAAGAGAAATGTTGAGACAAAGGTTACATGCAGAGAGTTAAGTCTGAGGAGTGGCAGTGGGCTAAGGATGGATACAAGTGACGAGCAACTTGGATTTACTCTAAATTCACGTGTGAGGACTCCACAGATTGGGTTCAAGATCACCTGCTCTGCCATGTAAGCGGTGGCTTTTGTCATCCTCTCCTCCGGTCAGATAAAGAACTATTTCCTTCAATAAATATTTTATGGGCAACGGATTTTTCCTAAATGCCCAGCAAGGTGATGAGTGCTGTAGTGAGAGAGGAAAGAAATATTAGGTGCAGCACCTAATCTCAAGTATCTTGCAGGCCTATAAAAGAGATAAAACAACTAAAAAATATGACAAGACAGGTTGTGATAAAATATTTAAATGATGTAGAATGGATGGAATGTACCATAGGAATTTCAAGAAAGAGGTCAGTGGATGAAGTAAGGGACAAGGTTATAGGACTAGACATTACAAGAGGGATGGGATTTGTGTTGCAGAGAAGGTGGGTAAATAGGGCAATCAGGTCAGCCCTGGCCTTGGCTCCCTTGTCCCTACCTCCCCACTGTCCAGCCCACGGATTCTGCCTCCTGCAGACTCAGCTGCAGTCCAGTCTCTGAGCCATCCTGAGAGGGGCAGTTCTCAGCTTCCCTCTGCTGGAAGGCCCTCAGGTCTCCTTTGCTGCCGGACAGGTCCAGACTATGATGTCCTAGAGATAATGACAGAGCTCACTTTCTTCATAGGTCGCACATTTTGCAGTTTAAATGATGTCCCCCGCCTTCTCTCTCCAAATATGTCGAAGCCCTAACCCCTGGTACCTCTGAATGTGACTTTACTTGAAAATAGGGTCATTGCAGATGCAATCAAGTTAAGATGTGGCCATTCTGAATTTGAGTGGACCCTAACTCCAATGACTGGTGCTCTTCTTAGAAGCAAATTTGGACACTGAAACACACAGAGAGGAAAATGCCATACAAAGAGACAGGGTCCACAGGGAGACTGCCATGTGCAGGCGGGCAGAAATTAGAGTGATGAAGCTGCAAGTTGAGGATTGCTGGCCATCATTGAAAGTGAGGAGAAAGGCAAGGGTCCTTGGTGGGAGCGATCAGAGGGAGCATGGTCTTGCCAACACCTCGATCCTAGACTTCCAGTCCCCAGAACTGGGAAAGAAAACATTTCTGTTGTTTGAAACCACCTAGTTGGCGGTAATTTCTTATGATGACCTTAGAAAAACTAATACAATGAATTTTGAACACATTCGGAACTTCTTTTTGCAATTTTCTTCCAGCACCTACCTATTTTTATTATCGAGATTTCTTTTTGGTGGCTGTGTCTAATGATCACTTTATACAGCGTTGATGAGGTCTGGAGCAAGCAAAACAATTAAAACAGAAGACTGGTTAAAGAAGCGATAGTTTAGCTCTAGCATATTGGCTATGCCATCATTCAAATGATGTAAAGAGATATATTTCTTGTTAGGGAAATAAACTTTTTAAAAAAAACCTGACGTGAGTATCATTTCTAAAGTTCTTGATCCAGAATTTGGGATTTACTAGGACTTGGGCTCAGTCTACTTTTATTTACGTCTCTGCGGGAGGCATCCCTGCACTGAGGCAGGGCTTGTGAGCCCGCTGCTCACGACACGCCATTTGTACGTCCACATTTATGTGTCTTTTATCTCGCCACAGCTAAAAATCTCCCTTTCATGCCTCCTTTCCTCGCTCTGTGGTGTTTAACCTCTTTTGAATAACAGATGTCATTGAAAACCTGCTGAAGACCATGGGCTTCTGCCTACGGTAGTGCCCAGATGCATCAAAATGCCACATACAGTTTTAGGGCCTTTTCGTGCTGCTTGAAGCTTGCTTATGTCCCCAGGGATGCTAGGGTAAGACTCTCTGAATTTGACTCCCGTCTATTGCAGCACTGAAGTCACACAGAAGTCCCTCGTCTGCTGGAAGTTGGTCTGTCTTGGTCAGTTTAGACCATATGAGTTCTATTTCCACATTACATTTTTGCTACTTATGTTTTGTAGGACTTATTACTCATGTCATCTTATCCCATTCATTATAAATCATGTATCTTCCTTGGTTCTCTCCTCGAAGGGGGGCAGTCTCTACTATAACTCTTGGTATTTTCTATCGTTTCTAGAGAAAATGTCCTTATAATAGGTTTTCCTTGAATATTTGCTGATGCCAAGTTTCTTTCTCACTGGATTTTTCTACTATCTGTTTGTGATTCTATTTTGCAGTTTTATACACAACTGTAGCTTGAATCCCAAAGATCTATTAAAAGATAGTTTAGAAGTTTATATAGTGGAGGAGTACAAACACCAAGTCTGAAAGCAGATGGACCACGCTTTGCCACTTCTAGCTCTGTGAGCTGAACATGTTCTTAATTTCTCTTCATTTGCCTTTGTGTAGAGATGATAACACATACATACATCACAGGGTGAAGAGTTCATTATCATTTAAAGCAACTAGCACAGTACCTCACATAAAAGAGGCTCTGAAAAACAAGAACTATTGTTTGTAATTCCTTCTAAAACACTTTCATTTTGCATTTGCAGTTCTTCTCTCCCACCAGTAGGGGGGAAAGAAGCTCTTCTATTTTGCATTTCCAAGTTAAATCCAAAGTTAAATCCATTTTCCTAGGCAGTCTTTGTCATTTTAGTTATTAAAACCTTCAGACAATTTCTTGATATTCATATTCATTTGCTGAAAAGAAATGATTTTCTTCCCATCACCTGACAAGAAGTGGAAGTCATATTGACTTCTTTAATAAGAGAAATAGTACAACACAAGAAAATAAGTAATGAAAATAAAAACTGACGAAAATGTGTTCTTGATTGGCTTATCTCTAAATATTTGTCACGCACTTTTTATTTTAGTTTCAGAAGTTATTTTTAAAAAGAGGAAGATTTGCTGTGAACTGAATATTGTACATGAAACCTAAAATACCAATAAACCTCATGGGGCCTTGACTTCTATGCTTCATTGTAGTTTCCATAACTGAATTCACTTTTGGGGGGGGGGGTAACAGTTTAATCCCATTACATAAACTAAACGTTGGAAGAGCACACATAGAAATAGTTTTTGTTTGTTTTGTTTTGTTTGGTATTAAGCCACAAATGCTGCTTATTATGCGTGCCTTTCACTTCCCACTCAGGGACTTCAGTGACAAAGATGACAGCATGAATGGGGGACAGTGCAGATCTGAAGAACTTGCTCCTCAGGGCACTGATTCCACGCAGTAGCCCCAATCCGGGGACACCCTGAGATGCTGTTGTGGGGTTCCAAAAAGGAACAGTGACGTCCCCCATCAGTCTATTGCTGTCCTTCATGGTCACTGACAAATCTAATCTCTGAAACTCCTATCATTTTTTAATGTTAAAATGAAGAAAGGAATTATATGTAAATTAACAAACTGCAATGCTACTGATTTGCATTTATTCTCTATTTTCTATAACAAGAAATATCAGATATTTTAATAAAATAAATAGGGCCCAATTTTTATTCTCCAGGTAGGGTCTGTGGATCACCGTGTCAGCCTTTAAGTTTCTGTGATGGTTAATTCTATGTGTCAACTTGACTGGGCCATTGGCTGCCCCGACGATTAGTCAAATATTACTCTGGGTATATCTATGAGGGTGTTTCTGAAAGAGATTATCATTTCAATGGGTACTGACCACTGTTGGCCAAAGTTAATTTAGACTTTAATAAAGAATAAGAAGCCCTTATTTGAGCAAAAGGAGCTGCAGGTTAGGATACTTAGATTCTGCTAGCAACTTACAGTGTGCTCCAACTTTACAAAGAAAGCTGGAACTTATAAAGGCAGAACCCACAGCTGGAACAAAGGAACGCTTTCCTATTGGCGGCTTACCACGGAGTGATGGCGAACTCAGGAAGTTCTGGTGAGATCTGGATGCTCAAGCGCAGAGGTAAGCGTTGGCATGGAAACGCGGGGAGCCAGTCCCACCATATCCTTCTGGCGCAAGCACGACGGAAGACAAAAGGGCCAAACCTCACCTGGGAGCAAATGTGCTAAATCAGCCTTTTCTTATTAGCGACTCCGTTTCAGATAACTTCGGTTCACGCCACCTTAACGTGGTTTCAGGTATTTCGGTTCACACCACCCTAACGTGGGTGGGCCTCATCCAACCTATCAAGTTAACTGAAAACCGGAATAGAACGAAAGAGTCGAATAAGAGGGGCCTCTGCTTGCCTGATGCCCTGAGCTGGGGCGTTAGATTCTCCTGCCTTGGGACACACACTGAAACCTTGGCTCTTCTCGGGTTGGGAGCCTGCTGGCTTTCAACCCAAAGCTTACACCTTTTGCTTGTTGCGGGAGGTCATTGCAAGGACATGACTGCCAGTGGGTGGGAGAGCTGAGCCTGGGTCATCAGAGGCTCCTTGTTCTCCCCACTTCCCCGCCCCGGACCTTGGAATGTACCGTTCTGTCCACTGTTCCCACAGTGGGGGCCATTTGCAAGGATGCAGACTTGAGAGAGTCAGGTGTTGTTGCGATTGAATGGATTGAATGAATATGTGACCGGACCCTGTTAAGGCCGCTCTATAAATTTAAGATTCTGACGGGCAGGCGCAGAGACTTAGTCATCTTCCGGTGGCCCAAGACAAGGCTCGGAAGTGAGCTTCCCCGGCTGGTTGGACCTGCCCCCTGCTCACCTGGCGTGGTTTGCCTCTTTCTTCAGTGTCTCCCTGCCCTTCGCCCGCGGGGCCAGTCTGCAAACCAATGCTGTTCTGCTTCTCAGGTCAGGCTGGATCTGCACCATCAGCTTTCCTGGGGCTCTCAGTGTGCTGACTACGGATCGTGAGGACTGCTCAGCCTCCATAATCGTGTGAGTCCATTCTTTATTATAATTCTCGTTCTCATTTTATACCGCCTCGTGGTTCTGTTTCCCCGCAGAACTCTGACTAATCCGGCCCCTAATGAACATTCTAAATCCTCTTTCCTGGAAAAACAGAATGGGGTAAATGATGAAGTCATCCTATTAGAATGTCAATATCAATGTAAAGATTAATTTACCAAAGTTTCGTTTCTTCTGGGTTACAAACGGCCCTTTTTTTCGTGGGTTGGTACTCCCACTTTTTACGATGAGTTTACTTTTAATTTCCCTGAATGCTTAAGTTTCTCATGTGCATAGAGAAGTTTGAGTTAAATTGTTTAAGACAAATATTATAATCAAATTGGGAAAAAAAAGGCCCTACTGGCAATAAAAAGCACTTTTTACAATATTTAGTATAATTACCATGTAAATATTCAATTTAGTATGATTACCATAAGTTGAGCTTGCCTAGCTGAAAAGACTTTGTCCATAGACCAAATTTCAAGTTCAAATTCTATCAACTTAGGGTGTCCATAGACCAAATTTCAAGTTCAAATTCTGTCACTGATAAGCTTTGTAACCTTGGGTAATATGGATAATCGTTTCTGGTTATTTTTTCACTTGAAAAACTGTGATGATGATAATGGTAATAGCAATAATTCTTGCTCCACACACCACACGATGTTTTTATGGAAATATCATGAAATAATAAGTGTGAGATTGAATCAGCCAGTCATACCATCCTTGAAAGTTTAGCTATTTGTCATGCCCAAACATTCTCTGATCTCCTTGTTTTTCTTTCCTCTCTCCCATGGGGTATATGTTCTTACTTTTCTAATTATATTCTTGATTTTTTCCCCTATACTTTTCTCATGGCAACTTTATTCTTTCATGTTAGAATACCCGGATTAGATGTTTCTGATTCTGAAGGTAAAATTCGTATCTAAGTCATTTATTTGCAGCCTAAGATATTTACAAAAAAAATTTCTTATGTGTCAAGCGTTCACAAATACCAGTGGGGGATGAAGCAAACCTGGTTCCCAATGCATTTAACAAATGATCGATGCATTGATTTTTCAACATTTGTTTCTTAATTCATAATAATCTATTTATAAAATCTATGTATTTTTTTGATAGGATGATTTCTACATCTTTTAAAAAAATATGTGGACTTGGATAATGTGCATTTGGGGTTATCTGGTGTCACCAATAATAGGAGGAAGGAAATCCTTCCAGGCTATTTTGCTCTTTGCAGGAATTCTTAGAACTTTGCATCATGTTGGGGATGAGGAAAGGCCCCCCACGAAAGACTGAAATGGAGTGAGTGCCTTTATACCCAGGTTGGATAGAACTGGGGAGAACTGGAAAATTTTTAAAGATATTAAAGTAATGAGATGTTTCTTGTTCTCACAAGTTTCTTGGACCCTGGAGTTGCAAGTTTGTACATGCTACTTATGGGGTACAAAGCTGTCAATGGAGGGTCACAAACATTCATGCAGTTGGCTCAGTGGCTGCTTCACAAACCCAGCTGAAGAAGTGCAACTCAACAGCCCAGCTTGGCACCTTTTTCCTATAAAGAAAACTTGTACTTAGATCATTTTTTTTTTTTTTTTGCCTGGGGCTCTTAGATTTGGGGAAAAGTTTCATTGAGGGGTAATATGTTAAATTCCTTTTCTTGGACTCTTGCTGGTAAATGGTTTTCTTACATCCATTCGTGCATGCATGCTACACTGGGCAACGATCATGCCTTCTGTATTTTCTGGACTCGGTAACAATACCCCTCATGTCTTCAGTGTGTGCTAGGAATTAGGCGTGATTAAAAATTAGAGAATAGGAGCTGGAAGAGAATAACCGATGTTCTCCCCACCATGCTGTCTCAGTCTGCTTGGCTATCATTTTCATTCACTGATTCTAGTTCTGCTTCTTTGCATTTAATGGAATTAGATTTGTTCCAATTTTTCCAAAAGCTAGACTTTCAACTTTTTAAGGAATCAATATCTTTATCTCTATCTATCTATCTATCTATCTATCTATCTATCTATCTATCTATCTAGTCTATTCCAAGCTAAGCATGTTCAGTTTCTGCAGTGGTTTCTCATATAAGAAAATGTCCAGATTCTTCTTCTTCCGGTTGTTATGAAATTTACCAAGGTCCTTCTTAAAATGTGCTGTAATATTTGAGTACAAATCTCGAGATATAATCTGAAGAGTTCAGAGCACAGTGGGGTGGGGATAATCTTTTCTTTGTTCGATCCCCATGATTATATTAATAAGACATACCACATTTGTGGAGTAATGAAACCGCTCACTTGAGTTTATGAGTTTATGAGTTTATGAGTTTATGACTCTGTTTAAAATTCATCATGTTGGTCAAAGTGTCTTTACCTAAATAAAAGTAAGCATGCTTTTGTATGTTACAAAGTTGTCAATATAAATATAATTTTATATTAAATATCCTGAATAATATTTTTTTGACATGGAAAAACATTTTATAATTATTAAGAGTAGTTAGATAATATAAATTCAAACAATGTTAAATTTGCTAGCTCAAAAGCTCAGAAGCCCATAAATGTTTTTTGGTATTTTTCCTTTAGTCAAACAAATAAGGAATTTCAAAAGTTACAGTTTGTTCTATTATGTGGCCAATTAATTCAGAATGTAAAAAACCTTTGATTAAAAGGGTTCTTCTACAAAAGAGCTTGCAAAGATACAAACATCTCTGATAATTCCTACTGGAGGGTATTTTTCCCTAAACACTATGATCTTTAAGATTTTGTTTACTGTAGTTAAAATGATTCAGAGGCAGTAAAAGTTCTCAGACATATTTAAAAAATGTATCTGCAAACATTGAGACATAGGATGTTCAAATAACTTTCTTAAAATTAAAAATGAAATAATTTCTCACTTATGTTAATTTTAAAGGAAAATTTCCAGAATTTGTTAAGAATATTTCTATAATGGTAAATGACTTTAAACATTCATCGCTACAATGGGCAATGTAGGCTCTCAAAAGTTGCTTGCTCTCTCCTACTTTACATTCACATTCATCATTTTAGGATATTTACCATTAGATGAATAGTCAAATCCCATGCACCTGGTAAAGGGAGGCTTTTAAAAAATATATCAGAAATTTTGATTTCACATAGAACAGCGGTTTTCAAACTTTAATGAGCATAATGAATCACCTGGGCATCTTGTTAAACTATTGGATGGTGAGTCTGGGATGAGGTTTGAGATATGCTTTTCTAACAAGCTTCCAGGTAATACCAATTCTGTTGGTCCCTGGTCCTGGCCATCATTTAGTGGTGAAGACCTAATATACACTTGTTATCGTAGTTATCATCTTTATATTGTTAACTACTCTATGTGAACATCCTTGTTAGACTGTAAACCTCTTCAGGCCTAGGATTTGAGTTTTTTCATCTGCCAAAGAGCAGAGCCTACCTCAGTGACTAGCATATAAAAACTCAATAAATGTTTTCCACTGTATTAATAAACAAGTGGTCCACATTCACTATCATAATATTTTCATCATATAATTTATATAATGTGTTCATACAGATCAACCTTTCAAAACATTCTTTAGTCTCACCAGTTTTAGGCATGCTATTACCTAACTAAATGAAATCAAATTATTACGAATTTTTTTTTCATTTCAAAGGAAACATATTCTTCATTATATTTAATCTAATTTACAAGATTTCAAAATATAGTTTGGTCTCACCAGTTTTAGGCATGCTATTATCTATATGAATTTGAGTATTTAATAAACTTACTAAGTTTTAAAGAGATTGGCCTTCAAATTTAGTCTTCAAATTATTTACACAGCTTTCAAAAATAAAAAGGTAGAGGTGTATAAAGTAAAAAGTGAAATTCTCATTTTTCTGTTCTCATTCTTTAGAGAAAACCATGGCTAAAGCCTGGTTTGCATCCTTCAAGACTTTCCTTCTAGGTGTACAGTGATTTTCTTGGCCATAGACATAGAGTAGCAGGCTCTACTTTTTATTTCTTCCTAAAATGCAGATCATTGTGCAATACTCTTCTGCGACTCGTCTTTTTTTATGGCTATGTTTATAGCTCGGAACCTAGTGATATACAGACTAGTGATATACGAACTCATGGAAACAAAGAGTACATTGGTGGTTGCTAGGGTGGGGGTGGGGTGAAGGAAATGGGTGTGGGTGGTCAGAGGGTATGAGCTTCTAGTTACAGGACGAAGAGTTCCGGGGATGTAATGTAGAGCACGCTGACTGTAGATACCAACACTGTGTGGTACACTTGAAAGTTGCTGAGAGAGCAGGTCTTAAAAGTTTTCAACACACACACACACACACACACACACACACACACACACACACACACATACACATACACACAACTATGGTAACAGATTGATGGATTATCTAATCTTATTGTGGTAATTATTTTGCTCTATATACATATGTCAAATCATCACATTATATATCTTAAACTTACCAAATGTCATATCTAAATTATATCTTAATAAAGATAAAAAATAAAAAAAACATGGTTTGGAAAATATACTTTTTATTTTGTAGTGTCAAAGAGGAGCTGTAAGCCTGTTTAAAAATAAAAAACTAAAAAGTACATTTGAAGAACTGGGTACTTCAAAGTATTTGACTTAAAATTTAAAATAAAATTGCTGGATTAGGTACTAAAAGGTTGATGTTCTACAGGCAATGGAAACAGTGTTTGGGGTTCTGTCTTCTATTTGGACAGAAATCATTTGCATCTCTAATAAAAACAGTTATAATTAAGCATGGAAGTTCATAGAGTCTGGGCCTTTGCTCAATAGCAGATAATGAATAAACAATGGTATACTTTCACAGATGATTAAATAATCTTGCAACATATCTTTAAACAATGTTCCAGTATGATATTATAAGGACATGCTGTCCTCCATTTGCTTTATTTAAAAATGTTGGATATATTTTCTTCACAGAATAAATGAGCAATCTGGAAACAGTTCATTCTTTTAAGTATGGCCCTTGATAGCACTTTCTTCATTAAAAGTCACTAAAGTGATGTCACATTTGCTTAACGTCCCCTTATATACACCGGAATTTCATATCTTTCTATGCAAAAGTTAAGGTTTCTAACTAATGGCTAAAACATGAAAGAAAACTTGGCATATAAAAGCGTCAGAATTTTTGTATGTCTCTTGATAGCCTATAAATCCTGAGGTAAGAGTATAATTGTCAGTAAAAAAAAAAAAAAGTCTTCTCTATGTATAGAACTTTTAAATAAAACATAAAATTTATACCCATTTGTTGCAGAATTGGCCAAGGCTGCAATGGCTTTGGGAGAAATGGCAAAAACCTTCTGTTGGTCGTGACTAGATTGGGTCCATTTGGACAAAGAAACCAAGTGCCTGGGGGAAGATACAGTTTGGAAATAAGAAGCCAGAGCTGATAGGCCCGCTTAGCTACCCATAAGTGTAAATTTAGATTAGGCAAAACACCAATATTGAGCTTGAAATTGAAAGAGATGAAATGAGTACTAGTGGTGAATATATTTAACTAAGTAAGTTGATGCTTTTAAATATAAATTTGTGAAAAGAAGCCTTTGAAATGTAAACTAATTGTTTGGCGACCTGTAGATTATAACTTTTGCATAAACTAAAAAATTAAGTTGGGGATATGGTTAGCTCTATCAACAAAGCCATTATATATATGTATATATTATGTATATAGAATATTAACGCTAATATATTTATTTTGGATCTTAAGAGGTTATACTAATTTCTCATGGAACTTACCTTTGCCACAATCAACACATTGAAAGGGCAGGACTCACTGGGGGAAGTAAAAAAGGAATTTCACATTATTGCAGCTGCAGTCAACTCTGGGGATTTTTTCTCTTGACTTTGGATACAATGCTGCAAAGACTCTATGAGTCTTTAACTGACCAGTTTTGGATAATCTTCGGGCAATTTGTTTCTCTCAAAATAGTCTGAGTTTTGTAATTACTTTATCCAATTAAACTTCTCGCCACCCCACCTGGAGCTCAAGCCTTCTTCGAGGGGCAGGTCTCCAGTGGAGAGGGGCGTGGCTGGCCCTTGGGGTTTAACCACACCCTTTCTCATGCAGGCTGCTGAGGCCTCGGAGGGCTCTATGTCGAGGGGAGGAGGCGGGGTCTGGGGACTAAAAACTTCTTTGAGACTGGAGTTGTTTTCTTTTTGGAAGCGTCAGGTGGTGAAAACTGACTCTCCTGGACATTTGTGAGTTTCTCAGAGACCATACGACACTGGGGTCTCTCACCACCCAGCCTGGCCCCTCAGAATAACCCCTGAGGTTGCCAAAGACACTCTCTGTTGGGGTCTCATCGCCTCTCTAAGCAGCTCTCAGAAGCAGAATCATTTTTAGATCATTGCAGGCTGGCTCTGTTCTGTCCTTCTCTGTCTGTTGCCACTTCCGACTCTGTTGTCATGAGTGCAATTCTAAGTGAATTTAGGAGTTATTTTTACGGTTGGGAAACTATGAATTGAAGGGAAGAAAACATGACTCAATCTACTCTCTCTCAAGGTCCTTGGGGTCCTATTGTGTCCCCATCAGTGTAGGGTACCACTTGAGTAGTAAGACCACATTTCTATTGGAGGACCAACCAGGCCCCATTGCCATGGTGAACTTCATGGCCCACAGCTGGCCCACAGCTGGCATCCTCCGCACTCTAGTTGTAAGGGCCAGGGGAGGGGAGTGTTAGAGTTTGCACCCAGATCATGCCCTATCGAAAGGTTGGCCTTGAGATAACAGGATGCTGATTAAGAGAGTGACACTCTTGATGTCAACCATTACTCACACTGGGGTGAGATCATAGAGAATGGTTCTAGATTTCACCATTGCTCAGTCTCACAACCTAAAATTCCCAATGGAAATTTGACCAATTACTTCATTACCATGAGTTCTTTGAGCACTTATTATATGAGACAGACTGAAAATTTCCTGTGATAAAGGATGCGATATCCATCGGGGGCGGGAGGAGGGGCACAAAATTAATACTTATAAAATAATTATGATTTTGTGATATTAATATAATAATTATCATTATAAGACAGTGCTAAATTGTATAATGTGGCTTGCAAATTGTGCGTGAGTTCAGGGAAACTGAGGAAGACTCAGAAAAGTCCGACGATGGAGGAAGCGTCCATCGGTCCGTCCCTGAAACTGTTTCCCCAACGCTTCTCACTATCTTCTGGTTGCCGTGTGCAACAGGCTCTCTTCCCCACTGGCCTAACCTGTGCTTCTGGCAACATGTGAAATGCTCAGTTTCCCTTGCTGGTTTCTTTTTTAATTATTATTATTGCTCTCCACGCTCTCTCATTCCTCTGAAGCTCTTTATTCCTCTTTATGGGCGCTTCTTTTATTAATTGTTGTGTTCATCATTCTTCCACCTTCTTCCCTTCTGAGCCTCCCTGTTCTCTGAGGCAGTCTCATTCACTGATATCTATGCTGGTCACTTCAGACTTAAATCACCTCCCCACACTTCTCTCCTGAAATTCTAAGCTCCACCTCCAGATCGACTTGCCTAGTTTCCTACTAGATGTTTCCATTTGGAAGTCTCATGGAAATTAAAAAAAATTTTTTTTCATTTTAAATGGAACTTGTCACAGTCCTCTGAACCTGTTTCTAACCCCCTGTGTAAGTGAGCTAAATGCTCATTTTCTAGTGCAGTTTTAGTGAGGGGAGAAAGTCTCCTTGCTTCCAGACATTTATCTTATTTCCAGGCTTATCTAACTCCTAAAATTCTCAACTGTTATGGAGCAGGTGAGAACAGGGACCCACAGAGCTGAATCAGAGAGAATTATGAGACTTTATTAGCCGGCCGGCGACTGACTCTCTACCACAGAGGGTTAGAGGAGATCAGCCCCGAGCTTCCAGAGGAGGCAGCTCATGAAGCCTCCAACTATGTCCTTGAATAAGCCAGCAAGCAGATTACAGAAAGCAGAAGTTGACAGTTAAAGTCTTGCACAAAGATAAATGTATTTGGGGGGACTCTCAGAACAAGCAGGGCTTAACAGAAGCTGCACTTTGTAATGTTGTGTTTCTCCTTGAGGCTGGCACCTGGAGATAACACCTCCCTGTGACGGGAGAATTTCCACTTTTACACAACCTCAATCGTTTTAGTTTTAACCATTTCAACTAGAGACTCTGCTTTGAAATATGTAACCGATGGTCATAAAATTAGATCCAGCAGCACCCATTTACGAAAGTAAAACATGAACCGACTAATTGGCGACTCTAATTATAACTATGATTTACTGAGTATTTACTATGTTCTATGCTCTTGGCTAAGTGTTTTTCATTTAACTTGTTCCTCATAACAACTGAGGAATTATTACCCTCGTAAACGAATGAGGAAGTTGAGGCACATGAATGTAAGTAGCTTGACCAGCCTTCACTGGCCAATCACTAAAATTCGGGTCATTTGACTAAAACCCGTACCCATAACTATTTGCTATACTGACTGTATTAACCTGGCATGGAAAGAAGTCTGGGTAGAAGGGAAGGCCGGGCAGGTAGGTATCTCGAGACCAGACGGATATAGAATATTTAATTTAGGACAGATGATGCTGGTCGAGACCTGGTCAGGAAGAGAGTGACGAGAGCTCTGCAAAGCCAGGACTCAGCGGGAGCAAACCTAAGTCACATGACTAGCCAGAACTCGAGACAACAGGGGTTTTGATATTCAGATGGTCCCTCTGAGGCATAACCAAATAATTTCCAAGTTAAATAAGCTTTAGAGACATTAATATTCCATATCAGTAAAGCCTGATGTCCTATTTAACTGTTCATTTTCTATAGTGAAGAAGCAAGGCTGTGTTTGACAACATTTTAATTTTGTATAGATGACATGATTAATTGCACTAATAAGTGCTGGGTAATTACAGTGTTAAGCCTAATGTTGGTGTAAGAGAGTAGTGGATTTTAATGCATTGGAGATAAAGAAAACTCAAAAAAACATTCCATAGACAATTAATTATAATCAGTTTTATAGAGGATATGGAACTGCATTAATAGAGCGTGGTTTACTATTCAAGCTTCATCTCATTGTGTCTGGAGGATGCAGTGAGAGAGGAAGCCCTGAGCTTTCGCCTTCTCAGACCGTCAGGGCAGAAGACCACAGGCTGGCTGGCTTACACAGTAGGAATTTATTTTCTCACTGTCTGGAGGCTCGAAGTCTAAGGTCAAGATGCCATCTGGATTGGTTCCTGGCAAGACCTCTCTTCTTGGCTTGAAGACTGATGCCTTCTCACTGTGTCTTCCCCTGCCCTCTCCCCTGCTCATGACAAGGGAGAGAGAGGTCTGATGTCTCTTCCTCTCCTAATAAGACCACTGATTCATTCGATTAGGGCCTTACCCTTAAGACCTTGTTTAACCTTCATTGCCTCCCTAAAGGCCCACCTTCAGATACAGTCATATTAGGGGTTAGGGCTTCCACATAGAATTTTGCAGGGAGACACAATTCAGCCCATAACACACTGAATCCCACATGGAGGCCAAGACTGGGCTGTGTATTGGAGTGGTTAAAAGCCAGGGCCTTGGGGTTAGAGTAACTCGAGGTTAGTTCTGCAGGGGAGAGAAGTGGCCTCTCCCTTCTTAAAACACTCTTTAAATGGGGAGTGTTACTAACAGTATGTATCTCCTAGGATTTCTGTGAAGGTGAAATGAATTAAAACATGGGAAACATATAGCACCGTGCCTGGCACTTACCCTCAGAAAATGTTATGATGGTTGTTGTCAGGTAGGTTTTAGCTTTTGGCTAGATTAGGCAATGGGTTATACACTAGAATTAGAAAAAATCTATCATGTAAAGAATGTTATCAGAAGGTTGAATTGACATCAAAGATCTTAAGAGGAGCTTACGAGACGCAGAATTTGCTTTAAAGTATAAAGGTCAACTTGTTCCTAAGAAGTAAGAATCAATTTTTAAAATAATGTGAGAAAAAAATGGATTTTGCTCATAGCTGCTTGTTTGAAAAATGTCAACCTTACAAAGAATTCGCAAGGATGCAATGACAATACGTTAATTATATCATGAAATATGCAAATAGAGGTCAATATTTAAAAGTGCGAAATTCTGAACGAAATGAACATTTTTTACGAAACTAGCAAATTGTTAGTTATGATTTTTTTATGAAGGCTGCAAAAACTACTTTAGAAAAACTAAAGGCATGGTATTATAAAATGATTCCTGCTTTTGTTTAAGTCACAGTAGGCTTCTGCAGTGAGTTAGTACCCCCTAATGAAGCAGCTCAGAAGGCTATTCCTGAGGATGAGTTAAATGGGTTATTGAAAGAAATTATATTAATTAATCACCAGAGGTTTAGGATCCAGACCAGGAGGAATTTATTATTTATACATGGGTATTAGTGATACGTTGCTGCTTAACAGATTACCCTTAAAATTTAGCAGCTTTAAACAATGCTAAACACACCATTACTTCTGCTGTTTTCCTTATGACAATCGGTAAATCTGATGTTGATTTAGGAAGTGGAGATAGAGGAGGAGGAAGCAGACAGAATCAGAATTCCTAGAGCTCAACAGGGTAGGTTTATTTGTGTGTGTGTGTGGTGGGGGGTGAGGGTTGGGGGGTGGGGAGAGCAGGGAGGCAGGCTGGGGTGGTGGCAGGGCGTTAGCTGGGGACGGCATGAAGTTAAAACATCAACCGCGAAGTCATCACGGCCCCACTAACTCTCTAATTACCTTACTCCTAATCACTGAACCAGCTTACTAGTAAATCCTGTGAGTTTACGGGTCATATCTATATCTATATCTATATATCTATATCTATATATCTATATCTATATCTATATCTATATCTATATCTATATCTATATCTATATCTATATCTATATCTATATCTATATCTATATCTATATCTATATCTATATCTATATCTATCTATCTATCTATCTATATTTTGCTTTACATTGGCCACACAGTACATAAACCCTTCATTCCATAGAGATCCTGACAGGGCTAAAATATACTCCCAGCTAAAACCCATAAGAAGGTATTTACTATTAGGTCAGAGAAGAAGACCAGTGAAAGGAGAAGTTCAGTTTAGTAACTAGAACTGTGAGTGTAGGCTGACACTTATGAAGTATCTAGCTTGCTGAGACAACGTGACTTTTCGGGAACGTAAGTGAGCACTCTCAAACATAGTCACATGCATTGTTACTGTGTCATAAAGGCTTGCGTAAGGGACAAGAGGGCTTGGATTTTCATGGGCGCTTACAAGTTCAAAGTCTTTCTGTCGGGAGCTCAGGTGCGCTGGAGGGAATTTAGCTGCCAGGTGTTGGAGCAGCAGATTAAAGCAACAAGCCAAAACAAGAGTAAGGTCAAGCCTTTAGTCGCATACTGCAATAGTGGAAGCGAGAGCTAACTCAGAGCGCGTGCTAGTGGCCCCTGCCCTATTTCCCCCATGTAACTGTGCTGGTGGAGGGCCAGGTGGACTGGCTCAGATTGGGGTCACCTCACAGCCAAGGCGAGTGGTGAGGAGGGCAGCTCCCAGGTGAGGTCTGTGGTCAGGACTGAAATATCAAACAGGATTTTAGCCGGGAGCTGGATTCCTCCTCTGTTCTCTTAGTCACACACCTCTCAGATTGCATTTGTTCACTTCTGATTGGGGAGAAACCCTCGCTGGACCTCTGGGTTTCTAACTGTGCTCCTTTGATTACATCTCTGCACATTTTTAGCTTATATTGACTTTATAATCAAGAATTGTCGAAGGCTTTCTACTGAGGCACATACAATAAAAAAGAAATCAAAGGGCTTTATTAACAAATGTAAAAAAAATATTTATTGTAAGATGTACAGAATTTACGCTAACGTTTGCTGCTCTGGGACAGATATTTCCTTGTTGGCGTGAAGGAACGCATGCCCTGGGTAACACTGGCAAATATATTGATCGCATTTTTTGTTTTTTTACATCACTGCACCTTCTCTGACTTTCCAGAAGTGCAGTGACCTCACGCTGCCCTCTCTTTTCAAGCCTCACATTTCATTTTTCTACATTAAATTGCTTATTACTTAAGTACCATATGTTCCCAAATAGTTCTTTTTAGTCTGTCACCTGGGGATCACCACCCTCTAGGTTGGTTTTAGGAGAAAAACAACTTGATTAAATCAATTCACACGAGAATACGCGTGATTCATAGCCTGCCAAATCTCCTAAGTGTCTTTGCGTTTTATTTTATTATTTATTTATTTGTTTTTGTGTATTTGTATTTTAAATAACTGCAGCAAAAAACAAGTTGACCCAGATTAATCTGTAGGTGATAGATTGAAGACTTTCAGGAAAAGTAATAAAAAAGAGTAATGGAGTTGGAGCGATATAGAAGGAATCGTTGGTGCAAAAATGACTGAATAGAAAGAGTTTTTATATTCTTAAATTCTGTAGTTCAGATTAATTCCTATTCTGTTGGACAGGTTGAACTATTCTTTTGCTCAAAGACCGACTGGAAAACTAAAATGAGAAAAACGAAGTAAATGGTCCCATCATTCACCTAAACTCTTAGCATCCCCTCCTCGCTTCATCTCACATCCATCACCGAGTTCATCTCCAGACCTTGCAGACTTCTTTTTCACGAGGTACCCAGATCGGCTCACTGTTTACCCTCTCCACATCCACACTTGGTCCAAGGCACCGTCCTGTGTCACTGCATCACAGCCCCAACCTTCGTGGTCCCCAGCGGTCCTCTCAAAACAGCAGCCACCATGGTCCTCTGCACATGAGGTCAGATTATGTCGACTGTGTCATTCTCCTACTCTCAGAGGTCCGATGACTCCCCACCATGCTAAAAGGAAAGTCCCTCATTCCCACTCTGGCCTTACACTCCCTCTCGGGCCTCATTTCCTCCTATCAATTCCTTGCTCACCATGCTCCAACTGTGTCAGCCTTCCGGCTGTGACTCCAACCTGCCAAGCAGTTTTCTGTGTCCAGACATTTCGTCTTGCTGTCCCCACTTTTTCCTCCTGGGGGAAAGTCTCCCAGATATCAACATGGTTCTCACCTCAGTTTTGTCAGATCTTTTCTTCCAAAGTCACTGTCTCAGATACTCCACCCCAAACACCCTATCTAGCAAAGCTTTGCCCTTTCTATCTTTGTAGCCTGATTTATTTAATACATATATGTGTGTGTGTGTGTGTGTGATAATGTATATATCTATATATCTATCTCTATATATGTATATATATAGTTGGAATTCTCTAGAGAAACAGAAACAATAATATATAATATATTAATATATTATGTATATTTATAAAACACATAAATATATACAACATATATGTATATTTGCACATAATGTATATATATTTACACATATATAAAACATATTTAAAAACATATTCCAGGATCTGCCCATCCATCCTGAGGAGGGCAAACCACTTTACTGAGTCTACCAATCTGGAAGACACGCCCACAAATAATGTTTAACCCAGTATCTGGGCATCCTGTGATCTAGTCTAGTTGACACATGAAATTAAGCATTGATACGCATATTCAGTTGTTTTCTGTTTATCTCGCTAGAGTATATGCTCCATATAGCCAGGGACTGTGTGTTTCATTCATTACTATATCTACTACTATATAGGACCTATAACACTGTTTGATATGTAATAGCCGTTTAAGAAATATTTGTTGAATAAATGTATTATCTTTAAAATTATGCCTAGTTTATAATTACATATTTTTGATAAAGAATAATAAAATCAACCTGCTGTTAGGTTAGATCATTAGTTTTGTTCTTTGAGGTGAAAATTAAGACCCCATAACCGAGGGACTATATAAAAGTGAGACATGACAAAAGCCTATCATTAGGGATCTTACAAGCAGGAGGAGATAGGGAGAATATTGTTGATTCTGATAGTGCCAAGTACCATTGCCTATATTTTAGCATTGAACTATAGTAGAATTCTCCCAGAATGGGCTGAACTAGTTATTGAAAAGAAAATAAGGCAAATGAAACTAATAAAAATTAAGTAGTGATTAGATATGGTACTTCAATTTTATTCTGAATTTATTGATTTTTTTTTAAAGCTCACAGAATTTTCTTTTTGGATAGAAAACATAGTGACAAATTTATTGAAATATATAATTTTACTAATTTTTCTTAGTATAGTACTCATTTTCCTTAGAAAACAGTGATATTTTTCCTCCCTGGGCTATGTGATCTCTCGCAGCAGTGTTTTGCTTCTTGTGGACCATGAAAATGTGAACGTTTTCAGTTGTAAGCTCATTAAAACTGTTCTCAGAACGTCGATCATTATAAAGTAAATGAAAGTAATGGCTAATTTTCTAGAACTCTACGGAGAGAGTGTAGTCAGAGAGATGTTCTTCTGAGTGACATCAGACACTCCAAGTGGTCCCATTTTCCCAAGCAATGGCATGAGTGATTTTATAAGAGAACGAGGCAGCCCTGTGAAACGAGAAGCATTATTCCACCTGTGCTGATGGCCACAAACTAGATTCTTTTTTTTTTACAACCATAGCTGTTGAAAGCCCCAGGAAGAATCAGTTCAAGTCTCAGTGAAGCTCTTAGAGGATCCTGAAGCAGTTTTTAAAAGGATTCCTTTTTCTATAAAATTTCCCATTTTGGTAGCAAAATTGTTTGATTAAAGTATATATTTCATTTACTCTCTCTCAGTCGATACATATGACAAAATCATATTGCTGCGCCACTAAAGACAGTTATTTCTCCTGTTTTAATGATTTCAAAGTCATGAAAGAAAGCACTAGCAGTTTCGTACATATTTATTCAAATCTTTCTGCTGCTGCTTTGTTACTTCAACGAAGAGCAGATGGAACATGAAAGCCAGTCATGAAAAAATAGTATATTCTTTTGCTTCTTTACCGATCTTGATTTTTTCTATTTGATTTTTTTGCATCCTTGTTTTATTATCATTAAAAGCAAATGTGGACTTTTATATTTTGTTGCTCTTTTATTGAGTATTTGAATGTTTGCTTTTTATTTAGGGTTTCTGTAGTCACAGAAGGAGTCTACATTTCACTTCCCCAGGTATCCTATAGGAATATGCTCACAAAAAAGGATCAGAGGAAAACATAAGAAAGCAGGTGGTTGTAAGATAAAATAACCACTACGATTATTAGAATTCTTCATATAAGATGAGATATATATGAGATAAATATAGATTGACATAGTCCAGAATGATTTCATTGAGATTTTGGAACTTAAGAAAAGCCTTGAAATGTAGCTAATAAGTTATTGATATTGAGCTTTACTATTTTACATACATTATCTCATTTGATCCTCACTAATACTTTGAGATAAGTAAAGATAGTCATTTTTAATAATGTTATTAAATAAATAACTTATTTAAAAAATAACAGTTTAATAACAGTTATTTTTAATAATGCATTGCAAAAATGTTAAGTAAGTTGCCTGAGTTAGTAAGTCACAAAACTAGAATTTAAACCTTGTAGTCTTATGTCCAAATGCTGAATTGTTTTCATCATACCAAAGTGAAAAGTAGAAAGAAGTTGGGTGATGCATGTTAGGGATGCCGTAGAAAGTTAGAAATGCTCATCACGAGAGACTCTTAATAGGGTACCATGCTGGGCACTATGACATTATGATATCGAGATTTCCAAAAAGAGCTTATTCAATTCTATAATAAATGATCCTTTATCCAGAATGTTTTAGATTGGTCATATTTTTAGGATTGGACTGGGATGTTGTATGTATACATGATTTAAACTCAATGCTTGAAATCTTCTTGTCTTTCAAAATACTCCCATTACCAAAAGTCATGTATTAGTAGCAAAACCACGATGATGTCATGCCACTGTGTGTTACAGTTCATAAAAGCTTAACTGTGTTGTCATGAGAACAGCAGGGCACCACCAATGGATCATTTACAGCCAAGTAAACAACATCCTTGAGGACAGAATGGCCCAGTTTGTCCACAAGGCAGCCTAGGTGCACAAAGAGGGACCCTGAGCTCTAGTCTTGAAGGACCTTACTATTTAGAGCCAAGAAAATGCAATATACAAACACTGACTTGGTTATAGAAAGTTGGATATAGCGAAATAAATCTAATGAGTAGACATATGAGAAACTCAAGGATTTTGCATTTTAGAATAAAACTGCCCTAAGGGAAAAATAGAACAGATTTTTCAGCTTGTCAAGTGCTTGAGTTGCATAAAAGCAAAGCCAACATAATTTCACAATCTCAAATAAGCATACATTCAGTAGAGGGATGAGTTATTTTCCACTAGGGTGCTTCCAAGGTGAGAGTAATTTAATTCTTCTTAAAGCTTAGTTTAAGCTCAGGATTTTATCCCTATATTTTTCTCGTTAGTGGCAGTTTTAATAGCAAGATATTTTTAAGATAAAATCGATAACTTGTTAAATGGTATTTGGGATGAAAATATTTTATGTTATTTTCCTCCCAGTAACAGTGTGAAGTATGAAATCATCATTATTCCCATTATAACAAAAGAGTAAATGGAGGCTAGACTGTTCTACGTTGTTGTCACAGGTATTTCTGTGGATCTAGGCTCCTTGGTTTCATCTTGGTTTTTGATGACTGGCCCAGGTGAGAGAAGCTGTCTGAGGACAAGAAAGAGATGGAATTTATAAAAAAAATTCAACAAGAGATCTCAAAAGTCGGCATGATTAAGCCTGGGTTCTCGCGAGTAGACCAAATGCACAGCTGATTGGGGACGGGAGCCTTTGATCGCTGATTGCCAGCTCTCTGCTCTTGAACCAGGCCCTGTTCAGAGGCAGAGCAAGGCTTCTGCTTTCAATTTCTGACTCAAGTTGTGTCAAAAGCTATCTTACCTTAAAAAAAAATGAGTATTGTCTCTTCCAGCACATTTTATTCGTGATGTTACTCATTCCTTTGATTTACCCCACTGAGCGTTAATGTCAGACTAACATTTCAAGAGTGAGAGATGAGAAACTTTAAATTGTCATTGGCTTCAACACCTTGGCTTGAATGACATTCAGCCTCAGGCCAAATTAGTTTATCTCAGGATATAATCAGTTGTTTCTCAGAAGTCCATCAGAGTTGGGCATAAGAAAGATAGGTTTGGGAAAGGAAGAGGAAGGAAGGCAAAAGCCGGAAGAAAGAGACGTTGCAGACTGGGAGTATTTTACGCAGCCTGTTGGCGTGTTGGTTAGCGAAGCAAAATTACCTGAAATCTGATTTGAAAAACTAGCCATGAAATTCCATGCTTCTGCTCATACCATCTCTAATTTCATTTGCGCTTTTCTCGAAAGCTATTATTTTCTTCTACCTTCTGGCAAGATGAGAAGAAGATAGGATTTTTTATTAGTCATGTCTAAGGATTCATTTGATCATTTCAAGATGTTTGGTAGTGGTGTTAACAGTTGTAGGATTTAAATTACTTGTTTAATTATATTCAGATATAATTTAATGATAAGCAGATATTTAGGAGTGCAAACACTTAAGAGGCACTAAGTATTAAATACTTTAATATTTAATAATTATATGCTTATTGAAATGTTTGGTCAAACTTTCAAAATAAGGCAAACATATAATACCATACAGTGTTATATATTTCTTAAAATGTCCACCAGCAAATGAAACTATTTAAAATTAGTGCATGAACCATTGAAAAGACACTTTAATTTTTTAAAAATAGAATTAAAGTATTTAAGTCACATTAGAATGCCTTACAATGCTTGAGAAATAATTATGTGAGTCCAGAAATGTTTCAGTTATGGAGAAGGCGCCTTCTCTTTACGTCAATAAACAGAAATGGAGTCTATGGGTTCCAGAATTTCTTCATTTAATCTTTTATTTTTTTTGGAAAATTCTATAAGGCTTTACTTATAGATTTATGAGATACATTTTTATTCTACTGCACAAACAGGATAATATCTCATATGTACATACAACATAATATAAGAGGATCTAGAGATCATGTAGTTCAGCTCTATCTTTATAGGGGAACGTGTCTCCTAACCTCTTAATGTTTCCTATTCTGTCAAGGGAACCAATTAATATAAGGGATCCTCTTTATTCATCCCAGGATCATTGATCTGATTAGTACATTTGAGGTAAAATTCCCCTGATTTAAATTTTATAGGTAATAAAAATAACAAATTTGATCTTCTACCTGTCACTGCTTAATTCATTGGACCTTCGCAGATTCTCGAACCCTCCTCCCCTCACAGTTGGGGTAACTGAGGCCCAGGAGTCCACAGAACATGTCGACTGGCCTTGCTCCCAGGGAGGGTGTTGTAGACTTCTCATTTCTTTAAGACCAAGCATTGAGGTATGGGCTCCTTGGTGGTAGGTACCCTCTAGTCCTCAGCTGTGTTTCACGTGGACTCAATCACATTTGAGCTTTGATAATCTATCCTGTTGCTTTGTCCTTTGGATGTACACAAAGGACATTTCGTCCTGACTAAGTAACAGAGTCATCCTACTGGTGTCAGGTCATCCTGCTCTGGACTTAATTATATCCTTCACTCTGACTGTGTGTTTTCTGGCCAGGCACTGTCTGAAATCCGTGTACCTCTGTGTAGACTTACGCAAGCACATTTTTTATTTGCTCTTAGGGATGATGTGACCTGTGTGAATCCTGGCTCCGAGTAAATACTTAGGCTGAGTCAAAGCAGTGCCTCTGGTTCCCCAGTAGCAGGCAAAATCCTTTGACACTGCACCACAGTTACGTACTCGCTTGACATCTCTCTCAGGTCAGCTTCACGCTAAGACCACGACATTCCACTTGTCGATTCTAAGTATGTGACTTCATGAGACTACACTTTCAAAACCCTGGTGTCCTCACTTAGAGATGCCACTGTTTCTGCCCTTTCTTCGTTCTACTTCCTTCCCCTTAGGGAGGTGCTAGAATTTTATTTCTGAATTTTATAGGAGAAAACATCTTCCCAGATAAAATGATTAAAACAGTTCATCCACTAGAAACGAGAATATGGGTACCTTCTCTGACATTTAAATTCAGGGCTGTTACTCACCTTCAGTATTACTTGGTTTCTTTGTCCTTTATGGAGGTTCATTTTGCTTCAAGATCTGTTGCTATCATTGAGAATAATGGTGGCATTTTATGTATTCATGATTTCTGGGGCCTAGCACAATCACTGGGAAATAAGGAGGAAACATATCATGGTGATTAAGAGCTGTTGGAGACAAATTTTTTTTTTTCACTCACTATCTGTTTTCTTCCTTTTTTAAAAACAACACCTCCATATTTCTTTATGGGAATCACGATTGCCCAAATTGGATATAATCAGGCGGGACTGGGTGCTCAGGATATGGCTATGCCAAGCTATGCCAATCACATACTCGTTCCCTGCATTTCAAAAATTAAAACAAACAAACAAACATACATTGAAATGTGTTGGTGGTGATTGGCCATAGAGGTGACATCCTACAGAGACAGCTATCTACCAGTTATTTTACCTTTTTTTTTTTTAAGTGTATTGAGGTAAAATTCACACAATATGCAATTAACCATTTAAAAGTGTACACACATTTAGTAACAGTACACACACAATGTTGTGTACCTACCACTTCTCTCTAATTTCAGTTTTTTTTTCATCACCCCAGAAGATCACTATGTATCCCATGGGTACTCACTCCCCACTATTTCACTAGTTCTTGCTACCTGGACACCTCTCGTGATTTCTAGTCCTTTAGTGTTCTCTCCATTTCTGTGAACTACTCTATTCCTTATGATAATTTCTTTCCTACTTAAGTTATTCAAAATCTTTCTCTTGCCTGCAACAAATAATTCTAAGTAATACAAGAATAAGTTTCGGAATCAGATTAAGGTTCCTGTAAATAGTATTGTAATTATAGTGATTTGTAACATGTAAATAGTAATAGTATGATATTGCGATTTATAAGAAAAAAATATATTTGTTTATTCAGGTGACCAAAATATATTTCTCATATGTATTTGGTCTTTGCCCATACTTCCTGGCTTACAGCTCCCAAAACCCTTGGGATTTCCTAAGTGTTGAGAGCGATAAAGATGCCCTTTGTTATGTTAATGAAGTAACTTTTAGAAAGCTAAGGATGAAGGCTAGTTGCCAGTGTAACCAATCATGTGATTAGAGGGGTGGAACTTTCAGTCGCTCCTCCACCCACCCACCCCTGTCCCCATCTCTGCAGAAGAGAGGGGCTGGAGGTTGAATAATTGCCACTGAAAAATGATTTAATCAATCATGCATGTGTAATGAAACCTCCATAAAATCCTCAAAAGATGGGGCTTGGAGAGCCTCCAGGTTGGAGAACAGGTGGAGATTTGGGGAGAGAGGTGCCCCTGGATAAGGCATGGAAGTTTTGTGCCCTTTCCTCATACCTTGTCCTATGTATCTCTTCCATCTGGCTGTTCCTTACTTATATCATTTCATAATAAACCTTTGATCTAGTAGGTAAGATGTTTTTCTGAGTTCTGTGAGGTACTCTAGCACAGGAAACAATCTGAGCTTGTGAGTGGTGTCTGAAGCAGGGTTGAGGGGCAGTCACGTGAAACTGAGCCCTTATGCTGTGGAATCTGATGCTCTGAGTAGATAGTGTCAGAATCGAGCTGAAATGTAGGACATCCAGCTTGTGTCCTGAGAATTGCTTGTTGGTGTGGAGAGTCCCCATCCCCCACACCAAAAGAAAGAGTAAACTTGAAATAATAATTGATAACTCATGTAAAGCAATTGGCATAGTCTCAGATAGAGTATATACTAAATAAATGATAAATATTATTATCATGATCCTTAGCTTTACTAGGTGGTAGGTGAACACGTAATGAGTGCATTACTATTCAATATAGTATCTGAGCTCCCCATGGTGTGTTTATGGTAATTGAACTTGGTCAAGCCTAGCTTTGGGTAGATAAGATGACTAGGTACAAAGACATGATATGGACATATGTGCACTTGTCCAGGGAAATGAGGAAAGTGATCAGTAAGTAAAAACTCAGAAATATTAGGGAATGTGGAACATTTTTTCTCCATTTCTGATGTTTCTTTCCAAGTGAAGGGATATAAATTACTGTACCCATCCCAGCCTTTCTTCATCCCCTCATTATTTGATTGATGAGTTTGGGAGAAGAGATTGGGCATGCAACTCTCTGCCTCTTCCTCCTTCTTTTTCTTGGAAATGAGTTTCCTTCAGGAAGTAAAGTGGAAGCCGAGCTCCCATTCTGGGGGTGAGTTTTGGGCATGTGGAAAGAATCTCTGTGGTCCAGAGCTGCTGTGACTGGTGGGTGATTTCCTTATTTACTTCTGGACTCCTTTGGGTGTCTTATGATGACATTACTTTTTGCATTGTTGTCACTTGTGAGAAAAAAAAGATCTGTGTTTTAGTCAGTAATTAAAGAAAGAAAATACCACTAAGATAGGATAGAGATTGCAAAATTGTGCGAACAGGCACGGAGAGGGCAGGGAAGCTAGTTTTCAGCCAATCACTGGGTACTTGGGTGTCTATTTGCTGGAGAGTGGATATGAAAACCATGTGATGTGAAAACCGTGCCCCGCTGAACCAGGGAAGAACATAACTGTCTGCAAATTAGGAGAGAGAGCTGAAGGAACTCTTTCCACCTCCTGTGCTTGAAAATACTTAAATTAATTTGTGAAGCTATTGCTAATAGATTTTGAAGCTTAACTCTCTTTTGATAGTTTGATTTAGAGCCTGTGGTTTAATTCTTCTGCTTGGCAAATTAAATAAAGCCAGCGTAGCTCCAAGCTGTGCTTTCTCAAGCTACTCTATTTTCTTAGCTAAGACAATCATTTGTTAAGCTAATGGGAAATCATTGCCCAAACGCATTAGAAGAGACATCATTTGTTCTAGAGGCAATACTTTGCCCGGGATTAAGTTTTCTTTGGTAAGTTCAACTATCAGGAGCTAGGTAGGGAAATGGTCGAAAGAAGAAGCTACTCACTAAGAAAAAGTAGATTTTGCAGAATAGAATCAGTATAATGGCAATAATACTGCGGGTCAATTTAATAATATTTAACATCTTCACACAACTTCCTTGAAAAAGAATTCTTTGGTATGGGTTATACTTTAAGTAGGAAGCATCACTCTTTTTGGAAAGAAAATCTGTTTGACACAACAAATATGTAATGAAAGTAGGCAAGAGCTGGAGAAAGAAGATCGGATCTTATTTTGCTAACAGCGTGGACATATGGTATGAAAATTGATACGCTACACACAACATATCTATGTACTCTTATGTTGGGGTCAATATGTACTTAGAATATATGGAACATATATTGAATAATATGTTGGATATAATTAGAATTAAGCTCTCAATATGGTTTTATTTTCCTATAACTAATTTTAAGGTGCTCCTTCCACAATTCTACATATATATAAATTATGTCGTGGTTGCACAAGAAGGAAATTTGTTCTTTATGGTCATTTTAAAAACAATGCTAATTTAAAAATGTTTATGAATTTTAGCAAAAAAAAAGAAATGAATGATGTAATTCAGGATGAGTGGCGAAGGGCCACACAGACGGGAAGTCAGATACTGAGGTTCATTTTCCAAATGTTTTCTTGTCAGCTGGAAGCTGAAGGTCAATCTTTAATACTTCTTAGTCTTGGGAACATCCTTGCTGCTGTGCACACAGACACACAGACACACACATGGACACACACACACACGCACTGTGCTCACGTGTCCTGAACTTTTGGTTTATGATGTTCACTACACCTAGAAGATTCTAAGCACACAGTTTATTAAAGTCCTGGCCATCTTTTAGGAAAAAGAAAAAGGTGACCTCTTCCAGGGAGTCCTCCCTGAGCACCTCAGTAAGAAAAATTTTTTCTTCCTCTAAGTGACTAGTTGTTTACACTATTAGGTCACTTACTGAATTTCTCTATACATTGGATGTATTTGGTTTTCTACATTGGCTCTTTTTAGTCTGGCGTTTTCCAGGATGAGAGCGTAGTTTATTCATGTTTATATACACTGAAAATTCTTCATATTGTAACTTAAATTTAATAGTCACTCAATAGATGTTTATTGAATAAGTTTCTGGTCTGAGTGATTAGCCTCATGGGTGAGGGAGTAAGAACTTATCTTTTGAATTAAAAAAATCGATATAACTTGTGCTGGGAAAGATATGGGAGAACAGATACTCTCCTAAGACATTGGTTATATCTAAAATACTGCATCTTTTTTGGAAGGCAATTTTTCGTTAGGCATTGAAATTTGTAGCATGTATTTACTTTGATCCAGGAACTTAACTTTTTTTGAGACCTTCCAGAGTATGCCTGCACATAAGTATGTTTCTGTCTATAGCATTTAGCATACAGAAACCAGCTAATCTACAAAACAAACAACTCAAAGCACCAAAATACATCAGCGGACATGACTAGGACTTTAACTTTTTATATATACACCTGTGCAAGTTAAGTTTTCACAATGAACATGTATTACTTTTATATAGAAAAAAGAAAATCTCAGTTGCTTTTTTTTTTCTCACCCGAAGAACTCCCAGTCTTCTTCAGGAAGGATTTTTCTAACACAGGGGCTCATCGCCAGCCATTTTATCCTCCTATTTTATTTAGTCATGGGGGGGGGGCAAGAATAATCTCCAATCTGGTTCGTAACATTTTCCTTCTTAAGTACTGGATTATCCATCTATATATTTTTCAACAGTCACTCTCAAGCTTAAAGGGGTCCATGGCTTCTTATTTCCCACAGGATAAGATCTGTTTTGTGCCTCTGTCTCTTTTCTAGAGCTTATCTACTTTCTGAAACTCATCATCTCTTTCAGGCTTTGGTGCCTTTGACATTTTCTCCCTTCTAGAATGCCTGCCTAGTAGCCACCTAGTCTCCCTTCATAAAGCCTCTGCTTACACGTCACCTTCTCTGTGATGATCTCCCTAGCTATTCAGGTCTCAGGAAACTCTCTGTTCATGGCACTCTTGTCCCCTCATCTCATTCGAAGACTATCACATGTTCACAGGTGTGTCTTCCCTACCTGAACAGTGCCTACTAAGGATGAATAAGAGCCTTATTCATCTTTATAGATGTTTGCATGAATTTTATGGATGGAAACATATATCAGAGGAAATTATGTTTCACTTCACAATTACTATAACTTGATGACCATGGGTTATGGTCTCATTAAAGAATATCTTTTGTTCCGCCATGATTTGAACCATGTGGTACCAGGGCACATGTCCCTTTCTTGCCTTTAGTTCCAAAGCCAGTTCATTATATTTGGATGATGTTATGCTCTTCCCTTTCGAGCCCATCTTTTCCTCAGCCAATGATGTCAAGACGTGCTGTGAACCTGTTCTAGCTCTGTCCCGTGAGGACTTCTGGCTGGTCTCTCAGCCATCTCTTCCTTCATGCCTTCCTGGACTCCTTCATTACCTCTTGTTTCTCTCCCAGGCCGGTCCTTCTCGAGGTCCCCGCCTGCAGCTAGCCCCATAGTCTACAGAACTGGATTAAAATCTTTACAGAGGCTGAAAAGATCATGGTGCCTCTATTATAATGTCAACCCCCAAATTACTAAATGCTAAATCACAGACTTAGTTATGTGCACAAATTAAAACAACTTCTCCGAAATTCTCTAATCATAAAAGTTTATGAAAGCTCAATTATTTCTCTTTCCTGCCTTTGCTTTGCTGGGTCCTAACCCATATTTTAGACTCCCAGTCATAGTACCTTATTGCAACAAAGGGTTTGGTGGGATTTGCTTTAATATTAAACATCTCAATATTTCTTTTTATAGCTCTAGAAGATAAGTGTATCAATATTCAATAGTTGTCATATATTTATGCCATTTTAGTTTTAAAGGAGATTTTAATGATCATTATTTTAGCCCTTGAGTCACTCAGGCTAAGAACCTTTTAAACTATACACAGAGTATAGAATAGCTGAGGCTAGAATATCTTAAGTATCAGGCTAGTTTCGTTTCTACCACCCTCATGCTGTCTGCATTTTTTGCTTCTGTTTTCTGGAGGGTAGGACTGCCAGATTTAGCAAACAAAAACAACGCAACATTTGGGATCTACTTATAGTAGAAAATTATTTGTTGTTTATCTGAAGTTCAAATTTAACTGTCTTATATTTTATCTGGCAGCCCTATCTGTGGATAGAGAAAAACCCTTATTGTTTAATGAGAACTGAGCTAGCTGCGTTTACTTATCTCACTGAGTCTTAATATAGCAACCCTGAGTTTTAAAAAAACTTAGATAATATTTTTATATAAATATTGCTGTGTTGTTATATTCTTATGGATGAGGAAACTGAAGCTTGAAGAGGTCACATTCTCAGTAACTAGTATAGAGCACAGAAATTAAACTGTGGAGCAGGGAAGAGATGAGAAAAAATGTTTGTGATTTTCTTTTTAACACTCCTGAATTCCTTTGGGTTCCTTTTGTTTGTGTTATTCGTTTCATTTCCTCATCTTCAGAGGAAACAAACAAAAAAACCCCCTTCCTTTTGTGTGTGCTTCTCTGTCTTAAAGAAAACTCTGGATTTTAAACAAGAACTCTAGGTGAAAGGTAAAACTCCTGTAATAAGATAGGGTAGAGTTTGCAAAAACGGTAGCGTGAGGTGAGGCTGGTGGTCAGGCAGGAGGTGACAGGTATTCTGGGCAGATGGTGAGGATGCTGAATCCAATCAAGTGGTCCCTTCTTTTTTCTCTTCTTGCCACTGGCTGGTCATTCCCGATTTCAGTGCATATTCCCCAACCTCCACTAGCCTGAGCAAGTAAAGGTTAAGCCACATTGGCCAGAATGGTAAAAAGAAATTGTTCTCATGGCTTTCCTTCAAGGATGATGGAGCAAGACACTTTTTCGGAGTAAATATTTTCTCTTTCTGGTTTTCTTCAGGGACGACTGAGTCTCTTATCCTCTATTTCAGGTGGTGAAGATCCCTTCCTCTCACTGTACGCAGCATACTTGCTTCTCGGGATTACCCACTGCTCAGGGGCTTTCTAAGGACTTCACCTCACTCCTCTCTAACAATTTTGTGAAATGTGTGTGTGTGTGTGTGTGTGTGTGTGTGTGTGGCGGGGGTGGGGGAGGGGAGCCTGGTATGTGATTCTGCCTTTTGGAGATTCTGAGACTATGCTTAATCTCCAAATTTCTCCATGTCTCTCCTTGTCTCTCACTTTCTCTCTTTCTCTCTCTCTCTCCTTTGGGAACTTATACTAAGAAAGAAAGGACTTCCTCCCAAAGAAACCAGCTTCTAACCAAGCTTCTGGCTCTACGGTATGAGTTTACAGCCCCCTTCACAGCACTGCAGAGTTTGGGAAGCGTTCAGAGTATTATCAACTCTGTCCACTGCAGTTTGGTTTCTGGAGCCAGTTTTTTTTTTTTTTTCCCCCTAAAAGTCTCTGTTTGGAGCTTGGATGAAAACTCTTAACTCGCCTTCTTCCCCAATTCTGTGGAGAACAGTACCCTCTGGTTTTGCTTCATCTACACTCAAAATTAAACCCTTAAACACCTACGACTGCAGAGGGCAAGGTGCTGCCTTTTGAAGTACGTGTTCTTGTAGTTGTCACAGCCAGACTCCCCGTGGCCCGGTCCTCGGTCTTCACGCTTCTGGAGGACCATCTTATCTTTGCTCCTGGAGGACCATCTTATCTTTGCTCCGCAGGACCAGCTGTCTGCTTTTTTCTTCTCCAAGGAAGCAGTTTTCTCGCTCCTGGGTGTTAAAGTCATCCCCTATTGCCCTGCAGCCTGGGAGTGCAGGGTTTGGAAGACAACCGTTTTTTTACTTAGAGGCTATTAAAGGGTAAAGCATGAGGATTGAGTGTTATGCAAATGACTGCAAGTGTGAATTCAATTAATTAATTTTTTTCTCTCTTGTAGAGAATTTTCCAATGCTCTCTTATGAATGGGGTTTTTCAGCAAAACCATCATTCCATGGACAGGCAGTTATGGTTACTTTCTTTTTTCTCTGAATGAAGTTCTTTTCGTTTTAGAAGGTATCGTGCTACCGCTTGACATTGTATATTCTTTCACTGATACATTTGGAGTAGGAGAACAGATCATTCACCAACATCTACTTGGTACCCACTGGGTGTAATGAGCACTCCGCTTCATCTAGGAGTTTGAAAAGTAGGAAAGTGGTTTGAACTTTCTTAAAAGAAGAAAATCTCAAAATGAAGACAAGCTGAGTTGGTGCTGGGCCAGTGATGCCTCCCATCAGACTGAAGAGACCAAGAGTGCTGCGAACTTAAGGAGAGACCTTTCCAGGGAGAGCTAGGCCTGACTCTGGTGGGAGGGGCCAGATGTTTGGATCATGAAGATTCATGGGGTCCTTAGATGGAGCCTGGGGAGATGAGAAAACCCTTTATCAGAACTGAACTCTCAGGAGGTGGGGACAGAGCTTCACGGGCCAGTGTTGGTTGGAGGGAAGGTAGAGCTAGGTTAGGAATTTCTTGCCAGAACTTGAAATGTTTTTCTGGTTATTATCATTTTTGTTCAAATGATCAAGGCCCCAGACTTGATGCTTCTTTATGTCTCTTCCTGGCTTTGGAATCACGTGGATATCTTTCTACCACATGGCAATACGCTTCTTCCTATTAGAAAGTCAGATAACCGGATAACAGGTGGAAACAGACTATACCTGAAGTCGACTATTGAAAGAATAAGTGAATGAATAACTAAACATAGACAGGAGGCCAGGCAACAATTTAAAGTCACAAAATTAAAAGATGGAGTATTCGTTAAAATCTTTTTAATAAAATGTCATTTTGAATTGATTTTGGATGAAGGAAAGCCTTATAAAACAGTCATATCTATTGCAGAGATTATAATTTGGAATCAAGAAAACTATAGATTCCATTTGTTTAATATTTATCTTACTCTTTTATGGAGACATCTATAGAAAAGTATAAATATCAAGTTTATAATTTTTCCTTTTTTTCTTCAAATAATATCCATTATTTATCTTTTATGTCCTAGTTATTGAAAGAATAAAAATACAAATGGTGATGAGACATATTAAGTATTCTGAGGAAAAATATCTCGGGTCTCATTAAAGAAGATTTAGAAATAGTTATGAAGATCATTTTAGAATCTGTCATTTTCTAGGCATTTTATTCTGTGAGTTGTTGAAAAATCAAAACTTTACAATTGGAACTCTTATGAAATTATAGCACGCTGTCTTCTCTCCTTCAAAAGCAATGCTTAAAGCTTTATACGTACTGTAAATGTCACTGCCAACCCTTTATCATTATACCAGTGTAAAAAAATTTGCTGTCATGGATACCTTTGGTACGTGTAGATATTCTAGACAGCTCTTCTGGTCAAGAATATAGATCATTTGCAAGTTAGGGGCAAGTTGATAGAGGGCATCATGGCAGTGGAGCAAAGCAGTTTCCCACTACATGGAAAAAAAGCTAGTAGGAAGAGCTGGACGGAAACAGATGGGGCAAGTCTGCAAATGGCATCCAAATGTTGGCATTTCATTTTCACGGCAGTTGTTCCAATATAGACTTGTCAGAAATAAAATCGTGTTTTATCTTACTATTTGAAATACATTTGAAATCTGGTTCATCATAAAATGATTCTTTTTGGCGTTGATCTCAGTCATAGCTTTGGACACTGTTCATTTAGCATCCTTCAGAGAGCACTGTGTTTATAGTACATTTTGTGTTTGTGTCCTAGTTTCAACAGGAAGAGAAGTCTATTAAGTGTTTTATTCTCAGGATCCTTTCTCTCGGTGAGATGGCACCAGTATCCACCCAGCTGCCTAAATGTGAAAATAAAGATCATCGTAAGTTCCCCACTCTTTCTTACCTTCCTTTATCCAGTCATCACTAAGGTAGACCAGTTACTATGGAATTTTCTCCAATTTTCACCTGCACCTTCCCCTGTTACAGTGATTGTCTGTCTGTCTGTCTGTCTGTCTGTCTAGCTATCTAGCTATCTATCTTTCTATCTAATCTATGCATCAATCTATCAATCATCTCTCTCTCTCTCTCTTTCTCTCTTTCTCTCTCTCTCTGTCTCATCTAGACAGCCTCTTTGCTGACTTCCTAGCTATCAATAAAATCTTTGAATTACCAGCAAGTATCCTTCCATTGTGCAAATCTGATTCAGATAACTTTCCTATTCAAACTTCCTCAATTGTGTTCTATCTGATAAAATGTAAACTTCCTTGAATTGCAAGGACATCATGATCAGGGTCTTCTCTTCGCAGCAGCTTTTTCCTGTGCTCTGCTCTGTCACAAGCCAAACAGAACATCTCAGGTTTCAACCAGGAGGACTTCTTACTCACTTCCCCATCTAGGAAATATGTTTTTCAAGTCTTAGCTTTCTTTAATAACTTCTCCATAGACATTCGACTCAACAGTCCTCAGCATATTTAGAGGCTACACTTCCGGAGACCCTAATGTATCTTCAATTTATCTGTGATATGTTATCATTGTTTATTTTTATAGTTGTCTCCACATCAGACTGTGAATTTATTGAAGCAAGACCCTCTGTCTTTTCTGTCTTGTGTACCCAGTTATCTGCATTATGAGAGTAACATAGTATGTGCTCAGTAAATAGTTATTGAATAAATGAATAAATCAACCATCTCCTAATGTATCTTTCTATGTGGATGGTTAACGGACAATCTAAGCTCTTCATGTTAAAACTTAGCTCATCGTTTCTCCTTGTGAGTCCTTATCTCTGACTTATGTACCTGTTCATTCAAGTGAAAAATAGATAAGTAATTCATAATTTGTCTCTCTCTCACCTTTAATAAAATGGAAATTGGATTTGTATGAGCTTAATTTACCAAATTTCTTTAGTCTCTTCTATAGTTCATTATGACACATCCTAATTCATATCTTTGTTCAATACTCTTTCTATTCCAGTTCATTCCTCTAAACTGCTACCAGGATGATCTTTTCTGAGATTATATCTCATTTTGTTTTCTCTATTTGAAAACTTTGATGGATTCCGATTGCCTACGAGTATGGCAAGCTGATTTGTAACACTCTTTACCATATACCTCAGTACACCTCTAGCTTTATCACTTGCTACCAAACCAATGTAATACATACCCTATATAGTAATTATACCAAACGTTCCAACTTTACCAAAATATGCTATGCTCATAGATGTCTGTAAATCTTTGCACATACTCATCTCTTCTTGGGATAGTGAACTGCTTTATATACTTTAAGACTGATTTCCACGTTAGGAGAAAGGTGAATGTATCTGACCTGCCAATATTTTACCCTCTACACTAAGATTCCATTCATTCATTTGTTCATTCATTCACCTGTACTTCAAACTTTATTTGTACTTCAGTTTTGTGTTTGCTTTATTTTAGGCACCAGGGAATTAAAACATTAAAAGTAAAAGTTGAATCCTGTTAGAACTCATAGTCTTGTGGTGACATAAGTAGATAGCATAATATAATTTTTTAAAAGTACTAATAGACTTATGAGAGTAGAACATTCTTTTTTTTTCTAATTTTATAGTAGTTTCGGGTATACAGTTACAATGGTTAGACATTTATATATGTCATGAAGTGATCCCTCCATTACTCTAGCAATCCATCTGTCTCTATACATAGCTATTATAATACTATCTACTATATTCCCTATTCTGTACTCTATGCTCCTGTGACTGTTTTTGTAGCTACTAATTTGTACTTTTCTTCACATTTTTCACCCAGTCTCCTAATTCCCCTCCCCCTGGCAAGCACCAGTTTGTTCTCTTTATCTGAGTCCTTTTTGTTTAGTTTGTTCCTTAGATTCCATTATATATAAATGAAATCATATGGTATTTCTCTTTCTCTGTTGCACTTATTTCACTCAGCATAATAACCTCTAGGTCCATCTATGTTGTTGCAAATGGTAAGATTTCTTTTCTTTTTTTTTAATGGTTGGATAATATTCCATTGTATATATGTACCATAGCTTCTTTATCCAATCATCTATTGATGGGCACTTAGATTGCTTCCATATCTTGGCTATTGTGAATAGCGCTGCAGTGAACTTAAGGGCGCATAGATCTTTACAAATTATAGTTTTGGTTTTCTTTGGATAAATACCCAGCAGTTGAATTGCTGGGTCAAAGGTAGTTCTATTTTAAATTTTTTTGAGGAAACTCCAAACCATTTTCCACAATGGCTGCACCAAATGTGCAATACCCCCAGCCAGCATACAGCATTCTTCATGGTGTACAACTTACGTACTTTTTCTCTTACAGAGCTCTTAATTATCTACTTTACAGACTGTAAATTGCTGTATTCAAAATTGCCAAGAGTTATCCTCTTTTGACTCTGTGCCTTCATTTACTTATCATTTCTGAGATGCAGCTCAATTCTCTTTAGTTTCTAGGTCCTAATTCTCAATCTTTATTAAGATTATGAAGTCTTTGAAATTTCTACAAATCTTGCATATTACTTCAGCCCTGGAGAGAATGCTGGAAGTTCTCTTTTCTCTGAGGAGTTTCTGGCTTTCCAGCACGCTACCAAATCCTGTTTCTCATGAGTTATTCTTTAATTACAGCTCATCATACCCTGTTTTATAACTATTTAATTGTCCACCTCCCTTACCATTTATGGGTTCCTTGTGGGAAAGAGTTTATCTTACTCATTTTTGTAACTCCAGCTCACAATATTTGGAAAATAATAAAACATTTTTTAAAAAAAATAAATGAACGAATGACTATTGCTATTTCACTCTTGACTTAGGAGATAGACTCCAAATGTTTGATGATAGACTGTAGTCTTGGTTGCTGATAGATAGTCGTATTTATTTGATTCATAAATAATTTAGAGATATTCCAAAGATACTTTGGGGGATGTGAATGTGTTTTTATTCTTTGATATTAATGGTGGATGCTCTCTTAAGCAAACACCTGTTGTTAATCTAAGCTTCTTTAGATTGACACTCTCCATTACCTGTCTAGAATGTGTCCTGATGCCCACAGTCTGTGGGTGCCTCTTTAATATGCTTGCTTTTCTTGGATGAGTTACATTCTTGCCAGGAGTCAGGTCCATTTGTTCTAAAACCCGTTCATGCCAAATATAACTATAATATAAATGTAGGATAATTATATAATTATAGGGGTAATATAATTATAGGAGCAAGAGGATTATTGTTTCTGGGAAAATTAAGTTGACTCTTTCAGAAAGATATATTAGAGAGTTGCTTACAAATTGTTTTCTAGTTAGCTTTGGGCATGACCTACATAAAAGACTGGAAAGACTACGCACTCATGTAGTTTCAGACATGCTTTTAAGTTTTAGCTCTGTTTTTTAAAGAGACTGAAACAGATGTAATATAAGTGTGAAGATGAAGCAGAACTCCAACCAACTGACCCTTACCTAGGAAAAGACCTAGTCTTAAGTGGAAAGATCAGCAAATAAATGTACATTTAAATGTTCTGTGTTGAAATAAAATGTTCAGGGTGAATATATATCGTTTTTGTGATTACCCACTTGAACTTATTTTTTTGGTTATTTTCCCAGCTACTGGTCCTGGTGACCTTGGGTAACATGACTTTTTGTGTATTTCCAGTCTTCCTTCTAAGATGCTGCATTTTCCTCCTAACAAAACAGAAACAAAAATCAATCATCGTGCTTCAATTACAGATGTACAAGGTCTTAAATTAATGCTGAAAAGCATAACTAAAATATTATTCTCATGTCATCTCACCCCAACCGTTGATATAACACTTTTGAGACTCAGATGACACACAGAGAAGTTCTTATTAATTACTGGATTGCCTACTGTGGAACAAACAGCATATTTAAATCTTTGACCAGAAGCCTGAAATTCAAGAATAACATAATTCCCCAACATGTTGATTAGGGATGGATTTCAAGCCCTGTGATGCTGAGGAAAGGGAGCTGAGTCTCTCGTACACTGAAGCGTGATCACTGGGGGAAAAGAGGTACAACCAGGGAGGTTGTGAGTCCTTTTACCATTCTCCCAAATTCTTGAGGCTTCAGTCATCTGAATAGGCATGAAGCAAGTTCGCAAAATTAACTATGCAAATCCAGAGGCGGGCGGGAAACGTTCAAAGTATTGTGTCCAAATTATTGTCACAAATAATTTTTTATTTAAAAAAGTTTAAATTCAAAAAATTTATTTGACTATTCTAAACCTGAGCTCATAGCTGAATAAATGAGCGAAGGAATTAGTGATGTCTATTCATTTAGAGGATGTTGTAAATTAAAATGTTGGGTCTGGAGACTGTTGTTAAACTCAGTTTGCGAAGGAGAGCCCAGAATATATAATAAGGGCAAAATTAAGATAGGATAGCAGATAGCAGAACCAGAGTATAGTTTCAACAAATTTTAAAGGAAAATCGTGCCTGGAAGAGAGAGAGAGCAGAGAGAAGAGGAGTCTGAGTCCTGAGGAGATGAAGGTCTCCATTGCGAGATGAGAACCTACACTCTTTACCATGGCTTATCGATCTGCCAGGCTCTCCTCTCCAACCTCTTGCCTGTTAATCAGAGGCTCTTGACAAGGCACCATGGACTTCAAAACAGGGAGTGAGAATGAGAGACGACACCTCTGAAACTGTGTGTTTTTGGTCTTTGCACATTAGTAAATTTTTAAAAGGTGGGGCTGAATCGCCTTCATTGTATTCTTAAGATATCACAAATACAAAAAGGTAATCTGATTTGGCAGATTTTTTTTTAAGTATTAAAGAATGTTCTTAGAGCAACAAGAAAATATCTTGGACACCTACCAATTTGGCCTATTCCTTTTGAAGCTGTTACAATATTAAATATTATATATTAAATACATATATAATTTTTATTTATTAATCAATGATACTGCAACAAAGCTGGAAAAAAAGAGAAAACACTGTTCTTAGTTTGAACTTGGGACAATATGAGTACGTTACTTGGAGTTAACTGGGTGGAAATTGCATTTATTTCGGGAGGAAATTCTAGACTTGGAAGATGAGTAGAAAGATTAAGGGTAGAATTTTGTCTAGACTGTGATCAAGAGGTGGAATTCTGAAAGCAGACTGCCAGGGTTGAACCCTCGTCCCTGTCACTTCCCGACTGGATGTCTGCTCCAGACCCGTTTCTTCTTCTTCCGGGGAACACAAGTAAATTGCATAAACATGGGTACATAATGGAGTTCTAGCCACAAGACAAGGGGCAGAAGTGATGTGTGCCACTTTTAGAACAGGTCACAAAAACCTGTTCTAAACTGGCACCTGGAAACATGTGCCAGTTTACGAAGATAAGCATTGTGTAGACAGAATAATGGCCCTGCTAAAAATGTTTGCGTCCTCTATCAGAAGTGAACACACAGTGCAGATATGATGCGTATTATTAAAGTGTACAGCTGAAATTTATTGGATTTCATTAACCAATGCCACCATAAAAAATAAAAAAAGTAAAAAAAGTTAAAATATTTTGAAAGATTAAAAAAAAAGGCCATTTTCTAATCGCAAGAATCTGAGAGTGAAATGTTAGGTCACATGGCAAAGGGTTGCAGATGGAATTAGGTTGCTAATCAACCGACCTTTAATAGAGAGATTATCCTGGATTATCCGGATGGGTCCAATGTAATTACCAGGTCCTTTAAAAGCGGAAGAGGGAGCCAGAAGAGAGGGCAGAGAGGTGGCATCATGTGAAAGACTCGGCCTGATGTTATGAGCTCTGAAGATGTGAGAGAGCCATGAGCCAAGGAACGCAGGTGGTTTCTAAAAAACTGCAAAGGGCAAAGAAACAGATTCTCTCTTAGAGGCTAGACAGCAATGCGGACCTTGACCACAGCCCTGGAGACCCAGGTGTGATATCTGGTCTACAGATCTGTAAGGGAATAAATATATGTATGTTGTTTTAAGCCACTGAGTACACAGTAACTTGCTACAGCAGTGATAAGAAATGAACACACCCTGCGATCTTGAAAGCCATGTGTTGAAGAAGTCAGAGACACTAGAGAGAGTCTGAGTGCTCACACCAGCTTTTGGAAGAGCATCCCAACCAATCAGAACACTTGCTCGGGACTTCCTAGGAACAAGAAATAAACTTCTATTGTTCGAACTTTTATACTTGTTGGAATTAGTGTTTTGTAGTGGCCAGTGTTCTTTTGATTAAAGCACTTTGGCAAATCACATAGCCCCTCGTTGCCTTCGAGTCCTCCTCTGTGAGATGTGTTACGATATTACTCGGGAGGCTGGTCTTGCTCACTTCACATTTATCTTCTCATGAGAGACCCAGCCTGGTATGCAGGCATTCCATTTAGAGAATTCTTCCTGATTATCACACAGATTAAGAGAGTTAATACATGTAAATCATTTAGAATGGAAATTAACATATGTTGAGTCCTATTAAAATGTTAACTATTGTTATTTTCATGAAGAGAAATGAGGAAAAAAACTAAGGTGGAATTTTTGAAAGCCAATGAATTAGCATAGGGATCCTAAAATCCTACAAAAACACTTAAAGACCTGTGGGAGAAATTATACATCTTTACTGTTTATAGTTGAATCTAAACTTGCTTTTACTTCAGGATGGAATAGAGTACTGATGCTTTTGATTTTATAAAATATGAGTTTTTTTTTATTTTGGGCTCTAAATAGAACTGCACGTTTTAGAGTACCACTTTTCCTTTATCTCCACATTCCCCCTTTCTTTTTTTTTCTCTATGGCACCGACTTTCTTCTTCCTCTTTTGGAATTTCTGAATATACTAAGTTTTTCAGCCCATATGAGCAGTTTTCCGTCTTATAGATGAAGTGTTCGTAGAACTCTAAAGAAGCAAGAAGCATAAAATCTCAACACCAAGGGATTTCTTAAGGTAAATTTGGGTACAAATTAATACAGATAGGAAGTTTAAGACATGCTTTGCAAAGATACATCAGAGATTTTATAACTCATTTTATCTTTCTTTGTTACTATAGCAACAGTCAGGGAAAAATAAAGACTCACCACGCGTGGTCATCAGAACTCAGCTGCCTGTCCTCCCAAAGGCATTGAATGAATCTGTTGTCCCCAAAGCACAGCTTCATTACTGCCGCTGGGCAAGTGATTACTCTGCAAAATAAGATGAGAACTAGACAAAGGATGAAAATGAATCGATATGCCTTATTCTAGGCTTCAGCATTTTCCATAGAAAACATTTTTTAAATTTTATAATGGTGTTCCCATGCCTTCCAAATTTTGGTGAAGCGAGCCATTTAGGGGAATTATTTATATACAATAGTTATTTGAATTTGAATATAAGAATCAATTTTTCTAACTATGAATTTGGGAGGCTATAGATTAGATGGGCTGATAAAATCTCTGGTTGTTGGCATATTATTTTCTCCTACTTTCTCTTCCATGTTTCCATGTGTTTTATGTTAATATTGAGTAAAGTTAACATTCAGATGTTAACCACCACGATGTTCCAAGTCACCGTGTCTTTTTAATGCGAATAAAATGACTCCACTCTTATTCTACAAAAAGCAGACACCCAGGGTCTCTTCCAAAAGTCCTGGGAGTTTTGAAAGTGTTACTTTTCCTTTCTTGCCTCTGGTCACACTTTCCCCTGGGCTGAGGTCTCGCCTGTGTCAGGCGTTTCCTCCTTCGTACCATCCAGCATTGACTGTCACCCAGCCTTTCGTCATCCAGAAGGTCACACACACGCTAGACTCTGCAACAGATTCATTTAATAACATTTAAGGCTAATGCGAGTGATGTATTACACAGAGCATTACGTGGCAAGTAAGTAAGAATCGTATCATAGCTGGCCACCTAGTGAAGTCACCCAGCCGTTTCCTCTGACCGTCTTGCTATGTGGAGCCCCAGTTTCTGGCCATCTGCTGGGCTCACCCTGTTTTCTCCTCCTGCCCTCCAATCCCCACCTCCATGTTTCTCTTTCAAATTGTTGGAAGAGGCTCCAGATTCTCCTTATTGTACCGTATCACACAACTTTTATTTATTTTATTTTGTCGCTCATTATTACCTTTCTTCCTCAAACCCAAAACAGCCATTCGTGTTAAAATAGTCATTTATCTTAGAGATAAGTAATGTCACTTAGAATTCTTCTAGTCAGTTGCAGCTCTGAGAGCCAGTTTAGTTCTCTCCCACAGAGAGCTTAGGGTAGAAATTTATATTAGTACAACGTAATTTTACGTGAATCAGTCTGAGTTTCGATAATTCTGACAATATGAAATCAGTTTTAGCGATACATTATCTACTCAGTTTTATAGATGAGGAAGTTGAGGGACATGAGTGTTGTCATTTATCTAAAAACATGAAGATTGTAGTGGCAAAACCTTACTTTCCTGGCAGGTCTTTGAGTTTCTGTGCCAGGATATTTTATAATACACCTATTGATCCTTATTTGCATTAATAAGAAGGCTGCATATAGAAACCTCAGGGTAATAACTGGAAATCCTAGACTCATTATAGAGTCCTAGGTGTTGGCTCCAACTAAAAAAAAATGTACAGGAAGTTCAGAGAAGAGCCATGTAACTATTGATTTTGGAATCGGTGGAGGCTGGATGATGCGATCAGGTTCACGGTCTGCTAAACTATGACCACACCTCTGACAGCCGCTCCAAGGCACGTCTTGTGAAAGGACATGTTTGTGTTCTGTGACATTAACTTCAAAAGGTTACGGTTGTAGCTTAAAAAACATTTCCTCCTTTCCTAGGTTGATTTGTGGAATCATCTGTGAATTGAACTAAACTCTAACGAACCTACTTTTTATCTTTTTTTCTTTCTGGTCTGCAATATCTTTGCATTTCATATACATACTGTATCAAGTAATATTTTTTTTATATCTCTTTAAGCATACCTTTTAAAAATTTCATGATGAGATAAAAATATTCTATCATCATGGCATTCTAGATTACGAAGTACACACTTAACACATAAGTGTTGGGTCAAAATTTACACACTACACTCAGGCAAAAATAATTCTGTCTACTTGGGACTGATCTTATCTCGCTCAGGAGTCTGAATTTATATCAGAGCTGGAATGGCATGAAGAGAAACATGCCAGTTAAGGGTGCCCCAGTTCTTCCACTTAATGTAGTCTCTTTCAGGTTAATTCAGTATGATTCGAGTAACTAGGCAATTCAGAGTGTAAGTCCCTGCCAGATATGTTTCTTCCCTTACTTGTTCTTTGTCCTTCTCAGGGTGGCCTCTGGGTGCAGGGAGATGCAAGGTGTCCTCATGGCATTCATGGGAATGAATACCTGATTCCAGTGACAATGTCTCGTCATGCTTGTCTCTGCACGTAGACCTCTGACCTCATCGTTGAGGTGGCCGTGTCTTGTGTTCTACTCTCAGAGCATGAGCAAGTCATGCTGATTGCTCTGGGGGTTTAAACCAGGCCCCACGTGAGCTCTGAGCAACTCTCCAGATCTGTGCAGGTCTGGCTGTGACTCCAGGTTGGTTGACCTTCACTGCATTACCCAGTTAGTGGCTTACTGCTCCCTGTTAGGGGACAGTTCTCCGTGTGTCTCTGGCATTTCTGCACATCTTATGGGCAACGTGTTAAGACCCCTTTGTTCTGGACTATCATTTAAATGTATTTGTACACTGAATGGCCTCAGAAGGTAGAGCAAAGAGCAGGCATGTTAACTCTCCATTACAAAAAGGTAGCTTCCTTAAGTTGTGTGCTGTTGTCACTAGGTATTCTTTGTGTTGCTGGGGCTTGGAGAATCAGCACAAAAAATACTGAAAACCAGGTCACCACTGTTACCATGACTAATAAATAGCCCTTTAGCTCTGTCCAAGGGCTCTGGTGTTTTCTTCCAGTGTCTACGAAACAGTGGGAGTTGAATTTATTAGCTTCAAAGTCAGGTAAACTCTCAGACCTTCTCAGTTCTTACCTCCCCCCTGATGGAGGCGTGTTAACATAGCCCTCAGCAAGCACAAGCCCGGAACCCTCGACTTGTTCCTGAGTTTAGTGTGGGGAGACACTTTAGGGAAGCTCATGATCCCTTCTTCACCATTCGCAAGGTGTGAAGAGCTGGAGAGTGCTGTCTCAAGTCCCTTCCGTGCCTAAGGATGCCACACCATCCTTTCTATTCTACCAGGGGCACCCCAGGGGCACCCCAGGAGGCAGTCTCACTCAAAGTTCCAATGGGAGGAGGAGCTTCTGGCTCACTCATTAATCTTAACTTTTGATTCATAAAAAGGATGTTTTTGTCGTTTAGAAACCCATTTTTCCTTTCAGCAAACTCTGGTTTTCAAGACTGTGGTGAGATTTTGTGCTGCAAGATACTATGTTATAGTCAAAGGCTATAACTGTCGTGTTTTGTGTGCATTCTTGCTCAAAAGATCCCAGTTCTCCTCCAGGCTGTGTGTGACCCTGGCTGGACTGATGAAAAGAGTCACACTGATGTGTTTCAAAAATATTATTTCTGTAGTGTGTGTGTGTGTGTGTGTGTGTGTGTGTGTGTATACATATATGTACATATACATATATATGTTTGCAAAGATAGATAAAAAGTAAACACATACAGACTTTCTTAACATGTCTGGGAGTACAAAAAAGAGAATAATAATAAATCAATTAAAAAATACACAATTACAAGCCTTTCAAGCTATAATGACTAGTCAATGATATCTATTAGTTATATCTTAGTTAACGAACTCAGAAAATCTCTTAATTCACCAGTATTTAAAATAAATATTGCTAACCCTTTTCTTTAAAAACAAAAACAAAAACAGTAACCACGAAATAAAACAATCGTGGGCTTAGGATTGCCGTTATTTCCTGAGAAAAGAAAAGTCTCGGGGTCATCAGCTTTTATATGAGTGATGTAAAGCTTAGCTTTAGAGGAAACAGGCTGAAGCTGTCATGTGACCACAGCACGAACTCTGGGGGTTAGTCACAAAGCAGATGGAAGCCAAAGATCGTCCCTGGGGGTGATCTCAGCCACTCCAGTGCTTAGCACAAGGAGGGACTGAAGAGCTGAAGAAAACCTTTCAGTGGTTCGGACACTGAAATCTCAAATGGGCCAGCAGAATTTTTTACTTAGAAATATCTATATATTTGTGTTTATGTCTGTTGTGTTTATATTATTGTTTATATTATGCCCTAGACTGATACTTTAATAATTTAAAAAACTTTTACCTCAAAGTTAGAGCATAATTTTGGTTTGAATAAAGAGACATGGATAGGTTAGAAATCGATCATTTTAAAACAATTAGGTTTACCCTTCTGAATGCAGTATAATATTACCTTAATAATTATCTTAAGTAGATAATGATCTTAACAGTTATCTTAAAGAATTATGTTCAGTAATGTTAAATAAAATCAAACAAATCTTTAATTGTATTAAAGGAGAGGACTGAGCACTAATCTCATGGTTTGCCTTCAGTTCTGACAAGCTATGAGTCCACGGTAGTGCAAAATATAGACAATATTTCATATCCTCCCTGTTGGGTGAAATTAGTTGTGTCATCGGTAAATAATTTTTATTTAAGATTTGGTGCCCATACTTCTAGAATTTTACACAAATGTTTGAACTAAAAACAAAATACCTGTGGAATTTTTTCTTATTATGTGTATTCTATCAAATTCATTTTGAAATAATATATTGATCTGAAATACAGATGGGTCCTAATATCTGTGATTTACTTATAGTGCACCTTTCATCCCAAGATTAGGACTGTTGATTCATTTATCACTCGTACGTGGTTAGTGAGCTCTTAAGCCTGGATGCAACATTGGGAAATTTTGCCTTTTTCTTGATTGTTCACCTCATTGCTTGGCCTTTCTCTCTTTCCATTCCTTATTCTCTGAAGCTAGGGATTTGCTTGTATCTTCTGGGTTCTTAGGATTTCCCATTTTATTAGTCTGTCTGGGCTGCCATAAGAAGATGCCACAGACTGAGTGGATTAAAGAACAGACATTTGTTTTCTCATAGTACTGGAGGCTGAAGATCCAGGATCAAGGTGATGCAGACTTGGTTTTTGGTGAGACCTGTTCCTCACTTGCAAATGACTCCCTCCTCCCTGTGTTCTCACATGGCCTTTCTGCACATCCCCCTGAGAGAGAGAGAGAGAGAGAGAGAGAGAGAGAGAGAGAGAGAGAGAGACAGAGAGACAGAGAGACAGAGAGAGACAGAGAGAGAGAAGAGAGCAAGCACAGGCATATTCTGTGTCATCTCCTTTTATAAGGACACTATTTCTATCAGATCAGGGCCCCACTCTTATGACCTCATTTACTCTTAATGACCCCCCGAAGGCCGCATCTCCAAACACAGGCACCTTTAGGGTTAACGCTTCAACATATGAACTTGGGAGACTCATTTCCATCCATAGCACCCATCCTCTTGTCTTGCTCATGTTCTAAAATTTCTTACCTTCTACCTTCACCTCTCCTCAAAGTATACTGTCCTCACTCTCTGGAATCTTCGCTTTGTTCATCCAATGAGTGAGTTTTTAGTGACTATCGATGGGTCAAGACATTAAGGAGAACATAAGATAGTGTGTTTGTGTTTTAAAAGGAACCTCTGCAAACACTGGCTTACTCCAAGTTAAGTAAAGTTTTGCTGCAGGAAAGTGATTCTAGCCACACCGAAGTGGAAAACATAAAGGCTTTTAGTGCCACGCCGTGTACATCATTCCGTTAGAATCTTGCTTTGCCCGTGCATAGCAACAGCTCTAGACTCCCGGCATGTCGGTGTGGCCACGTGAAAAAGGAAAATTACAACCAGGATACCTCCAGTTAATCAGGCCTCACTGAAAGTGGACAGCCCCTTGGTTATTCGAACGCACTACTGAGAAATAACTGGTCAAACGTGTTTTCAAGATAGGTCAATCAAAAGATGAAACATAGACTTTCATCCATGTGAGAGAAGACTTTTCTTGACCTAGTGACCTGGATCAATGGAGTTTGAAGTTGCTACCATTAAAAAAAAAAAAAAAGGATTATTTTTCACTAAAGTTGAGAACCCCGAGGATTCTTTGGGCATTGAAGGATGCTTTGCGCGTTTGTTCTTTTAGTTACTGATGTGGAGAGAACGTGTTTGAAACGGTCATATTTTGATTTCCTTGATGCAAGGCTAAGCCTACTAATTCGATTCATCTTCTGAAAAAATAGGTATTATTTTTTCAGCTGGCTTTTTCACTGGCTTTCAGCTCTGCCTGTGAATTTATTCCAAATGTAGTTTTGCCTTAAGAAGAGCATATATTAAGCTTATAATTTTAACCCCCCACCCCAAATTTTTCAAAAGGGTTTCCTTTTTTTCTCAGAACCCAGAAACACATCCACAGTTGGGAATCTTTCTTTTTGTTCCAGTCACCATTTGCCTAGAGGATAACAATACCTGTGATTCTAGACAAACACAACACGTTTCTCACGAATGAAACCAAACCAGTAACATCTTATTCAAAAGAAAAACACGGAAGCTGTTATTTGCTGGCATCTGGCGAGATCCATTTACACACTCCCTTGTTTCCATTTTTTCTCCTGCCACCCTCATCGTGGTCCTGGAAACCCTACGGTTATTGATGTATTTTGTGAATCTCATGAGAGAAATAAAAATGGACGAGTCTTGAAGAATGGAAAATCTCGGTGGAACTGATGTGTTCTCAGACGTTCAGGAAGAGCCCTATGACTTGGCTGAAGTCACTGTGCAGACATCAGCAGGCAATCTCTGCCCCGTGAGAGGTGGATTGTGGTGGAATGACAGGAAGGCCAGGAAAGGCTTTCTGTGACTTAGGACACACGCAGGGAGTTCTGTTTTTTCACCGCATCCATAGGGAACCATCCTAGTTGCTTTAGAAAAGTTACTTCATCACAAAAAATATATTCGGGGTAAGTCCATGTCTTTAATACCAAAAAAGATCAGGCTGATATCTTCTATGAGAACTTCCTTGTTTGCTGGCTCCGGGATGATAGGTTAATGCTGGTGATATTTGCCAATTCTTTCTGTGCCAATAGCTCACTCTTTGCTGATTTTGGAGGTCATCAGAATAAAGGGGATTTTTAGGAATGAAAAGCAACCTTCCTAGGTTCCCTTGGAAGCTGCAGACTCCTGCCATTGCTGTGAAAGAATCTCACAGTGGGGCGAGATGAAAGACCCTGCCTGTTTTATGCAGTGTTTACCTGGCTGGTCCCTGACTGAGAGAGGCTTTGGCTCTCATCTACCTGGTTTCTTTCTGTGTTTCTTTAAGGCCTGCCCCAATGGTTTCATTTGCTGCTACCTATATACAGGGCTTATTCTAGACATATATACTGGTAATCAGTGCAATGCACTGTATCTGGAAACTTGAAACACACAAAGAAACAAATGAAAACCTGACCTCAAACTTCAAATTGAGGTATAGGGGGAAGTTTGTTTGCCATCCTAATCCAGTCTCCCGACACGCTGTTTTGTTCTTTTTCTGTGGCAGCTCAACAACAGATATGTGCAGAGCTTATTAATTTGTTGCATTTCCATTCAAAATTTCCCCCGTGTTTCCCAGAACCATGAATCTTAAGCTTCTCACAAATGCTCTAGATACTTCAGGCTGTATGCTTCAACTACTGCCTTTGTCAAAATATGCGTTTTCATTATAATAGGAAAATAAATTATCATATTTGTTAGATACTTTGGACAGTTTGATTTTTTTTTCAGAAGTAGAATTACATCATTCCTAGTCAGATCGTGTGGGTTTATTCCATTTATGTCTAAATAACATGATTATCTAGGCCCCTGAGTGTATAGGGTACCTCAGTTAGAATGCTCTAGGCTTGAAGTAACAGAGCATCTGACTAAAATGGACTTAAACTATGTAGGTTGATTTTTTTTCCTCACATAATAAGAAGTCCAGACTTGAATGTTTTTTAGTGTGTTTTAGGCATTTAGTAATGTTATCTATTGAAGGAAACCAGTTTCCTTCAATCTGTAAGCTCTTTCATCTTCTGTATGTCAGTGATAGCGACACTGATGGACACAAGGTGACCGCAGCAGCATCCGGCACCACGTCCTCATCAATTGTTTCAAAGTCAGGGAAAAGGATAAGATTTAAAGGGGTCAAGATGAGGCACTGCATCAAAGTGGGCTCATACCCGTCTCATTTCTTCACAATGGAAAATCTTGTACAAAGGACCCATCTCATTACTTTCCTTTATGTTTAGCTGAGTAAAACCTAGAGAAATAAGTATTAGAAATATTAACCTCTCTCTGGAATCTGACCCTTCCTCTGTGGAAAAGACTGAGAGGTTGGGAGAAAGATCGAGAGGACAGTTGCAGGAGAGCGAGACACAACGTTGTCTGGCTCTCAGGCGAGGCTGTGTCACTCCGCTGAGCTCTTCTTTCCCATCATGCCATGCTCCCTCGTGAAACTCAGGCTGCAAAATCTGTGCCCACCATCTGGATTCCAGAAAGCAGGGTATGTCTTGAAAAAAGTTTTGAGCCACTTTATACAGGTGAAGCAAGACCATCCATATAAAAACTGTGTTCCATCATCTTAAAAAAAGAAATTTGGTCCTTTGGCTCTCTTAGAATGCTGTAAGATTTGCCATTGTTGATTAATTCTCACTTCCCTCTTGGAAGCCAAATAGGGAGAGCTTCTGGAAACGTGTTCTTTTGGTTTCCTTCTCATTTCTTCTTTTGCTATTTCTTTGTGAAAAATTCTCAGCCTTTTCTTTTCTGTCTGTCCTTACATATTAGAGTTCTCTGGGGTTCACTGAGCTCTTCACATGCTTCTTCTCATGCTGCTTGTCTTCCCTGAACCATCTCATATGCTCCATTAGCAGCAGTTAGAGCCTGAGGGAATGGATGACTTCTAAATCTTGATCTCTTAACTTGCATTTCTTTGTTCAGCTTCAGAGCCATAGATCCAACTATCATATCATGTGAGCATTTTTATTGATTGTTTAATCAATTCTTCAGACTCAGGTGTTCCACACTGAATGAGTCTTTTCTCTTCTTGCACTGACCCATCTCCAGTTTGCTCACCCCCTTTATTCTTATAGCTTCAGATCTACCCCCATTTTCTTCTCTTTCATCTTTTGCATCTAATCCACCCTCACGTCCTGATTGTACCTCGTAGATAGTTCTGTAATCAGCCTCCTCCGGCCATTTCTATGACACTGCCCGAGTTCAACCACTTCTCATGTTTTGTCCTGATTCTTCATTGCAGACCCTCTTAACATCACTTCAAGCCTCCAGCCTCCTTCCTTCTAGCCTACGTTCTTTTCTGTTGTAGCCCGAAGTCCAACTAATGGTACTGAAATTCATATCTGATGAAGAGATTTTCTTTCTTGCAGATGTTTAGATGGTATCACATAACCTTCAGGATAAAAATTCAAACTCGGCGCATTAATGTGATTTCTTCAATGGCCTTTAAACCATTTGGTTCACAGACCTCAGTTAAGTTTCTGAGGAGAGCTGTGAAACCTCTCTGCCTGCTTGTATCAAAGCACCTCTGGTGAGTCGTGCTGATTTTTCTGTTTACAGGCCTGTCTTCATATTTTTTTCTGTAAGAACTTTGAAAACATGGTCTCATCCTTTGTAGCTACAGTACGTAATGTGTCTGATATATAAAAGCCATTTAAAAAGTCTTTGCTGGACTTTTTGTGGACAATTTGGTGACGGACAGAGGGGGTGGGGGTTGGAGAACTGGGAAAATAGGGTAAAGGGTTAAAGAAGTACAAATTAGTAGTTGATAGCTGGTCAAGGGGATGGGGAGCATGGCAGAAAGTATGCAGTTAGCATTAATATGATGGCTAGGTGGAGAGCCAGGGGAGGTAAGTAGCAATTGGGGGGATCGTTTTCTGAACCACATAGATGTCTAACCAATGTACGGTATACTTGAAGCTAATTTAAATAAAGTAAAAAAAATTTTTTTAAGTCTTTGCTGAAATAATGTCCTCCTTCAATATCTGTGTTTATGGTCAATATAGCATACAATTTTAACATATAGGTTACTTTAGAGACTATGTCTGTATCTGTATTTCACTGGTACCCCGTTGCCATTTCGTAATGGGGATCCTCATTATCTTATTTTTTCCCTTCAGTGAAGGTATATAAGCATCTGGCAGGGTTGCAGCCTGAGCCTAGTACTAAAAATTTCCATTACAAATCTGTTCAAAATGGAGTAATAATTCCTGGTTTTGGCACAGTACTCAGAAGTTCTCACATGAGGACCAATAATATTCTTAGGTCTCAATAATGCCCTATAAGAGAATAAGCTTACCTCCATCCTAATTTTATTTCTTTAAGATTTTGAAGTATGGAAGTATAGTAGGTTATGTAGTTTCCCTCTTTGTTCCTTTTTAAACATTTTCTATTTGAACATGTCTCCAAAAGTCCTTTTCTTCTCTTGAAAATGTATTCATGGATTGTACATTTCACCCTGTGAAGGCTACTCCATGGTTTTAAATCATTTTAAGCTATCAGGAAAATTACTTTAACAAATTTTCCTAACATTCAGTACTCACCTGCAGTAGAAATTTAAATGAAAATTACCTGAATTATATTAAAAAACCCAGATAAACAATCAAGTGGCAAATACAGATTTAAAGACGATTGTAGGTCTATCGCTTTTAAATAATTCTATGATAATGTGTTTATTGAACATGACAAAATAAAAAATTAGTGGATGGATGTTTACAGCAGAAAAAGCAGATGCCGAGGTCTCTTCTAAACAGAAAAGTGAGCCATTTCTTTTAACTCTCCTGTATAGGTAATAGCTATAATTTCTCTAGAATCTTAACCATGCATATTGAGTTAAGCTAACAGAGCAGGTACATTTCTTTTGTATATGGGAGAGTGATCTGGTTTTAAAAAAACGCTGTGTGAATGGATAGTGTGGAATTGTAAGGAGTATGCACTCAAGAGTTTCACTGCCGGGACCCAGATTTCAATTTTGTGATTTCCTAGCTGTGTGAGTCTGGGCGAGTCACTCAATCTTTCTGTGTTCCAGTTTCCTCTTATGTAAATCGGGGACAATAATAGTACTTTCCTGAGAGAAGTACCATGAAGATTCAAGGAGTCAAATCTGTAAAGTGCTTAGAGCTTTACCCGGCACTATGTAAGTGGTTAGACACGAGAAGTGGGGGCAGGGTGATCATTATTAAGGGCACCTAATGCTCCTTGAACATGGGGAAACTGAGGCTCCATGGTTAAATGACTTGTCCCAGCTTAGAAAACGACCACATGGGAATCTGATCCACTGTCTTCTTGTAATAGAAGCCTGAGAATTTGCCTAAGAAAGTAGTCCATTTCGGCATCAGAAATTTATTAAGTACTTATTTTGAAAAATAAATACAGGTTGTCCTAAAAGTGACTTCTAGTTAAAGACATTTTGAGACGTCATGGTAAGATGGAATGAAGAGATATTTATTTGTACTCATACATATTTCTTCTGCTGTCACCTGCCCTGATTTATTAAACCCTGAATATGACAAAAGCGCACATGTGAAAATTTAATTACAAAGTGTCCTTTCACTTTGCAACCAGCACCAACGCAGTTTTTCAGAGTCCAACAGAAAAAAATAGGATGGCCTATTCAGAGGCGACAACCACTGAAATGACCTTTACTAGACGCTACTGTACAATGAAAGGATGAGTAGTAATTATTCCTGAATTTAAGACGACAGAGAAGCAGTGAAGGATAAACATAAAGTTAGGTCTCTTAGATAAGTATTGTACTAAGTATATCTTTAACATTTGTTTCGTGTATTAATATGTTAATGAATAAATGTGTCTCTAACTGGAACTAACAATTCCACCTGACAAGCACTGTTGACGGGGAGTAGTCCCGCCCTCATGCTTTGTAAGTGACGTGCATAAGATCAGCGATTCATGCTTTACTCATATGTGTCTACATCCCACCACATGTGAGGGCCTACTGTGTGTGGGGCCCTGTGCTGTATGGGCTGAGGGAGCACGGTGAATGGGACAGGCCACCACGTCAATACGGAACTTACAGTGTCATGAGGAGGAGCAAATTAAATAGATAAAATAATACCTGTTCGGTGTAAATCCCGGGCTTTACAGCTCGTAATGACGTCATAGCTCACCCCTAGAATGTGCGACCCCTTAACTGTGTTCACCTAAGGAGTCTACTTGAGTTACTTTTTTCAGGATTCAGGACTACCTATCTCAAAGGCAAACTTCACTCTTTTTCTGAAAAATCGAACAAACCATCTCTGTGACACCATCAAGACACAGCTTTTCCAAGCTTCCTCCTAGATCTGCGGTTTCGTAAGGGAGGCCTGTTTTGTCATGACACTGACTTATTTTGATTTCTACTGCCATCATCTTTGATAAGCACTGTATGCTTTTGCAATTTCTCAGCAGTAGTCCATTTCAAGAACTTGAGTTTTTTTACTTTTTTACATTTAGATTCAGACAGCATCACCCTTCTCATCAGTTTTATCCTCCCTTAAGTCACTATTAGGCTTAGCTGTTTTCCACCTGAGCCAACAACTGGAGGCTTAAGAGAATGGCAGCCCTAGTACTTTCAGTACCGACTCACTCTCTTCTGCTGTGATTGCACCCAGAGCATCTCCACAGCACGCCTTCTTCTTAATGAGGATGGAGACGGGCACTGGTTAGCTGAGTGGTGATAGCAGGTGGAAATGGAGAATGGAAGCTGAGAGCAGTGCAAACTCCTTGGGAGAGTAGAATCGGATGTTTGCCAGCTATCCGCACCTCCGGTAATGGCAGCAATGGCCGTGAAGCTGTGAGGATAACTGAATCCCATTTCCTGGATGTGAAGCAGACGACAGAAATGTCACAGAGCTATTGCTCGCTTTACATTATTTATCAGATTACTTACGGTGCCTGTGTGTGCAAATTGTAACACACTCCCTTTATTTCTCTTTTTCTAAGCTAGGGTACCATTGAGGGTGACATTTCCCCAAGATAGTTGACCAAGGGCACTTTGGAAATTGCAAGGAATCAAGAGAACCTCAGTAGAAAGTTCTCTGAGCTGTAAGGCACCCTTACGGAAAGGTTAAGCGCCAAGAAATAGAAAATAATGTTACAACTAACTATTGTAATGTGAACAAAAGCACAACATTTACCAAATGTAATCATATAAATGCCTCGCATGATGAAGTCTTCTTGGTAAGGGTTGATGAGTCAATATTCAGATCAAACATTTTGAGTTCATTTTCAGACATTCAGCAGATTGGGATAGAACAAAAAGAATCATTGAATAAAGATATCTAGCAAATGCCACGCACAGACATAAATGTCTTGTCTATTTTTATATGTATATTCACATGTACACACATTCATATGTACATATAAAAATAAAGCCTATGTTTAAAGAATATTTATAAATGTTACCAGCATTAATTTATTTTTAAGAAATTCCTATTAGCCTCTCACAGATGACCAGTTTTTCATAAAACACACCTTGAACTATGCTAATATAAGGAAATGGGCAATTATGTTTATGCTGCTTTCTTTTGTCATTAAGGTATTAGCTTACCTTATAGTTGAATGGAAATTACATTTTTGGATGTCATTTTGGAAAATTGCTTGATTTAAGGTGGCCTGAGTCCTAGGCATGGCTCTGCCAGAGGTCAGATGGTATTCTATGGGCCATGTTAATGAATCTACTTGCTTTCACCACTTTCTTTCCTGGTTCCAATTTTCCTAACAGTGTTTTCTGGTCAGAGAAGCAGTCACAGGCTGTTCCTTACCCAGGACACATTGCCAAGTGCACCTGACATAGCCTTATGACTGTCATGAGCTGGTCAACCCCTGTGCGTGGGTTCCCCCAGAACAGATGAGCGTTTCATCAACCCATCAGCTCCCAATTTTGATAAAGTGAATTGGAATGATAGAAACGTTTTCCATGGCTAGTAGATAAGAAAGCAGCCGGCATGCAAAATGCAGCCAAATGTTATGGGATTTACTCGGAATAAATTTTTACTGGATTTCCTTTCAGGAATATCATCTTTGAATTCCATTTTTTAACATAAATGATTCCTATTTTTCTACTGTCTTTTGAATCCTTTTCATACCTTTTCTCAACACCCACGTGCTTATCTATCTTGTAGCTGAGATTATTTTAAGGAAGGCGACTTGCACATTGGGTCTAAAATTATTGCATAAAAAAGCAGCCATGAAACTAGAAATCCTTTCCGTTGTCCCCCACCTCTGTTAAAAAGCGAAAACCGTACTCTGTCAATGTGCTCTGTAGTCATCCTTTTGTAGTTTCCTAATGTCTTAGCTCAGGCTGCCCTAACAGAATAGCACAGAGTGGATGATTTAAGCAACACAGCTTTACATTCTCGCAGTTCTGAAGTCTAGAAGCCCAGGTGGAGGTCCAGCAAGGTCAGTTTCTGGCTTGCAGATATTTGCCTTCCCACTTTGTCCTCGTATGATGGAGAAAAGAAGAGAAGGTAGGGTGGTGGGGAGAGATACACACAGAGTGAGGCATCTTCCTCTTCTGATAAGTCTGCAGTCTTATACGACTAGGGGCCCCACACTTATGACCTCATTTGACCTTCATTACCTCCTGAAGACCCCATCTCCATATATAGTCACATTACGGGGGTTAGGGCTTCGATATATGACCACTGAGGAGAAGGACACAGTCCAGTCCATGGCATCTACTAACTTTTCTTCTTGATTCAAAAACATTTTAAGAAGTTATTTTTTAGACCTTTTTTTTTTTTGAGTCATTGCTATTTAAAAGAAATTGAGACCATTCATCAACCACCCACTTCCCACTGACCCTTAAAAGGTCTTTCTGCCATTATGTAATTCCCTTGAGAGAGAGAAGGGAGAGGAGAAAAAAATAATAAAAAAAATCAAGCATGGATTTGAAAGATAAGCTTTCTATTCATTTTTTTCTTTCTTTTTTCTTTTAAATGTAAGAACGATTGATTCACAGTTATCTTGCCTAATGCTACTTTATTGAGTTTCCAACTGCCAAGTCAGGTCTGAGCTGCCAATCTAAGTGTCAAGTTTTTAGAGAAAGAACTGTTCCATTTTGAGCTATTTAGTAAAGAATAAAGAATTTGCCTTAAAAAAAAAAAAACTCTTGAGGGAGAGGGTGTCTGAGTTTGTGTGCTCAAACCCCTTGGCTTAATGTCCTACTATGTTGTCCATTAAAAAACCTAAATGGGGAAGAAGAATCTCACAACAGCACAAAAACGTTGAGCAGATGTGGGATTCAGATAGGAGCTTTTACAGACAACAATATAGAAAACAGAGGCTTTAGAAACAGCATCAGCCTGTTACCTGAAGCTTTAGTCCACAGAATGGAGGCAGCACAGCTTTAAAAAAAGGTGGGACTCTTAAGAGTCTGCAAAAGCCTTGATATTTGACAGCAGTGGTTACTAAAGCTTTGGGTGCATCTGAACCACCTGGAGGGCATATGATGACACAGATTCTGGGGTCTGTTCCCAGAGTTTCTGATGCATTGAGGCAAAGCCTGAGAATTGGTGTCTAACAAGTTCCCAAAGAATGCTGATGCTACTGGTTTGGGAGCTAAGTTTTAAGAACTACTGTATTTCTGCATGGCAGCTGAACTGAAATTAAGGAAAATTAGGGAGCAACTCAAGGTCAGTGGTTCTCAAATGTAGTTGTTGGTTAGGATCTCCTGGGGGAGCATTTAAAAATACTGTCAGAGATGGAATGGTTATCAGGTGTTTCCAGTGGGTACACAGGTTTGAAACCCTTGGTCATTTTCTAATTAGATGTCGAAGATAGTCATCACCTGCCCCAAGTAAACAGAGGTCATAGGGCGTGGACAAACTTCTGGAAGGCCAAAGGGGAGACTTGGTTGACAATCTCTCTCAAAGCAACTCTTAACTCAGGACTTTGAGTGGACATAACTAATAAATCACGGGTCTCTGACACACATCTTTATTCTCCAAATTGTAAATCAATGAAAGATGTTTTCCCCATACGAGACTTTGGTGGAAATAATTTCCTTCTTAGAGTGTAAGGATGGGACCACATACCTAAAAGGAAACTGCATTGTTCTAAGGTCTATTTTGCAGGGAACGTGCTAGACATTTACTGTATACTCTCTAGCATCTCAAATGGGAGACAGGCTTATCTGTAAGCAGGGAAATTTGTGAACTCTTGCTGTATCCTATCACTAAGCCTGGATAAGCTGCATTCTGCTCAAGGGTGAATCAACCGAGAAAACCAGCTCTAAGCTCATAAAAAAAATCGTTTTGCAGCCAAATAGAAAATTTCTCTGTGTGCCCAATAAGACAGCCTTCCCACCAAATAGGATTACTACAGGACAAGGGAAAAAGTACATTTAAAATGTCTACCTGATAGCCTCATTTGTTTTAGGAGAATATTATTTGTATTAATAAGGAGGCCGAGATAAGTAGAGACTAGTTTATGATTAAAAAAGAGAAAGTAAAAAGACACAAATGATCTCAAAAGCAATACAAAGAAAGACTTTACATAACAGGAAATTGAATAATTAACACTATATAGTTAACTGTATTTTTTAAATGGCACAATAAATACAATGAAAATAAGTTAAAGTTTTTTTTTTTAATAATGAGAGGGATATATTTCTTTATAAATAAAAATAGCAAGCATCGTCATGATACAAGAGTTTGATGCCTGGCAGATGGCCAGGAAAGGATTCATTCTGAACTATAATTTATAAATATTGTCCTCGTTGTATCCTCCACCATCACATGCTAGAGTACCATGCTTGGGTGTTAGGACTTCATGAAAATGTTGTGGTCAGTGAGTATTTTCTTCTTAAACAGGGCGTATGTCTCAGCTCCTCCCTACATATCTGCCTTGTTGGCAGGATGAGAGGGAAATATCTGTTTCTCTTGGCATCGCTCCCGAGAAAGCTAGACCTAGAGCCAGCCCCGAGTTGCCAGCTACCTGCTTTGAGCCCCTGACCTGGCCCCTCTTAGCTTTTGTGAGATTACAGAAGCACCAAAAGAAATAAGGGTATCCAAAATGACTCAGTCAAGAAAACTGTACAGATACATGCAAAAAAAGAAAAAAAAAATGAAACTGAAACACCTTCTTACACCGTATATAAAAATAAACTCAAAATGGATTAAAGACTTAAACATAGGACTTGAAGAAAACATAGACAGTAAACTCTCTGACATGCTCTTAGTAATATTTTTTTTCTGATATATCTTCTTGGGCGAGAGAAACAAAAGTAAAAATAAACAATGGGACCACGTCAAACTAAAAATTTTTACACAGCAAAGGAAATCATTAGCAAAACAAAAAGACAGCCTACTGAATGGGCGAAAACATTTGCCTGTAATACATTTAATAAGGGGTAATATCCAAAATTTATAAAGAACTCATGCAACTTCACACCAAGAAAACAAACAATCCAATTAAAAAATGGGCAGAGGATCCGAATAGGCATTTCTCCAAAGAGGACATACAGATGGCCAACAGACATATAAAAAGATTCTCAATGTTACAAATCGTAAGAGAAATGCAAATTAAAACCACAGTGAGGTATCATGCCTGTCAGAATGGCTATCATCAGTAAATAAAGACACAAGTGTCAGCGAGGATGTGGAGAGAAGGGAACCCTCATGGACTGCTGATAGGATTGTAAATTGGTGCCACCACTATGGAAAACAGTTGGGAAGTTCCTCAAAAAATTAAAAATAGAACTACCTTATAACCCAGCAATTGCACTTCTGGGTATTTATCCAAAGAACATCAAAGCACTAATTAAAAAAGATACATGCATGCCTATGATCACTGCAATGCTATTTACAATAGCTAAGATATGGAAGCAACCAAAGTGCTCATTAATAGAAGGTTGGATAAAGAAGTTGTGGTACATATTTGCAATATTACTCAGCCATAAAAGTGAAATCTTACCACTTTCAATGACATAGATGGACCTAGAGGGTATTATGCTAAGTGAAATAAGTTAGACAGAGAAACACAGATACCATATGATTTCACTTATATGTGGGATCTAAAGAACAAAATAAACAAACAAAATGAAAACAGACTCATAGGTACACAGAACAAACTGGTAATTGCCAGGTGGAGGGAAATTTGGGGGCCTGGGTGAAAAAGGTAAAGGGATTAAGAAGTACAAATTGATGATTACAAAACAGTTACGAGGCTGTAAAGTATAGCATAGGGAATATAGTCGATAACATTGTTTAGTGCCAGGTAGGGACTAGACTAATTGGGGGATCACTTTGTCAATTATATGTGTCTAACCACTATGCTGCACACCTGGAACTAATATAAAATAATACTGAATGTCAACTCTAATTGAAAAATAAAAATTAAACAACTCCCCCAAATGACTCAGCCAAATAAATAACTATTCCAAATAATTCCAGTGGAAAGAGAAATATTTACCTGGGTATGGCGACACCCTCCTCTCTGTCCCATTAAAGGGAAGGCACCCTTGCTACCCTGGTAGGGGAAGGGGAGCCATCAAAGAAAAGAGCCAAAGATCTTAGTGTCGGTGAATTGCACACACATTGCTCTGTAGCTTTATCTACTAGTGATCAGTGGGGTGGTGCTGCCCTACTTCGACTGAATATGCTGCTAAGTGACCAAGAAGTGGGCACTAATCTTCTCAAAAACCATCCCGGCATCACCTCCAACTGCGCCCATGGTGAATCTGGATGACAATTTACGCATTTGAAGGGTCAGTAAGTGTGAAGATGTGCCACACAAGGCATAGGCCTTTCCACATGCTCTGTGTGGGTGTATCTTCACTTCACAACATTTAGCACCCCAATTTTCTCCTCCTTGTCTGCCTTAGAAGTACCAATTCATTTCTGTCCTTTGGCATCGTCATCCACACGAGAGAGGAACCCGGCCATCTTCCTCTTGCCTTGCAAACTCTGTCCTCTTTGGCTAGGAAAGGATGCTATGGCAGGCTGTGTTTGCAACAGGACTCTAGTGGCCCCTGTGCCAGAGTGAGAAGAGGATCTCAAAGGCACCAGTTCCATATAGATTCCTTTCCCAGTGATGACGTCAGAGATATTTCTCCTTGATGAAGGCAAACACAATTTACCGACTTGATCATATTCGATGTCTTTGGTTTTAAGCAACTGACTCCAATCAGTCTTGAAACCAGACTCTCCAAGCCATCTCTTGACAGAAAATATTATCTCACCCAGGTACTTCTACTTAATAAATAAAATCTTACCGTTTTTCTTGTCTTTATGTTACCTCTCTGGGAATTCCCATCCAAGGGGAGAAAGAGTGTTTCACTGGTTGACCTTGGATCATGTGGTTGCCCTTGGCCCGGGGAGGCAAGGAGAAAGATGTGGTAGAAAGGATCTCTGAGACCCCTGTGGTCCTGTAATGATAACTCAGGGCTCTTTAGCTACACAGTCTTACCGAGCCTGTGATCAAAAGACTTCATTCTCCATATGAAAAATAAAGGGGCTTCAGGAAGGAGTAATAGATGTGAGTGGCTCTTATATGACCGTCATTTTCTACAAGAAAATTAGTTTTCTCCTGAAGACAACACAGCTTATGCTCGTCTAAGAAAAGGATATTTCTCTCATATGCTGACTCTATTCCTTGGGAAATAATAACATTTTTATTGTGCTAAGGAAGCTTTTGCCTTCTTGGCTCCTCTTTCATCACAGAAGAATTTGTTTCTTACCATTTCAAATCTTCTGCAGAATTTCTCAGCTCCTAATTCTTCGGTGTTCCCTACCAAAGAAACAGGTTATCCTAATTTCATCTAGTTTGTATTGAAAAATTCTTCACAGAGCCGATGAGCAAGGCTGCTATGACTTCTTTTACACAGAAACATTGCACTGCTAAAATTCGTTGTTTCCAATAAATTAAATACCAATGAATTCTCTTTTATGTTACATATTATGTACATTTTCAGTGTGACTGTTTCAGATGATTTTTCATTGTGGCAAATGGAAGTAACAGTCACATAATTGCTTATAATTTTTTTCATTTTATTTACTAATATTAATGATGAAAATTATGGAAGCCCAATGTAGAATTAATTTACATATCACATTCCCTAATTATTTTAATTTATCTTGCTACTACTAGAAGATAATTTAACACATCAAATATAGTATTCATAAAAATGTAGTACAAGTTGATATGTGCTACATTTATAAGTTCAAATGTCAAGTGGCTGGATATCTACGTGCAAAATAATGAAATATCTCACACTATATACAAAAATAAATTTAAAATTGATTAATGACTTAAATATTGGAGCTAAAACTATAAAACTCTTAGAAAACATAGAGGAGTAAATTTTCAGAACTTTAAATTTGGCAATAGTTTTTACTATGACACTAAAATCACAAGCAACAAAAGAAAATATAGATAAACTAGATTTCATCAAAATTAAAAAAAATGTGCATCAAAAGCTATTATCACTCAAGTGAAAAAACCCACAGAATGGGAAAAAATATTTTCAAATAATATATCTCACAAAGCCCTGATATCCTGAGTATATAAAGAATTACAACTCAACAACAAAAAGACAACCTCATACAAAAATGGGCCAAGCGCTTGAATAGACATCTCTCCAAAGAATATATACAAATGACCAACAAGTGCATGAAAAGACACGACACCATTCGTCATTAGAGAAATGCAACTGCAAACCACAGTAAGATGCCACTTCGTACCACTAGGGTGGCTATGACCTAAGAGGCGAAATAAGTGTCAGTGACGATGTGGAGAAATCGGAACCCTTGCACGGTAACGGTGGGACCGCAAAATGGTCCAGCCACTGTGGAAGCCAGTTTCCTCAAAATGCTCAGCATAGAATCACCATAAGACTCAGCAAGTTCACTTCTAGGTGTTCAGATAAAAGCTTGTACGTGAATGATGCTAGCAGCACTGATTCCACCATAGCTAAAAGGTGGAAATAGCCCAACACGCATCAAGCAGTAAATGGATAAGCAAAATGTGGTTTATAACTATAATGCAGTACTTTTCGGCCATAAAGGGAATGAAATACTGATACATGTTACAACCTGGGTGAACCTTGAAAACATTATGCTGAGGGAAAGAACCCGGACACGAAGACCATATATTGTGTAAGTCTGTTCATATGAAATGTCTATGAAAGGTAAGTCTACAGAGGGAGAGAGCAGATTAGTAAAGGGTTGGGAGGAATGGGTAGGGGTGATGACTGCTAATGGGTGTAGGGTTTCTTTTTGAGGTGATGAAAATGTTCTGGAATTAGATAGGGGTGATGGAGCACAACACGGTGAACGCGCTGAGTTGTACACTTTAAAGGGATATGTGAAATATCGAGCGTGTGCAAATACACAGAGATGGAAAGCAGATTGGTGATTGGTCTGGAGCTGACGGGAGAGAATGGAGAGCCATTGCTTCATGAGTTTCCTTTTAGAGGGGTGAGAATGTTCTGGAACTAGACAGTGGTGATAGTGTCACAAGACTGTGAGTATACTGGCCACACAATTGAACAATATAAGATGGTTAAGATGGTCACTTTCAGGTTTTGTGAATAAAAATAAAATAGAATGAAAACAGAAAAACAGAAATGGAACAACTTTCCTAACAATAGATTCTACTTAAAAAATTTTAAATGACCAAGTTAAAATTTGAAATTTGAGTTGCAGATTAAAAAAAAAAATCTCTGATCTCATATATGTGCAAAATTTATGCCTAAATCTCATTTATTTAATTTAGGTTTATTTAATTTATTGGTTAGTCTAGATTTTAAGCAAATCAAAAAGGATATCGGATCCAGTCACCTGTATATGAAGAAGTTATTAAATTTTCATTAATCGAACCCAGGAGATTCAGATATGATGTTCTGATTTGTGATAATCCCCACTTGTTGAGTTATAGTAAGGATCTCCACTGCATTTTTCTGTTTTGTTTTGTTTTTTTTTTTAATTTCCTGAGAAGAAATTTCAGAAGCTATGTAGTAGGAGGAAAATAATTGTTTTAGAAGAATTTTCCTAGGTCTACATAAGGACGCTGAAACTTTGTAACACCATTCTCAGATTTGTGTCTGGGAGAAGGAGGCTATTTCCTATGTTTGAGTTATCAAGATGACTATGTTACCTTGAAAATAATTCTAAAATAATTTTACTTTATTTAGCCCATGATAAGTTGATAGGGCACGCTGTAAATATATGAAAGTTTGGGAAGGTACGCTATGGAAGGTATTCTGCCACCTCACACTGGTTTTCAGTTGTTCGGTTCTTTTCCTCAGATTCTTAGGTAGACTTCTAGAGATTTCAGTGCACATTTGAGCAAATAAGTGTCTTACACAAATGGCATCTATTATATAATACTTCTGCACTTTAAAAAACTTTAATACATATCACTGAATAAAGGGGGCATAGAAGCATTGTGCCTGAATATTTGTTTAAATATTTGAATTGATTTCAAAGGTAACTTTTGCTTCCGTGTTTTCAAGGATGAATACCATTGCAGTATGCCTGTAACGTTATCTGACATTTTGAGAACCTTTTGTTCTTGGATAAAACGATTGAGGTTTGAATAATTTAGTGTAAAATTATGACAGCTGTTTCTTCCAACTCATATTGTGTGATATTCTTTACATAATGATTATGTGATTGCGGTTTGAGATTCTGGCTTTGCCAATAAGAAGTCAAAATAAGCATCACTTAAGAAACTCTTTGGTGCTGGCAAACCAATTCTGTCTTTTATTTTAAATGATGGGCTTTTTGCATTGTGTAGCTCTACTCTTATATATTTGGAGAAAGCGAAACAAGATGAGAGAGGGAAGGAGGGAGAAAAAGGAAGGGACAAAGAAAAAGAGAAAAAAAATTTATAGTCATCTGCTAAAAACAATGTTAGAAAAACCTTTCTAAAAATAAATATAATTCAAATATATTTTCCAGGGCTTTCATTTTTCTAAGTGAACACTATTCTGTCCTACACTAATATTCATTTTTGAAAATTTCATTGTAAGTGGCAAGATTACATAGAGTACTAATACTTTTACTTTCATCATAAAGCTTCATTTTAATGTTTAAAATATTGGCTAATAACCAAAAACCTGTAAAATGCAAAAGTGGCAAAATATTCGAAGCCATTATTTTCTGAAAAATAATGATCTAAGTCAAGGATAACTTCAGTTCCTCATAAAACTCTTACACACTGTAGTTTTATTTGCCAGTATAGAGGAAAAAAGGGATCAGATTTGTGCTTTGTAAAAAAAATAAAATAATGCCTGAGATAAATACAATAAAATGGTGTAAATTAGTAAATGAGATTCTGAGAGTTGTCTTGAGGCTTTTCTGTTGCTTTACATATTAATCATTTTGTAACTGAATGCAATTCAGTTTATCATACTCTCATTTAAAAATATATGCAAGAAAATGGCATATTTTATAACTGAATAATCATTTAAACAAATGTTTTATCATAATTTATATCATAATTTCATGACAGTTCCTTAAATGTAGAAAATCATTTAGTCTTAATAAATGTACCTACTCCCTAATTATAGTTTAATTTTTCCCATTTATTATAGTTCTCGGTGCTGTGCAGGATCATGCAATTAAAACATAAATGAAAGATTTATAATTTAATATCATCACAGCAGTTACCTTTTAGTAAACACTTGCTGTGTGCAAGATGCTGTTCTAAGTGCTTTATGGGTAGTGACTCTCTTAATCTCCGTATTCCTTTGCTCAGGCTGCCATTGAAAAATGCCACTAACTAGGTGACTCAAACAGCAGAAATTCATTGTCTCACAGCTCTGGAAGCTGGAAGTCCACGATCCAGTTGTGGCAGGGTTGGTTTCTTGTGAAGACTGTGGGGAGAATCTGTTTTATGCCTCTCTCCCAGCTTCTGGTGGTTTGCTGGCCATCTTCAGTGGTCTTTGGTTTGTAGAAGCATCATCCCGATCACTGCCTTCATCTTCCCATGATGTTCTCTCTGTATGTCTGCCCTCAAAGTTCTTTAATCAGAACACCAGTCATATTGGATCAGGGCCCACCCTACTCCTGTGTGACCTCATCTGAACTAATTACACCTGCAACGACCCTATTTCTAAATAAGATACATTCTCAAGTTCTCGGGGTTAGGACCTCGACATTCAGATTTTGGCAGAAACACAATTCAACACGTAGCAATTGTCAAACCCACCTTATAAGGCAGGTGCCATTGTTATTTCCAATGATTAGATGGGAAACGAAAGCAGAGAGAGGTACAGTTACTTGTCCGATCTTACACAGAGAGAGTGACAGCTGGGATTTAAATGCAGTCAGTTGAGTTCTGGAGTCTACACAGTTTTTTTTTTAGTTTATTTTTTCTTTAATAATCTTCAGGATATATTTTATTAATATTTTATATTTTTATCAATATTTAAAAAAGTTTTGGCTATCTAAAGACAATTTTCCCACTTGAACACTGGATTTTCCCATTGCAATGGTTTTCAGAATCTACTCTTCACCACTAACTATCATAATTTCTCTCAATATAATCAGCAATTCATGGCCAGCTGACTTTACTTACAATCTGATGAACAATTCTGCATCTCCATTTTAGATGCCTGATTTAACTTGTCTAAAATATCTATAATCAAGCTAATACAATCTATTCAATGTATGAAGCTGTATCATATTCATAGGCTGTATTGTATTTATATCCTGTGTTGCTCATTATTTCTTTTCAAAATTGTTCAATTTAGTGTATTTCAACCTAAAAATTGTCAGAAGTACAGGAGGGAAGTAACTGATGTAGCTGCTGTTTCAAGTACCAGGAATGCTAAGTGATTTTTGCAGGAAAACACACTTGTCCTGCATCCCGGGGTACTGCCTTTAACTGGTGGTCCAAACTGGTTCACTGCCACTTCCACATTCCATCCGTGGGAAGGGGGAGGCTGGGAAGAGGTGCTTGCATCTCAGAAGTTGCAGAGATCACTTTTACTTCTAGCTCATTAGCAAAATATTGGTCATGTGCCCAGCTGCAAGGCAAGCTAAGAGAAGTCTAAGCTTCTCTTAGAAAGTTGTGTTACTAAGAAAGAAAAAAATGGATGTTGGGGAATGAACAGCAGTGTTTGTCACAAATGGGTAAAATAAACTTGGTGGCGATACAATTTCCTACTGACTAATAGGAAATTGAAACAGATTCAATCTGTTATTTATAATAAAGAACAAAACATAGTGAAAGTTTCAAGTATATAAGAAAATAGAGAAAATGGTGCAATAAATCTATGTACTCATCATCTGTCTAGCTTCAACAATTAGTAATTCTGACATAAGTTCATCTTTATCCCCATTCAAGTATCGCCATCTCTGTACTCACCAACTGTTTTGGACAAATCTAAGGCATCATATAATTTCATTTATAAATATAAACATGTATTTTAAAATATAGGGACTCACTGTTCTCTGATCAATAACATTTAGATTCATGGCGGTTCCAGATTTGGCAAGAGAAAGAAAAGGGGCCATTTAATGTAACAATATTTACCTAGAAAAATATATTTATTTTTTTTCACTACTATTTATCTTGAGAAAAAATTTCAAGTTAATAATGAAAAGAAATTTTGATTTAACCTCCCTGTCTCAAACAAACTTTTAACTTTGGGATTCTATAGAGCATTCAGAAATTTGATTTTAAAGAAATCAAAAGTAATTTTTGCTACTGAATTGATAAGGTTTTTTAGTTTTTCTTCCCAGTGAATAAATGTCTTTAGAGATTTGTTTGTTGTGTACAAAGCCAAAATTGCCATATGTTTTTAACTGCATTATTAGACACAAGGGAACCTGATTATCAAAGCCCTTCTTGGAGAAAGGAAGAGTAGCAGGGAGACAGCAGACTCCGAGGGAAGTTGGAGCTCTCTGATTCGTGTTGCAAAGATCCTGCCAAGAGTGATTACACTTTGGATGCGACACAGACGAACAAACAGAAAAGACCGTAATGAACCTCAATTCATTCTATGAAGAATAACAATTTTTTTTTCAAACTTCTTCTGCTTGGAACTTTAAGGAAGAATAAGGAAAAAAAATATATTTTATTCATTGTTCTGAGGGGGCTGTTTGTAATTAATAAAACATAATAGGAGAAAAACAGGAAGCATCTTCGCATAAAGCACTAGGTCGCCCATGATTCATAAGAAAACAAAAGACTGAAACTAAAAAAGATATCTTTTTTACGTTGACTTTTAAAAAATTTTGACTTGGGAAGATATTTGTTAAATGTTATCTTAACAGCATAGGTAAGACACAGACACTTTGGTAAAAAAAAAAAAACTGTGTGTGTGTGTGTGTGTGTGTGTGTGTGTGTGTGTACTTGAACCTTGAACTTGATAGAAAAGAAGTCCAGAGACATAACTTTACACAGCACTGAGCATCCTAGGGGAGCAGGACTGCAGTGGATGGGAAATAGTCACTTCTATGTACTTCTCATATGGTAAAAATGATTGATGAGAGTTTTAAGAAACTTCACTGAGCACAATCAAAATCTTATTGTGGCAATTCCATTTCTTCTGAAATCCTGCCTTTTAAAAAAAGTTTTGCAGCTACTGCTGACACTCTACTTCAGTTTCATAAATTATTGAAGGTTTAAAAATTGCCTCTTGGGATTAGAAAGTAATACAAATCTACAGCGAGTTCTGTTTTGGCTTTGAGTCCACAAAACCTGACCTGTGTGAGGACAATAACTTCTCTCTCTGTCTCTCTGTCTCATACAGTCATGGGTGAACAAGCATTCGATCATCTAGCTGATCATCAAGCCCCTAACATCACTGACAAGCAGAGCCAGCTCTAAGTGAACATCTTGGCTGAAGCGTGTAGCCCAAAAGTCCAGGCTTATGTTATTCCCCAACTCTGCTTTTCTTCCTAATTTGCTTTTTCTTTGTTTCTGCTGAATACAAATGCTACTGGCAGTAGAGGAAGGATGTGCTGCTGGGGAGGTTTCACTGTAGAGATACTTGGCCTTTGAGGTTGGCCAGGGTCTTGACAACAAGGGCTGATAGAAGAGTGGAAGCTCTCTTTAATGAGTGCTGTGTATTAGCCCCTGAGACCATCACTTTATTGGCTTACCAGATGAGGCCTAATAGATGCCAACAGGTATTTAGTTGAAGATGGAGATTGTTTTTGGCATGGTACCTGCTGGTACAAAAACTGGCCACTAGATGAAGTAGGACCTAAAACTCCCAAATGACTTCAAGTTCTTTGGGAAGACTGGTGAACTTGTGGGAACGTGAGGACAAGAATCTTTTATACCAATATATATTTTTAAAGAATGTCTGGTAATTTTTAAAAATATTATTTCAGTAACAGAATATTTTCTCCTATTTATTACAAGTTATAGAATAGTAAAAACTTAACTTTAATAATTGAAGGAAAAAATTTCAAAGTAATGATTGTTAGAAGCAATATTAATCTATTTCTATTTCAGAAAAGTCAAGTGTGGCTTGGGTTAATTATAGATAAATGATTATTTTATCCATTCTCTAAGTTTCATCATTTTATGATGAACTTTTGTCTTTATGAGGATTGTTGATGAAATACACTAAGTTAAAGTGAATTTTTTTAAAGATATTTTGTGATTTTTCTACAAGTTTGGTTTCAAATGATTTAGCCAGAAAAAAAAACTTAATTAGATGATGTATAACCTTCATCATTAAACATTTATTTTTGTAATAAAACAATCAAGTTAGGTTCAATTTACCAATTTTATTTTATTTACCAAAAGCTCCATGTTAATTTGTCCATCTGATGCTTGAATCATAATCTCAAAACCATAGAAATATTGGATGAGTTTTATTATATTCACGTTTTCTTTTAAAGCTCATTTTTTGGGGGGGTATACTTTGGAGGCTCTTACAAATTTCTCCTTTAGTAAGCATTTCTTATGTTTATTAAGATTTACTTTAAAATGGCTTTTCCTTGATTGCTTTTATCCATGCTGGGACAGTAACACAATCATCTCTGCCAAGTTTGTCTCAGCATGGATCGGTTCAGGGGTGCCTTCAACTATTTTTAAATGAAGATCATGGAGTTTCATAGTTACAGGGCATTATTAGTTAGAAAGACTCAAGAAATTTAGGAAAATACTTTATGCTGAGTTTTAACTCACCTTAATTTGGTTTTATAGTAATAATAGATAGACGTCATAGCTATAATAAATAACGTCTTAGCTACGTATTTATCCAATCACTAATTTTTACCTGTATGATGTGTTTACCATAACATGAAATAATAAAACATATATAAGATAATCCTACTGCCTTCAAAGTGCTTACAGGCTTGAATACGAGATAAGAAATGTCCACCAGTAAATGTAGGCATAAAATAGAAAGCGGTGAGTGCGTTAGAGAACTTCGCAGGGTTTATGTACCTGTGAGGACATGCTAGATTATGCTAAGATAACAAACAGCCTCCATATCGTAAATGCCTGTGATGACACACGCTTGTTTTTCATGCACATTGATGTGCTTCTCATCGCTCCACTGTAAGCTCTGCTCCAAGTCTCCAGCCTGAGGGAGACCCTGCCATCTGGAATATTACTGGTGTGTGGCAGGATAAATGATGAGGGTGGGAAGACATGAAAACCATGCACACTGGCTTTTGTAGTCTTCTACCTACATTCCAATGGGTCAAAAATGCGTTACATGACCAGGGGATGAGCAAGTGCAAGTGGTACCATGTGCTTGTAGGCAGGAGAACCTCAATGTTTGTGATGGTCTCTAATGACTACAACAAAGCAAGGAGAATTGTATCTTGATAGGAAGAGGAGGGAGGGCTTCATGGAGGAGGTGACGTTTGCGTTAGCTCATTATTGAGAGGAAGTTTAGCTTCTGAGATTGAGGTAGCTTTGTGAAAATCACATATCTTGGAAAACTAACCAAAAATTGAAACAATGTTACTTGAACGGTTCCCTCTTTCTGTGACCTATTCCAACGTGGCGTTACAATAAGAAGAATCATTAGTCCTACCTCGTGAAAATACTGAAGGCTTTGTATGGCATAAGGATGAGAGATTCCTTTTAAAATGCAAACAGAAAAACTTAATATTCTTTCTTATTCTCTCTCAGCAGCTCCAAGAGCACAGAAACTGCTTTCAGAACATCACCTGTCTCCCCATTGTCAAGCTCACCCCAACATTCTTTTCCCCAGACTGATTTCATACTGGCTAGATCCTTCTACTCTTTCACTTTCAGAATTCATGCTCTTTTCCTTGCTTCAGATATACCTGTTCATCATTCCCAGACCTGTCCCCAGATATCATCAGCCCAGGTATGTGACTCTGGGCTCAGCCTTGGGGCTTCCATTGCCCACAGCAACCTCTGTACACGGGTCATCAAAAATCAACATACCCCAAGCCAAGCGGATTGAGGAGTTTCTGGAGAACTTGACTGATGACTGTCTTAGTAAGAACTCCCGTGACAGTATCCTTGTGGGAGCTGACATTTTCAAGCAAATGCCACTTTATAATGAGATGGCCTCTCTTTGGTCTTTAGATTTTCCCCTAAATAGTGGAAACTTAAATGCCTGAATGTTAAAATGACTGCAGCAACACGATTGTAATGCAATGGCTTGAGAGTCTAAGTGTCAGGGCTTCATTTGAAAATTAAAAGTAGCCATACTATCATTTTAAAAGACTTTTGGGGTTACTTTTGCCTGAGCTGCTTATATGCCGATATATATATTAACAGCTGTATAAGAATTTTATTTTTATTAACATTTACTTTTTATTACTATAATTTATATTACCAAGGAGCTAGATACTAAAGGGAGCACAGTAATTAATTGTCACATTATTTTATCATAGTAGCAAAATTTTTAAAGAAGAAAAGCAATGATGTTAACCACATCTACAAAGTAGCGTTACAGCAATACCTAGATTAGTGTTTGACTGAATCAATGAGTATTATAGCCTAGCCAATCTGACACATAAAACTCACCACCAGAGACACAGAAACAAATTTTGCCCAGGGACTGACTCTACTTTTTCATTTTTCCATTTCAAAGATTTGAGAATCCTTGATTTAAGACTCTGTGTTAAATCAAGAGACACATAACTCATCGAATTCTCTTTTCTTCCCCTCAATGTCTTTGGATTTACTCACTGTAACAGACATGTATTAAGTGACTGTGGTGTATGAGGCCCTGGGAAGGCATGAGGAAGCACATGTGAGTGTGACATTGCATCTATTGGAGTTATGCTAAGATAACCCTAGTGGGGGCTCTCAGCTCCTAATGCTGGAATGATCACAATAAAATCATCCAATTCGATGTTACCTCTCCCCGCTCCCTTCCTTTGCTGTTTTGGGGACTATTTACGGATTTCAAGGGTCAGCGTTAGTTTGGACGCGATTGTTCTGAACCGTCATTCTCTTAGTCTGCAAGAGATGTTGCTGTGTGAGTGAGTAAACCTCCCGTGCGAAGGTAGATATGCACACGTTTCCCTACCTTTTTATATATATGTTCATACTCAAAGCGTTTATTCACATTGGATTTGTATTCATTTGTATTCATACCTTTGAGAGTGTTATTGAAACAAAGTAAATCTGCTTAAACCAACATACCAGCAGACAAATATTCATTTGCATGTTGCTACAGTAGCTTGCTTTCAGCTCTCAGATTTACCACCGTTTCAGAAACCCATAACCCCAAACGGTGGAATAATTACTTTTTAAATGAATGAAGGAATGATTATGACACATCCATTTCGATTTATCTCTAAGAGTCTGAGCAGTTTTCCACACCATTTCAAAATCCAAATGTCAGTGTCTACCTAAGGGGCTAATTTGCAAGGGGAAGAATGAGGAGCCGCAGGGCTATTACCAGCGGCAAAGGCAATGCATGTCTTTAACTACTGTTAGGAGCAGGAGGAAGAGCCAAGCCAAAATGGTCTGTGCTTTTGCATAGCAACGTGAACATGGGAATATGGGCCTGGCACCCTGATTCAAAAACTGAGGAAGAAATGACACATGGCAAAGAGGAAAAGCTGAAATTGAGTCACATCTTCAAGACGATTGTCAGGGTAGAATACCTATTGACTCAGCAAGACGCTATTCTATTCATTGCGTGGATGTAAAACTCCTTTCGTGTTATGTGATTAGCAAGCATTTTTTATTTCCAGATCCTCGAGAATGACCCAACACGGACATCTTCTCTGAGTAGTTACCTTTTATGATAATGAAAAATTCTGGGTGATAAATGCTTTTTCATGTAGCAGCTACAGATTGTGTCTTTATCTTAGTTCATGGTGACCTCAGCTGGGGATGAAACATCTCACAATTAGTTTATGTCTCATACCGCGTGGCAGTGTTTAAATTTCTTAACCCTTTATAATTTCACATAATTCATCAAAGCCTTTATTAAAATAAAAATTAAAGATCCAAGGGGATAGGAATCATACATAAAAAAGAGAGATTTTAACTCTCTCCTGGCAAATTTACTTAAACTGTTTTTATGTTTTTAAACTTAAAGTGTTGCTTCAACTTCTGTTATTGTTGTTGTTGTTTTTAACCTAGAAGTGTTATTTTTAAAAATATATTCATAACCGTAATAATGAAACTATAGAAAAGCTATTTGCACTAGAGTCGCATTGGGTACGAGTCTCAATCCACAAGTTCAGCTGGAAAAGCACGTTAAAACGTTCTTTAAATAAACCTGGTTCTGACTCTGGGCCCCTGTTGGCATATATATATATATATTTTTTTTTTTCAAGAACAGCCTCAGGTCCTGGAGCTTGGGAAGGGCCATAGCTTCAGGGAGGGGTCTTGGGGCCCTACCGATCATTGATGAGACTCCCCCATTCTCCTGCCTGTTGGGGCTCTGAGTTGTGTAGCCCTGCGGTTTTGGAACACGCTGTCATCTTTGACACATCCGGGAACCTAGCTGCCCAGTGCTGACTCTCAACAGCTGTTTCACAGATGTGCACTACACAGGTCTGACCACCCGCAGGGGTGGGGTGGGAGGCGAGCACGGGCCCCAGTGGCTCTGCCGACTCCCCTTGAAGCCTCCGACTTGGATTCCTTGGGGGCCCTGGGAGCGTCTCTTCACTTCTCACCAGCGCTTCAGAGCGGCCTCCCTCTCCTCTCCGAAGGGCTTAGACGTAAGGAAAAAGTCCGTGCCTTCCCGAAGACTGGACACAAGACAGGAAAAAGGCAAGCTGTCTCGAAATGAGTGAGGACGCAAGGGGAAAATCGTGACCTCGTCAATATTCCGGGACTGACCATTTCAACATTAATATTTCAAGGAGTCAGTGTAACAAGTTGTTTTGCCAAGAGATATTTTTTTTACCCTCATGTCAAAAGCGCAGAGCAAATTTTGTGATTTTTCAACACTTCTCAGGGTCTGTCTTCTGGTTTCACTTTTTTTTTTCTTTTCCTTAACATGGCCAGGCCATCCATGTGCACCTGAGAGAGAAAGCATCTTTTAGTACATTAGGTATACACTTCTGTTCAAATTAAGAACAGAGGGAAAATGAGCACTCATAAATACCCTTGTGATGGAGACACTACATGGTTTATCTGATAAGCAGGGTGGAACCCCTGAACCACAGACCCATGAGAAGAACAGATATAATGTTGCGATGGTTGTAAGGCTGAGGGAGGAATAGCTGTGATAAAATCACAACTGTGACAGCTCAGCATAGAAGAAATTCACAATTCCAGGCTGTTTCAAGGTCTGAAATAGTCACGTTTTTGTATCTCCCATATGCTTGTGCATTCCTTTCATTAATTCGTAACGGATGTTCATAAGTATATCGTCATGCATTTTTCAGCGATGTTAGGGCACTCTCCATGAATGTCCTCTCACGGATACATGGAGGGTGCCACCGTCACTGTGTGTGCTGCTGTCCTTGACTTTCCTGAGGGGCCTGGTCGCTGCAGAGTCCTGGTCACTAGAGCCCAGGGCAATTTTATGCCTTAAGAAATGACCCCAGAGTAAATAGAAATCACTTATTCATACACCAGAGACATGACACAGGGTCCTTACTGCGTATTTAACGTCGGGTCAGCTTTTACCTCCGTGCTCTTTGCTGCCCTCTTGTTCTGTGACGATCTTCGCTCCGACCGCCCATCTGCTTCTGCCTTCCAGATCCGCATTCTGACTGACTAGCTTCTCTAGTTCTCAACCCTCTGCGTCCCCTGATTCCTTTTTTTTTTCCTGCTTATTTCAATAACCAGCTTATTGATTTCATCATACCCGGTCTTGTTCCTGCAGATCTATATTTCACACTGTGACTAGAGTAATTTTTCTAAAGTTTACATTTCAAAGTACGATCTCTTGTTCACGGTCTGTCTAGGACTCCTTGTGCCTCCAAGGCGAAGCCAAAGCCCTTTCATGGGCTACTCAAAGCGCGTGAGGACCTGGACCCTCTCTAGGGCCTCTCCTCTCTCTTCCATGCCAATGTTCGAGCCATTGCAAGCTCTGGAATCCGCATCACACACCATGCAATTGCACCATGTTCTTGTCTCTTCCTAGAATGCGTAGTTCCCTCTTGTCTTCCTGTAAAGACCCTGATTATTAAAACCGGGTTCAGGTGTTACCTTTTACATAAGGTGCTCCCTGCTCCTCACCCCCACCCCACTATGTTAATTGCTTTCTCCCATGTATCACTGATGTCGCTTACACATAATTGTGTGTGTGTGTGTGTACATTACACAGCACAATTTTTTTTTGTTTACAAATTTGTTCTTTCTAATAGACTATGAAATTGAGGAGTATGTCTTTCTCAGCACGGCACTGGGCAGACAGTAGACATCGAACTAAACTTCAGTACCTGTTCATGGGTTGAACTAAACCCCAAACAGAGCACCTTGGGCACCAAACAAGACTCCCATCACTGTGACCTCAAGACCTGACCTAGCAATCAGGTGTGAGGTGTGAGTCCACATCTTTCCCTCTCTCGCCACAAACATACACGGGTGGAGGGCAGGCAGAGACAAGCTCTCCCAGAATCCCTTGGCTGCTGGGTCCTAGAGCTACCAGAAAATCAGATGCTCACTCTTCTCTTCTTTGCTGCTAACGCCCTCAAACAATCTCCAACACTTCACAGAAACTGATACCACTATCTTTAGCTGCAGCTGTTTTCAAAAATTATTTTCATGGAGATTCAAACTAGATGTGTCTTGTAGATAGGTCTATGCTTTTCTGTGGAGGATCCTACTGGCCATTTCTGGGCAGAGCTTTGTTTTCTGGGTTTCACATGGAGGCCTTGTGTCGAAAGTCTGTCACTTACATAAAAGCAGCTGGGAAGGACTAGGTTAACTTAGAAGGAGTGGATGCTCTTATCTGGAACCTTTATAACGTGGCTGGAAGATAATTAGGGATTCTGAAGTTGAGCTTGCCCAGAGCACGTGTTTGGTTCATGCACGTGATGTGTGATTTCATGATTCCATCTACTGTCATTTTGGTGTTTTTAACAGTGGAGCTGGTTGCTCATCAGCAGTGGGCTGTCTCGTGTTCTAGTTCCTAAAGCATTTTTCTTTAAAACTATTTAGGAAATCTGTTAATGTTCGTAAAATTCCCAGGTCTTAGAGTTAGAAGATTTACTGAAAGGGAGAAAGACTAGTTGGGGGTTGACACTGGATATAATACCTTGGGAAAAATGAGCAATAGCAAATATATTTTAATAAACGAGTTGAGCAAAAACAATGAGGTTTGTTAATTATATATTGGCCAGAGGGAATGATGAGAGAAAAACATTTTTATTAGAAAATTTATAATTTTTTCAGATGTCAGAAGTCATCTTCAGCAGGGTTGCTACTATCTGGTCAATGAATAGGATTTATTGAACATAAACTATTGATTGGATGCCCTGAAGGAACAATAAAAATCTCAGTATTCAGGGCGATGGGTGAGCTGCTCTGACTAATCACTAATTATAAACGCGTGAAAGAGGATTTTCTAGAACACAGACTCATGAAAGAGAGGACTTTGTCTCTGCTGTTCACCTATAAATCTCCGAAGCGTAGCATAGGGCTTGAGAGAGAGAGTTTTCAACGATGTTTTGCTCGATAGAGGACCAGATGTTGTACCAATGGGCGCAGGATAACTAAAAGGGTCCCCAGTTGTCCTTCCATGATTTTCACAATTTGTGCAGTTTCTTTTTGTTGACAAATAGCCCGATATTTCTCCAGCAAAAGGAGTTTATTCGGGAACACAAAGAAGTGTAATTCAAGACGTGAGGTTTCATGGTGAATCAAGAGTAAGTCCCAAGAAATGAAGGAGAGGAAGCGCCTTCAGTTTAGAGGAGAGGAGGGACTCAGGAGAGCTGTTATAGATTAGTTCTTCCTGTTGGGCTGTGTACAATAGATGTAGGGCACGAGAGCGCCCCGTTCTGGCCTCCTGACTTCATTTTTTAAAAAAGCTTTTTTTTTTTTTACACTAAAATACAGTTAATATACTATATTATATTAGTCTGAGGTGTACAGCAGAATTATTGAACATTTATAAACCTAACAAAATGCTCACCACATTAACGCTGATAACCTGAAACTGTACAAGGTTATTACAATATTATTTACTATATTCCCTATGGTGTACTTTACTTCCCTATGACTTATTTATTTTTCTTAACTGGGAATTTGTACTTATTATTTGCCTTCATCTTTTTTGTCCTTCCCCTTACCTGCCTCTCCTCTCTGGCAACCATCTGTTTGTTTTCTATATCTATGAGTATGTTTCTGCTTTGTTTAGTTAGTTTGTTTTTTAGATTCCATATATAAGTGAAATCATATGGAATTTATCATTCTCTGTCTAACTTAGTTCATGTAACATAATATCCTTTTGCTCTATCCAAGTTGTTGCAAATGGCGGGATTTTATTCCTTTTCATGGCTGAGTAATATTCCAGTGTGTGTGTGTGTGTGTGTGAGTGTGTGTGTGTGTGTGTGTGTGTGCGCGCGTGTGTGTGTGTGTGTGACATATTTTTAACCCACTTATCTATTGATGGACATTTAGGTTGCTTCCATACCTTGGCTACTGTGAATAATGCTGCAATGAACATAGAGTGCATATACCTTTTAGAATTAGTGTTTTCATTTTCTTTGGATAGATAGCCCTACTTCATTTTAAATGAGGTTTTTATTTATCAATTTTTACATCTTCTTTAGCATAAATATTCTCCCTAAGTCTGAGCTTGTATTTTTTTTCCTTGATGTCTTCCCTGACTATTTTAATACTCATCAACTTCCTTCTTTGAACTCCTAAAATATTGGTGGCCAGGGTCATAGTATTTAGATTTATCATTTAATTATATTGTTGCTTTTTGCTGTTTTTGGTTCACTTTTGTCTTGTACCCAGAACTAAATGATCACTGTCCTGATGCTAATAATGACATCTCCCCTCCCTTCCCCAGTAACGCAAGACCAGGTGTTGGGTAATATCTTGTGTATTGCTTACCAAATATGTGTTCATTACATGCATTAGAAACCTGGGAGAATTTCACAAAAAAAATGGTAGACAGAAGAAACAACTATTAATTCATAACCACTATGGATAGAAAGACATTTCATTACCAGGCTTGCCACAGAAATTCATGGGTCCTGGGTATGGAGGGAGGATAAAAGAGAGTGAGACAATGAGAAGAAAATGATGGCAGATCCTACTCAGAAATCTCAAGTAGACTCCAGGTGGCCCTGAGAGGTCTGAAATAAAAGGTAACCCTTGTCACATTGTCCCTGGAGTGACTTCACCACAATAAGGTAATTTAAATAATCCTTCTTCTTTTAATATCACCCCCCAAGAGGCTCGATGTCGACCATATAGAGTGTCAGATCTCTTACCCTAAGATGATTGAGTATCTTGAGGTGTCGCTCATTTCAGAGTCATCAGTTATCCAAATAGAGGTGGGGCCTTCTCAGAAGCTCCCTAGGTAGCACTGTGGGTGTTTGTGACAGATGGAAACACCCCAAGGCTAAACACTAAATAAGAAAGAACACACTCATGGCCTACTTTGCCTTTCTTAAGTCTGTTTCAGTCACTCCTCTTCCTGAGGCCAGCTGTATCCCCAAAGTAACCAGGGACCACTTTCCCAGAGAAAATATACTGTAGTAATTTAACATGCTTTCCTTCTACGGAAAGTCTATGATGGTCTGTTTTATAACTGCCACTCGATTAGTTCGAGAATATTTGAAATCATAAAAAGTAGCTTCTGGTGACATGTTAAGTGATAATAAATCAGGGATATAGAGTAGCATGCTCAGTTTGCTGCCAAGCTGCACCTCCCTCTGCACACATATACATTTATTTTTTTCTCGTGGTTTTTTTTTTCTTATTTTTAGTTAGAAACTGAAAGGACATGCATCAAGCGTTAGCAGTGGTTATCTTTAATGCTTTTAATGTTCATCATAAAAATTTCCCTGCATTTTGTATGAGTTTTGTTTTGTTTTTATAGTCAGAAAAACACTTTTCAAAAGTGGCTTCAGTCAGCAAGAAAATAGGGCTGCGGGATAAATCAAAACTACAATTCCTTTTGCTTTTTGGGTGTAGAACCTGGAGACGGAGTTGTAATCATTATTAGAACACAACAGCAAACAGGGTGTGGCTAATCGTGGGGTACTTCAGGGTGCTACTGCAGCCAGCCTGAACCAATTCTTCAGGCTTAATAAAGCGGCAGCTGAGGGACATGTGACATGAGCAATGTGTAGGAAATAAGTTTGATTTGGTTTGGAGCTGGGGACGATGGGGAGATAGAAAATCCTGGCTTCCAGAGGTGTTAGTTTCCTTAGATTGTAGGGGACCTCAACACTTGAGGTGAGATGATGGAAGCTCGAATGCCCTACAGACCTTCTCAGACCTGCCATTCAGCTCGAAGGATTCCAGGGAGTGAGAAAAACTGAACTAGGAGTCACAGCTCTTGGGATGGGGAGTGTGAGGAGTTCGGCCAGCACTGATGCCCAGAAGTCGCTTGAGGAAGCAAATGCGCTCTCATAGATAAGGGAGAAGCGCAAACCATGAGAGGGGCTGTGCAGACTGTGACGAGGGGAGCTGGCGTCTCTGCTTTCATTTCAGGTCAACTGCCTTTTCAAAAGGTCCAGGAATCCCTTGTGTGTTCCTTCTCACAAGAAGGCCTTCTCCTTTCATTTGGCTCTTTCTAAGATTGTTGTTTATTCGTGTTTGATCTAGCCTAGTTGTGCATTAGCTAGCCCTGAGCTGGATACTATTGCTCTTGTGAAAATCCTGCTCACTGGTTTTGATTCTATAGTACGTTCTCTTTTGCATGACCAGCCTCTGTGTACTAGTAGATGACTTCGTGGTCAATGCAACCCTTGATCTCCTCCTCCTCCTCCTCTCTGGCTTGCATCTGCTGCCAAGGCTGGTGACGGCTCGCTCACCTCTTGCTTTCCCAGTCTTCCTTGCAGTTACGAGTGTCCATTAGCACAGCTCTTTGCAGGAAGTTTATGATCCTGCCTCCCTTTCTTCTATGAACCAGTGCAGATAACTGCCTACTTCCAGACTTCTCGATACACAAAAAATAGCCTTTTGTTTGCTTAAACCACTATACTGAGATTTTCTGTTACTTGTAGGCAAACGCAATGGTAACTGTTGGAGTACCACACTTCTCTTTTTAAAAAATTAATTAATTATTTTTTATGGTGACATTGGTTAATGAAATCCAATAAGTTTCAGCTGTACACTTCAACAGTAAGGCATATATATATTTGCGCAGTGTGTTCACCTCCCACAGTTATATTTCTTTCTGTCACCACATATTTGACCCATTTGAGCCTGTCTGCTTCTCCCCTCCCCTCCCCCCACCTCTGGTAACCACTAGTCCATTGTCCATGTCCATGAGTCTCTGTTTGTTTGTCCTGTTCATTTGTTGCTTTTAGGTTTATATCCCACCTATAAGTGATATCATGTGATCTTCAACTTTTTCTGTCTGGCTTACTTCGCTTAGCATGATAATCTCGAGGTTTACTCATGTTGTTGCAAATGGCAGTATTTCATCTCTTCTTATGGCTGAATAATATTCCATTGTATATATGTACCACAGCTTCTTTATCCAATCATCTGTTACAGGACACTTCGGTTGCTGCCATGTCCTGGCCACTATGAATAATGCTGCTATGAACATCAGTATGCAAATATCTTTTTGGATATGGGTTTTCAAGTCTTTGGGGTAAATGTCCAGTAGGGGAATTGCTGGATCATATGGTAGATCAATTCTTAGTTTTTTGAGGAGCCTCCATACTGTTTTCCATAGTGGCTGTACCAATTTGCAGTCCCACCAGCAATGTATGAGAGTTCCTTTTCCTCTGCATCCTCTGCAGCTTTTGTTATTACTTGTTCTGTTGATTATAGCCATTTTAACAGGTGTGAGATGGTATCTCACAAAATTTTCACAAAATTTTAAGTCGGCGATACTGTATTGCTGGCCATCGATGGTGTCATACAGCAGATCTCTAGAACTCATTCATCTTGCTTCTCTGACTCTTTATGCCTATTGGTTAGCAACCCCCCATTTCCCTCACACCCCCAGCCCCTGCTGACTACCACCCTACTCTGATTCTATGAATCTATTTTGGATACCACATGTAAATGGAATCAGGCACTATGCGTCTTTCTGCGACTGGCTTATTTCACAGTGTGTGTTTAACTTTTGAAACTACACTTTATAGGAAATTGAAATTTTTATGTTTAAAATAGAATGAAGAGCGCCTCACTATAATAGTGTTTGCTTTTTTTGTGTGTGAGAGGGTTCTTTTCTCTTCTCTTCCCTTCTCTTCTCTTCTTTCTTCTCTCTCTTTCTCTCTCTTCTTCCCTCCCTTCCTTCCTTCCTTCTTTCCTTCCTTCCTTCCTTCCTTCCTTCCTTCCTTCCTTCCTTCCTTCCTTCCTTCCTTCCTATTCATGCCCTTTATGATAAATTATTAAAAGACTAGACCCTGTCATTTATGAAGTTCCTGTGGTGTGACAATCACTGTGTCAGATCCTTTACAAGACTAGCTCATTGAATTCCCACTGTGACAACATGAGTATGTACTGTTATCCCCAATTACACATGAAGAAACTGAGATTAGATAACCTACCACATAGCACAACTATTAAATGAGAGAGTCAGGATCTGAAAATATATTTCTTTCTCTCTTCTTTAAAAATCTATGATCTCCACCTGCCCCCCCCATCCCCCGCCCCAGGAGGAAAATGATAAGTACTCATTTGGTTACTAATAAGAAATTTAGCACATAGTTTCTTTCAAATGTGAGTTTTCAAAATCTCTTTTTTTTCTTTACATTTTACTCTGAACATCACTTTAGTGAATATCTAAATTTAGACTACTTGATTGTACAAGGGATTTTATATCTTTAAAAGCTTTAATTAATTTGATTCTTTTCATTTGGGAGCTAGTTAGAGAATTTCAAGGGCAAGTCTTCACTATCAAGAGAATTTAATGAAACAGTGTATTCTTTAATTCAAGCTATTTCTACTGAGTCATTATAATTAAAATTGAGACAAAAGAAAGTATACTTAAGGAGAAGCAGGGAAAGCTGGGACAATAATCAAACTGGTGCCGATATGCGGGGAGCTGCTGCTTCTGAGTTTGAATAAGTGTTTACTAAAGTTCTATTGTTAAGGCTGAGCGGATTCGAAAACCAGCTAATACATTTCATAGTGGGATTTCCGGTTCAGCTTAAAGGCAAAAAGCTCCTTGACTATACTACTGCTGTTTCTCTGTGGCTCTTCAATGCTTCATTTTAACATTTTAAACCTAAACTTAACACAATTTTTAAGTATTCTTTAAGAAATAAAAGCTTCACCAAAGAAGATATACAGATAGCAAAGAAACATATGAAATTATACACTACATCACATGTCATCAGGGACATGCAAATTAAAACAATAAGGCGCCTCTATGCACCTATCAGAATGGCCCAAGTCTGGACCACTGACATCACCAAATGCTGGTGAGAATGTGGAGCAACAGGAACCCTCATTCATTGCTGGTGGGAATGCAAAATGGTACAGCCATTTTGGAAAACAGTTTGGCAGTTTCTTGCAAAACTAAGCATACTTTACCATATGATCCATCAATGGTGCTCCTTGATATTTACCCAAAGGAGCTGAGCAGTTATGTCCACACAACAACTTGCATATAAATGTTTACAGCAGCTTCATTCATAATTGCCAAAACTTAGAAGCAACTCAGAAGCAACCTTTAATAGGTGATGGATAGATAAACTGTGATAAATTTAGACAATGGGATATTCACCACTAAAAAGAAATGCACTATCAAGCCATGAAAATACATGGAAGAAAGGAACTTATATGTATATTACTAAGAGAAAGAAACCAGTCTGAAAAGCCTACATTTTGTATGGTGCCAACTATATGACATTCTGGAAAAGGCAAAATTATAATGACAGTATAAAGATCCGCAGATGCCATGGGGTTACAGGGGAGGGAGGGATGAATAGGCAAAACACAGAGAGTGTCCAGGGCAGTGAAACTACTCTGTGTGATTCAATAATGGTGGATACATGTCATACATTTATGCAAACCTAATAACCCAAAGACTGGGTGGACTTGGGTGGCGATGATTTGTCAATGTGGGTTCATCAGTAACTTCTATACCTGCTCAATTTTTGTTGTGAACCCCAAACTGCTTTAAAATATACAGTCTGTTAAAAGAAGTAACTAGTTTAGGTACAGAATGTGATATATTAAAGAATCAAATAAAATACAATATTCAAAACAAAAAGTCAACTAATATAGAACTTTAATGTCTTGTCTATTTTTGAAGTGCCTTAAATTAAGCTGTGCAAGAATTAACAAAAGTAAAAGTGACTTATTTATACCTGTCTAAACATGAAATATGTGTAAATAATGATACATAAAAATACAGTTGTATTGTCTATTGGTATCAGGTGCTGGTTTAATTTTTTGTCAATTCTCTAATTAGATGTATAAACACAACCTATTTGAGTCATTTGGGAAGTGTTACATATAAATATCACAAGGTGGCTTCATGGTTTATGTATCTTTAATATCTGTGATTTAAGACAATAATGAATATAGACAGGATTGTTGCTTCAGCCTAGATGTATTTATGTGGTCGAAATCACCATTGGAACTGTATCAGCATAAAATTAGAGTCTCAGATTTGAGAGACTTGACTGATAGAAACATAATCATTGAGAGTTTAGAATACAAATTGTCTGGTTTACTTTTCAAATATTTGTAAATATAAACTATTGTAGGAGAAGGCATTATTTTAAAAGTTTGTGAAAAAAGAATTTTTTTATCATTTTATAAAATTCAGGCAGTATTGTCAGGGGAATTTGAGGAAATGAAAAACTGAAAAAATAGTCAGTAATACAAGGGGTTACCTGACTGTACATAAATAAATAAGAAAATATCTAAATGCCCCAAGGACTAACCAATATTTCAGAGTCCTGTAAGGACTGAGCATTTATAGGTAAACCACAAGTTTCTAAATAAAGTGGTTATTACACAAGCATGTACATACACACAAATACATATTTTATGTGTATGTATATGATAAAATTATTTCTTGTCAGCTGGCATTTTGAACCCTTAGCATAACTGTTCATCTTTATTTCTATCTATCTTTAGTATGTGTATACTATATATTATATCATGCATAATTATATCATGTATACTATGTCTGTTTTAATACATATAAATATAGACATTTAAAAAGTATAAGATAAAAATAAAATATCTAATATTTACTCATTTTTTATTCATTTATGGCATAACATTGTTTTTCTCCTACTAAAGTCTTATTAATTGTTGCTGGTAGCTTACTTTTTAAATGCCTTGCTCAGAGTGATAATGTCATACTATGGCTATCATTTTATAATTTTATTTTGGGATCTTGTCTGATTTCATTATATCATCACAATTTTTGCCTCAAATGGAGGTAACGGAGAGTTTGTTTTAAAGTAGAAAAAAGGTCAATTCTGACGTTTTCTTATTGTTCTCATGTGCTTTCATTAAAAACATTAGAGATAACCTGTGGTTTCTGTGTAGGCATACTTTAAACCTATGTCTCCATATCGTGTGGGTTGTTCAAGTTAAAGGAATTGAAATAATGCATTCTATAAGCACATTTAACCAGAAGCCCGCCTTAACAGCACTCTGATGACAAGTAGGGAGATAAGGCCTCACCTTCAGCTCCCCCTTCTGGTAGAACTCCCACTCTGTCTAGGGTTTCTGTCTGAAGCTTGACTCTGACATATGTCAATCCATATAGTGAATGTTCGTAAAGCTTACATTCTTTCTTAATTTTAGATACATGTGCTAATAAAACACTAGTTTTCTCAGTACCCTGGTGGATCATCCTGGCAGATCTTGCTGTGAACCCACGCATGTCACTTTGGAGGCTGCTGATATGTACATAATGGCAAGTGAATCAGAAAAAAGAGAGATATTTGAGCTGCCTTTGTGCAAATGACATATTTAACTTTATTTAAGTGTATAAACTTTATTTCCGAGTAAAGGCACACTTCCACATTTTTGACCCAGAGAGTCTCATCTAGGTAAGCGTGGTGCATTGCACATGTAGTTCAAGCAGTGCTCAGATGCAGAGCTGCATCATAAGACAGAGCAGGGCAAGAACAGGGAGTAACAATCGCTTGGCTAGATTTATACTTGGATACTCTGTGCTTCCCATCGTGTAGCATTCTACCACTCTCTTTAGTTCAGCTCGCTCTTCTATTTAAATTTCCCAAATACTTATCTCCAGATCTATTATTAAATTCCAAAGGCACATGAAACCTTGAAGTTTAAAGGCTCTTAGAATATATCTTATCTAACTCCTTTTGAAAACATAAATCATTTCCACAAATGCCTTAGAGGTAGAAGTCCAGTTTCTAGGTTATACATGGGCTGCTTTTTCCCTCAGTAAGTCAGGTCTTGTGGCTCCCACCGTGATTCCCATAATGTCTCTTAACCTTTTTAAGGTCAGTGTTCACAGATCTTCAGTGACAAAGAATAGTCAATATACTGCTTAATTCCTTTCAGGTCCTGTGGCCATTTTTTCTCCTAAAATATGAAATATAAGTAAAATCAGTATGAAACAACAACCAAAGTACCCCAAATGTTTTGGTGTAACGTAAAATGATTCTGTTATGTTCTTTGACCTGGCCCTTGTAACCACTATCAATGTAGACTAGAATACAATCACTTTTTGCAGCAGATAAAATTTGATGATTATTTATAATGTTTTAGTCTACCAATTATGCCTACTGTCCCTATTTTAAGAATTTTTTCAAACATTTCTGCTAAGAGACATCCTTCATCATTGATCTGAGCATTTGACTTTTGGAAAGAATGGAATCCTAAAGGTTTCTTTTTTTTTTTTTTTTTTTTTGCTTGTGTTTCTATTTCTAACCATCAACTCTATCAATGTGTTTTTGAATTTTCATTATGGTCATCTGATGAATTAGCTCTAGGTCTTATATTATATTTATAGCCTTCTCTCCCCCAATTTTGACTCTAAGTTTTCTTGCAGATAGAGACCCTAAGTTATATGTTTTTTTTATTTGCCAAGGCTTGTAATGTAAATTTTGCAATATTAAATGTTTGATTTGTTTTGATTTGGCTGCCAATGTAATACAAAATTATGTTGCAGCTGGAACATTCTTTTATCATTTGAAATGAAGAAAGGCTAAGCATGTATTACCAATGAAAGAAGGAGGAAGTGTTAAAAGATTGGGGACATAAAAGGAAAATATTATAGTGGCAACACAGAAAGGTGACGAATTAGATCCCAGGCTGTAGGGAAAAGTCCATTCAATCCAGAGGAGCTAGCGTTAATGGCCTGGCATGTTCTGACATCCTGGCTAGGAAGAACTTGATCCTTAGAGGCTACTTGAATATTAGGATTAATATTAACACATTTACCCCTAAGGTTACCTTCTGCAGGTCTCACTTATGATTTGTTATATATTCTAGGTTATTTATGATATATAATGTCTTATATAATAATATTATGTATTTATAATATATGTAATATTTTATTATGTAAAATATTCTATTATTTATATAATATATAAATGCATATATGTTTATAATCATCAGAAGAAAGTCTAGTCCCCTACTCCCCAGCCCCTGCACATACACACACCACTTCCTTCCTTGATATGTGTCAAACATATGACACTCCATTGACCTGAAGATAAAATGGGCTTCATTAGCTGCTTGTGTGTTAAGAGTGAATGTAGTTATTTGATCCTTTCCTGAAGCACGTTTTAATCTAGACTTCTCTAATTGTCCACAGGAGTGGTACAGGGAAGGTCTGTGTTATGGGAATGTGTGGCTTCTATAAAGCAAACCTGGTGGTATCAGCTGTTCCGTCTGCGGCCAACCTACCCATGTGAAACTTTTAGACTGGCCGGGAGCCTTGCATGATTTCTTCCTGTTACTGTTTTAGAAAGAAGCTCGATGCTTTAAAACAACATAAATTGGCAAATATCATCAGAAATGGGATGTAAACCTGTCCCAAATGCTTCAAATAAACTAAGAAATGAGATAACAAAAAATGGCATTGCTTTACTTGAAGGAATGGCTTTCAGAAAGATAAACATAGCTTTGCATCTGCATGCCTGCCTTGCCAGGGCACCCTGGGCGGCAGCCGAATTGTAGAGGCTGAGGGCCAAATAGGCTGCATTTACATTTGGTGGAGAAAGATCAGAATCAAAAAATACAAAGGGGGAGAAATCAGGGATTCAATCTGTCAGACAGCAACAGAGGGCAATCAGGACTTTCTTAATACTCCATCCTTTTCGTCATTGCCAGATATGCACTCTCTAGTGCATCTTTTTGCTGCTACTGAGAAATCTGCTTCCTGACCTAAAAACTCTCTTAAATTTGCTCATCTTCTGTTTTGAGGCAATTAATTCCCTTGCCATGAATTCTACCTGCTTTAAAAGCTTCCTCTGCACAAGGTACATTGGGTACAGCTTATGCCCCCATCCCATCTGAAGATTATGGCTCCACCCTCTCAATTACATTACAGTCCTTCCTGTTTACACCATTCTCAAAAGGTGTTACATTTATTGAGCTCTTACCATAGGCCAGGCGTTGTTGCACTCCTGATATAGATTATTTTATTTAATTTCTTAACCCATGAGGGTAGGTATCGGTATTGGCATTATTACCATTTGTCACCATTTTTATCATCATCAGAAGCTATCTGGGCCCAGAAATATTACCTCACTGCCCAAACTCATATATCTTATTTACGTGGCAGAGCCAAGAAAGAGCTGAATCGTTACAGGGCCCAAGCTCTGTGCCATTATGTTTCTACAAAGTATTCATAGAGGTTAGCTAAAATAAAAATCATGACTATAGATACATTTCCCTCTAAAATATATTTTAAAAATTAATTTGTCTTGAATGTTGTTGTAGTGCCATGATTATCCATCCACCTTTAAGAAATGGAATGACTTCCCCCTACCCCCACCCCATCCCCAAACCTAGTAAGTGGTTTGAGAGACCGATATGTCAAGTACAAATGAATGACGTTAGGTTTGAAGTTGAGACTGTGTTGACTGTATAATTTTTGAGATGATATATTTCTATCTTTGATAATGCCTATCAATGTTAGTTATAATGTTTTATGTATTAGTATTTTTTTTTTGTTAAGCTTTTCTCCCTGTCTATTCTTGTGAACTCCTTTTGGTTCAGCATATTGAGATTTTTTTTTTTTGCCATGTATAGAAATTATTTTAGGAAACTTTGGTCTATAATATATGCTCTCACCCTGAGAGGAATCACTGAGGAATATGATTATTCCTCAGTCAGCCTTCATTTACTGACAAGCTAATATGCATTTGTAATGATGCAACTGTGCAAGATGCTTAGGAGGGTAAAAAATTGTCTCTTTTGGTGGGAGCTGTAAAAATTATTCTTTACCTGTCATTTACCCATATAGTTTTCTTCACTCTTTGAGTGAAAGAATAGCATCTTCCATTGATTTATATTCCCTAGCAATGGAAGGCCCAGGATGAGGAATAGAGTGAACATACAATAATATATTAATTCTAACAAAGAACTAAAATAAACAGAAATCAAACTATCAGCTTTTAAAAATTTCCAGCCATTTGTTCAGAGTTACTTTGAAAATAAATTTTCAGCCACATTGAAATATTTTAATTAGGGCTATCTCCTCACTCCAGCCAGGTTGATAGTTCTGCCTAAATTGACTGATTCTAGTTAATAACGTGTAGCCACAGTTGGTGACATTTTAATTTAGAGTTACTTTTTAGAATTTGAATGATGTCTCACTGAGACTTCTATCCTATCTACTTATTGCTTTTTACTGCTATCATGTCTCCTTCCCTAACAGATAATGGGGAACTTAAAAATAAACTACCTGCAGTTTGCTTTTTGCATTGCTTATGTCTTATAAGTCATTTGTAGCATAATGAATTTCATAGAATGCTTTTTCACTCTTTCTTGCCAAACGATATATTACAGCTTAATGATCCCTCCTTGAAGTCTCAGCATGTCACACTGTAATGATAAAGGGAATAATAGTAAGAGTGAACATTTGAACAGGTCTGGTTTCTAAAATGTTTCACAGTAGTCATTGAAATAGGCTTCTGCTTCTTTAACTGAAAATCCTAATGTGAAGCCCAGCAAAACAGGGTTTTTACAATAAAAGGACTAATTTAAATTACTAAAAAGAACTAATTTAGTCTGATTAGGTTTAAATGCGTCTGCTGTCTCTAAAGAAGGAGGAGAGGTCATCACAAAAGCAGGCTGAATTTGATATACTGCTTCTCTGTGTTGCCTAGGTGTTAGTCAAGATCATTTCCGTTCTAGGCAACAAAAATACTGACTCTGGCTGAAAAAGGAAAAAGCATAAACAAACAGAAAGGTTTCCCAGATGGCTGTTGGTTAGTGTGTCCATTCAAAGGGAGAAATGGTCAAGCCTCGAAAGGGGCAAGGCCAGCGAGTACCATGTCTCCAGCCTCTTCATGCTTGGTCATGTCTTTCTGTGTATCTTCCTATAAGGATTTGGTTCTTTTAGGCAAGTTATTCCAGGTGGTAGTCAAAATATCCAAGAGCAGGCTCGTTAGCTTACGATTCTGGGATCAGAAAGGAAAGGACTGTATTTCTTCTCTTAGAGTCAAACACTCCTTGGAGGAAACTTCAAGTGGCTTAGCTGGGGGCATGTGATCCTCCTTTATGGAGAGATCTTAGAGGATTCTGGCTAAAAGCACAGTCTCAGGAGCTGGACCTTCTCCTTATGACCTCTTGTGATTTTGGAAATGTTACTTAACCACTCTATACCTTAGGTCCCTTACCATAAAATGGGGATAATCATACGTTTTTAAAACAAGATGAGTATCATCTACAGACCTGGGTAAGAGAGGTCCTTGGTTGCATCCCATGCTCAAAACCTGTTAAAAGCTGAATTCTATTCCCCTCAAATCCAAATGTTGAAGCTCTAACCCCATTTTTCAGAATGTGACTGTATTTGGAGAGAGGGTCTTTCAAGAGCTGATTAAGTTAAAATGAGGCCATTAAGGTAGGCTCTAATCCAATTTTTAAAAAATTTTCTTTCTTTCTTTTTTTAATTATGGTGACATTGGTTAACACAATCCAGTAAGTTTCAGGTGTACAGTTCAACAGTAAGGCATGTACATATATATACATTGCATTGTATGTTCACTGCTTGTAGTTAGATTTCTTTCTGTCACCACATATTTGATCCCTTTTACCCCATCTACCTCCCTCTCATACCCTCTGGTAACCCACTAGTCTACTATTCATGTCCATGAGTCTTTAATCCAACTTGACTAGTGTTCTTATAAGAGGACGAAATTTGGAAACACAAAGAGATACCAGGGAGATGTCTAACCACTATGCTGTACACCTGAAACTAATATAAAATAACATTGAAATTCAACTCTAATAGAATATTTAAAAAAAGAGAGAGAGAGAGAGATACCAGGAGCGCAAGCAAACAGAGGAAAGACCATGTGAGGACACGGCAAGAAGGTGGCCAGCTAAAAGCCAAGGAGAGAGTCCTCAAAAAAATAACCACACTATGGGCACTTTGATCTCAGACTTCGGGCTTTCAGAGTTATGGGAAAGTGCATTTCTCTTTTCCAAGCCCCAGTCGGTAGTATTTTGTGATGGCTACACACTAACAAACTAATATAAGGGCTTCGAATATACCAAACTTGGAAACACCTTGAGATTTTTTTCTCCTTTATTCTCATACAAAAGGTTTTGAAATGTCAATAATCAATTGGGAATTCTGGGAGAAGACCCTCAATCCCAGAGGCAGTGGGCAAAGCAACGTGTGTGTGGGAGCGGGGAGGCGTGCCCATAGCCTGTGCCCTGAACAGCCGGAGTGGCGGCTTTTCATAACATTGGATGTCCCCAAGGGTGGAGCTGAGCAGATGGAGTCCTCCAGATGACAGTGCTACCTCTCCCCCTGCCCTTCTGATAGGGTCTTAGAGTGGTCTGGAAATCCCGAGTGGGAAATATGAGATGCAGGAGACGAGAGCCTGTGTACCCCGTTTCCTGGGGACCTGCTCGGTCCCTAACTGGGGTCCAGGTGAGTCCTTCTACCTTGGGCATAGGCTTTATTTATGACCTTAAAAGTAGTTCTAAAAAATGCTGCCTCCATTTTTTACTCTTACTTGAGACCCCTGAAGTGTTTGGTTTAATATCAGTTGATACATATTAAAACAGTGCTGGACCCATATAGCATTTGAGAATTTTTATTACTATTATATTTCTGCGATATCTGGACAGGGCTGAAGATCTGTGATTGGTTCACTTTAATTATATATTTTTCTCTATGGTTCAGAAATTGGTTATTATGATTAGCAACCTTCATCTAAACTATATGGATTATCGAATCATTTTCTACAGAAATGTGAAAAATCTTATTAGAAAAGTAATAAGATACCAGTTGCAGAAAGTTTCCTTGTTCCCCAAACATTGGTTCATAAACAGTTTATTTTGTCTCATCGATGTATGGGAATGATTTTATATTTATTTTATTCCCACTTTTATGGAATTATTAACAACCAGCAACCCTAAGGTAATGTGCAGCCTCAAAATTTAAGTTACTTTATAAGTATTGTACTTGAGAGACAACAGCTTAAGATGTGAGGGAAGATAAAACAAAGAACATTATCAAATGTACTATCACATTCCACTCCCTCATTTTCACAAAACAATGCTTGTTTTTAAATGGAGAGAAATGTTTCATAATCTGAAGTAAGGTGTCTGAAGGATCTTTACCGCCTTAAACTTCTAGAGAAGAAAAATCAAAAGGGAAACGGCTTTATAGAAAAGAGGGCAAAGCTATTCTTTTTCATAAAGAGAGCAGAGACATGGACATGTTTGTATCATTAGCATTACGTTCGCCTGTTCTGCATCACCGGCCATTGCTGGCTGAAATTCTGCAGCATGTATGCACTCCATACATGTGGGGTCAGGCGGGGCTGGATGACATTTAAATTCTTCTGCAGTGGAATAAAATATTAAAAATAGATAACTAACTATAGATTTGGTTTGGTAATTTATAAGACACGTTTTGTTTTATGTGAAAAGGAACTATTTTTCTTCTTATTGCCTTTGTCAAAACTGCCCTACTAAAGGTCTTTCATATTTTAACCTGACATTTTTTTAAAGAGTATTTTTTTGAAACTGACTCAAGCTCAAGCAATATTGTTATAAATGGATCACCTGTATAAACTGGTAAGGTTCAGTGATACTGGGTTTTCATCTTAACCATAGGTGTGACGGGCAAGAAGAATACTTCAAAGGTTAAGATTTTTTAGTCATGTCATTGAAATTGAGTGTATCCGTAAAAATTGTATACTCAGTGATCCATGGATTTACATAGTTCCTAAAGGTAGAATTTTAAGGCTTTGTTTTATTTAGTCCATTATTAAACTTTAGGAAGAGCTTATGGGGAGAAATAAAATACAATATTATTGACAATAAGATGTAATATAAAATTTGGTACTATGTCGTATTTTAATGGTAGTATTAAAAGTATTTCTTCCATTCAAAAAGTAGTTATTGAGGGCCCACTCTTTGACAGTCACAGTACTGGGTGATGATAAGCAAAGCCAGGCTTAATCACTGCTTTCATGGAGTTGGTGGCCTCGTGAGAGAAGCAGCATTAAGTCCAACACGGTGGTTGTGACGACCCGTTACCAAGATGAGGTTCGTGTCGATATGGATGCCTAGACTGTGCATACCGGCCATAGACAGATGGTCCCAGCAAGGTTTCCCTGAGACAATGATGCTGGAGCTGAGATCCGAAGGATGGGGAGGAATTAATTAAGCAAAGGGAAAAGCAGACAGCTTTCAAAGGCATCGGGAACAGCATGGAGCAAACAGCGCTGAAAGCAGGTCAGGAGGCTGAGATAATAAAGGGAACCATAGTGTCATCTGAGGCTGGGTAATTCCTTTCAAAAGAATATTGGAGTGTTAGAGTTTGGGAGTGAGAAGTTTCTATATGAACCGAGGCAATTTGCTGCATGTTCTGCAGGTTATGACTGGAACACCAAGTGCATAAAGGAGTGATATAGTAGATGTGCTCGTTTTCAAACGGACTCTCTCTGCTCAACAATTACATCAAGTGTTTGCACGATGTCTGCAAGATCTATGTGATTCATTGAGCCAAATGGTTGACACTTTTTGTACAGAAGTAAAGAGATCACTTTTTTTCCGTGCAGTGGTATATGATATCCATTGAAAGTCATAGAATGTTAGTGATAGAATGGGTTATAGTAGCGGTCCCCAACCTTCCTGGCACCAGGGACTGGTGCTCCTATGAGAATCTAATGCTTGATGGTCTGAGATAGAGCTGAGGCGGTGATGCTAGTGCTGAGAAGCGTCTGCAAATACAAATGAAGCTTCACTTGCTCACCTGCCACTCACCTCCTGCTGTGTGGCCCAGTTCCTAACAGGCCATGGGCCATGGACCAGTACCTGTCCATGGCCTGGGGGTTAAGAACCCCTGGGTTATAGGATTCCCCAGATCAATCTTCTCTTCTCTTTTTCTATGGTTCATAGTAACTTACTTACAAAGGTGCTATTTAAAATAAAAATTTCTTAATTTTTATTGTCGCTTTTATTCATTACATACAAATTGCAATTATAATGTTATCAATTTTAGATTACTCACATAAGTAATGTTTTTCCTTTTTTTTCCTACTGCACAGCCTCCAAAAGAACACCACATACATGAAAACAGTTTCACACATTTTGGTCCTGTTAATGATATTGATGACCAGCTGTCATATTCACAATACTGCATATTATTATGGCAGAGATCTAAGTGAATAAAAGAGATTTGGCATATAGCTTGCTGAAACATAGAATAAATAATTTATACAAGTCGAAATCCTTTAAAACTAGCCTTAAAAGCAGCATGGATTGCTTTTTTTGCTGCCAATTACTGTAGATAGGCAAGTGATGAAAAGGTGCAGAAAATGAATCATCTCTGAAAATATAACTTAAAGACACTTCAGCTTTGATTCTTCGTAAAAAGCACATACTTGTCTTGCACTTAGACATTCGCTCACACAAACGTGCAAATTTTTTTTCATCATGCTTCTTTCAAATTGGCGACATGATGCAGCTTTTTGGAAGACGAACTTAGGCTTAAAACCACTCACCACATATCACAAATCTACTGTATTGTTTAAAGAGAAGATACTCATTGCTGTGCTTAGTAAGATGGTTTCAAGGGTTTCGTTATTTACTTTTAGAAAGGTCAGAGATTGCTTTGATAATTTCAGTTGTGTCTTTTTTTCTGAGAGGGACAGGGAATGTCTTCAAATAGTGCACTTTGACATGATGGGAGAAGCCACTGGAAGATTTATCTGGCATAAGAGTCGTTTCCATTAATGAAGCACTTGTGTGTTTTTCTGTTTTATTTCATTATGAAGGTTGTTTTTTAAGCTCTTCATTGCAAATGCAGTATTTTGGTGACACCAGCTGCCTAAACTGGATTTGAGAGGCCCCACTGTGTGCATTTCTCGCTTTTTTTCAGTCTCTCAGAGGACCCTGTGATGATCACAGTGCTGTAATGGGGCGTTAAGGTGACCCATTGAACTGTAAGAATGATAACCATGTTAAAGCAGCGTTCTGTAGTTCTGTATCGTCTCATTCCCAGTGCACATGGAGCAGCTTTCTTCCTTTCCTCTCTGAGGTCCTCCTCATAATGTTTATATACAGTGGTCTTTTCTACCATATGATAAAAATATATCATGTCTCCCCTGAGGACAGAAACTGTACCTCATCTATTTCCATCCCTATAGCACCAACTTATGGGGTTAATTTTAAAGAAATGTATCATCCAAACTCCAAAAGCTGACCTAGAAACAAAGAACAAACTGTTTTTTAAGTCGAGGACCTCTTAACATATGTGTATACGCACACATACACACGCATGCGTAGCATGAAAATATGGTCAATATGCTTTCTATATAAATATAGAAATGCAAGTGTGTATATGTGTCTGTATCTGATTTTTTTTTACAAATAAAAACATTGTTCATGAACTATCTATATTCATATATTCATTTTGGTGAAGATATGAAGCAAAACATTGAGTTAGTGCTTAATTGGTTCTACTTGACTTAAAATATTATTTTGATTTTTCATGTTACCACTCATATTGTTAATTTCTTGGGGCTCCTTTAGGAAAGGATATTTAGCTCAAAGTAAGAGTAAGCCAAATACAAGTAGCCACCTTTTCTAATGATACCTTAAACTGCTTTTGCCCAGAGATGGATTTATTAACCCATAGGTTCAAAGAGATGCAGCTTTGATTTGGAGGTTGGGAGAAGGTGCTGGTAGGAGTTGTAGTTTTTACTAGAACCTGATATTAGTAAACAAGTTATAAGTGGTTCCCTAGTCGTGGGACCAGGTATTTAGTAGATTTATATCTATTAATTTAAAAAGAATTAGAAAATTCTTAAAGGAACGTGGAGATGTCATTCATTCTTTTATCCAGCATTTACTGAGCACAACTTTATTCCAGACACTGTCTCAAACTCTGAGAACATAAGAATGAATTAACTAGAGTTCTTCCTATCAATGAACTCTCAGCTGAAGAAACTGTTCCTACAGACAAACTGGAGCTGATTTTTCTGTGCGTGTGTGCATGCCCATTTGCGTGTTTTGGTCTGTCTTATTTAATTATGAGTATTTTTGTGTTGGGAGACATTCTTGATGAATGCCCTGCAGACAGGGTTGGAGTTGCCTGCAAGCTAGAAGTTTGCAGGGCAGGTGGACTTGTTTACTGAAGGAGGAAGTTTGGCTTCATGGATAGCTGGTTAGTGGAGGAGGAGGTTTGGCTTAATGTTGAATGTTTCTTGCCCCAGGGAATAAGAGACATTTCTCCTCCCAGGGAATAAGAGACAAAAAACAGGAACAAGGATGTTTTGCCAGAACTTATGTAAAGGTCAGCGATCATTTGCATATGTGTGGGTGTTGCTTCTCCAAGGGTATATATATGCTGTGCTAAAGAAACTCTGGGCGCAGTATTTACTGTTAGCCCTCCAGACTCTATCTCTTTGTCTCTCTCTCTCTCTCTCTGTCTCTTTTTTCTATCTTTCTCAATCCTCACTCCCCCTCTCGGGAACTGTTCGATCTTAGCCGGCGGGCTCCGGCATTTTTGTAGCATTTTTTTCAATGCAAATATATCCTAGGGAAAAATATTTCTGATAATTTAGAGCTCCCCAGTAGTAACTACATCAAGTCATCATAAGGAAGCATCTTGGAGAACGGAAAGTCCTTGGGTTTTGAAGCCATCGAGATCTTTGTTGAAACCTCCAGTTTCTTCAAGTCTCAGCCTCTGGGCTTTGCCGATGACCTAGGGATGATTTAAAAAAAAAAAAAAGGCCTCCTTTGTGATGTGCTTACGATTTGAGATAAGTTAGATAAAGTGTCTGGTAGGTGGTTAACATTTAGTAGGGACTTGGATTCATTTGAACACAGTTGTAAATTAATACTACAACGTTTTGGTGTTGGGGAGGCAGCCAACTATTACGGTCAAGGGCCTTGTTTTAGAGCAGCCTGCCTGGGCCTGAATTCTGGGCCTGCCCTGCTCTAGTTTATTTCATCTTGGGGAATCTTTGGGCCACTGTTTTCCTATCATTATTATAAATGAAGAATAAATGAATTAGTGGTAAGAATAGAATATTATGAATAGTTCTTACACATACTCAGTACTATATTTATTAAAAATCAAATATATTTGCTTTATTTGAGTTGATAGAATGTACTTTATACTATTTAAATTAGATGTGAACTTTTGAGATTTTTGAAGAATTTTTACTAATTTTCAATAACGTGATGACAGAAATAACATCAAAACAAACTGCTGATTATGTGTATCATGTGTTTGATGTATCTTAGTAATAAAAATTGCTAAGTATATTAATAAGATATGGAAATGATTTTACTTTCATTCTTATTTTGAGTATTGTTCTTTATTTTATTTACTATTTTTGTTGCTAAATGACTTCAAGCTTATATTTTAAAAAAGATTCAGAAAAATACAGGTTTTCAGATTTCAGAGGCGACTTATTTCAACCACTACATTTCATTGTTAGCGTAATAAAGTTGCAGGTGATTAATTGACTTGATGACCATTCGAAATACCTGAAGGTAAGAAATGCTAAAATTAATGGTACACATGTGACTTTAAAATTATCGTGGTGGATGTCAGGATTTCTGTAACCTCTGCTGCTCATTACTATTGATGCTGTTGGGCTGTACATAGTTGCACAAGCAAATTCACCAATATGGCTCACATGAAATTAGCAACGATGTTTCCTAGTTAAGAAGTCACAACAGTCATCATGATGTTGGAGAACCAGCTGTTGTAATTGTGAAGTTGCTGTAGTTATCTGAGAGTGTAACAGTAGTGTTGTTTGGGAATGCTATTCAGGTCGAGGAGATTCTTATCTGTTACTGTCAGTAAAGCAAATGTCAAAAACCTAATTTATGTCTGTGTTTTTTTCCTACAATGACTTTAGAGAGATTTTAGAAAGCATCGATGGTCATATATTCTATTATAAGAAGCATTTGGAACAGAGAACATATATGATATGTGTTGTCTATTCTTTCATAATTCTTTTTAGTTATTTAACTTCTAATAATAGCTGCTTCATTTGTTATTTAAGTAATTTTGTCTCTCTCTCCACTACTTTTTGGATGATACTGATTGCTAATAAAGGTTGCCAGAAAAAAATACAGATATCCATTCAATTTCATTTCAGATTACCAATAATAATCATACTATAAACTTATTTGTTATTTATCTGAAATTAAAATTGAAATGGGAATCCAGTGTTTTTATTTGCTAGATCAGGCAATCCTATATGTAATGCTACAAATCCAAGAAGAAACCTTTAAAATATGTGTTTTGAATGTTTAACACCCATTTCAAGGCAGAGATCAATGGTTACTTTTGTGAAATAACCTTGATGCCTCTGGGAAGATTCAGGCTTTTTATTTTTTTATTTTTTAGCTTCCACATGCCTTTAAAGTGCCCATATGATGGTATGTATCAGAACATATTATCATTTGGCTTGACAACTTCTCTCGTATGCAAATCTGCAAAGGCAGGGTCTATGTTTTATTCATCTTGGGGTCACAAGATCTAACTCTGGGGCTGACAGATAAAGTAGATATTAGCTAATGAATACTAGAGGCGCTTGGGTGCTCAGCCTCCAACTTCCTACTGAGGTCTAGAGAAACGAACTCCAAAGAACCTCGGTTTGTCTATAGATACATCCAATTCAGCATGTCTAAAACTTAATTTGTCTTCTTTCTGTAAATCTGATTTTATTGCTCTACTCCCTATCCTGGTTCATGGCAGCAGCATTCATACAGTCAGAGAAGCTACAGCCCTGGGAAACCATGCTGGGTATACCCCATTCCGTTTCTGCTTCCTTCATCAGTCCATAATATCCTAAAGGTTGTAATGAAAGATGTGATATCTCTCATAGTCAGCCCTCATTTCCAACCTCATTGCAAAATAATAGCGAAGCATAGCAGTACCAAAGACAAAGCAGACTGCAATTCAGGCATAAGAGATTATTTATGAATACAAGCATTTTTTTAATTCAGCTCTATATGTATTCCTAAAACAAACAAACCAACCCCCAAAATATCTGATGCCTGAGCTTCAAAAGGAAGTAGTCTATTATATCTACAATAGTAGTCTTTTTGGTAAGTTCTAAAATACTATATAGAGGGACATAATTTTATTTATAAATACTAATTGTACCTACAGAGTATTTCAATATAAATGATCTAATTTTTTTCATGTTTTCATAAATATTCTGAGTAGTTGTTGTCCTCTTCCTCCTTTTCCCTGCCCTCTCACACCCACCAAGGAACTTGTAGTAATTTGAGACTCGGACAGAATTATGTGACTTCTTCTCAGCCACCCAAGTGGTAGCAGAGTCCATAAGGATGGGTGTTCTGAAACCCGAGTTCATATTTTCCAAACATGCTGTTGAAAGTTACCCATTTTAAAAAGTTACCCATTTAACCTTTAAGAAGGATATTATCATTTCTATTTTTTAAAAAAATCAGTTTTATAATTGCATAGTCTTAAGGACACACACACACACACACACACACGGTCTTCTCTAATATTTAGTTTGGAAAATGCCATAACTGTGGGCAAAAAAACCTATATTATTTACATCATTTTCTCCTTATTAGCTGGCTGTTTCCCAGGCAGGATGGTATGGGATTTAAAATGATGAATGAAATTTATACCCTAGTTTGTTTACTTTCTGGCTGTTTGGCATTACATAAATTTTCTGACCTCTTTAATCCTCAGTGTTTTTTTTTTTTTTAATTTATAAAGAGAGACAAATTATACCTGTGTCTTATGTCTACTCTGTACCCGGCAATGTTGGTTTTCTTTCCTTTGCCATCCCTTAAGTGTTAGAAAATAAATGATTTGCTTATATGAGTAAATCTGCTTTCTTCTCTTGGTTTAGCCTATTTTTAAAAAATATCCCATTAGAATTATCTTTAAAAAAAATACGAGGTCAATGATATCTAGTTAGGTTGAACTCAAATACCTAGTCTAAATAGTGTAGGCACTGAAATATTGACCTGTGGAAAATGTACTGCATTTTAATATAGTATATGTTTAGATGTTGTTGTAGTGAATCAATTGTATGTGTCATTACCACATTAAATTACATCTGTAAATTTTCTGAAAAAGTACAAATCCATGCCGTGTGCTCATCACTGTCTACAAGCCCACTGTATTTGAATAATTACCTTCATGAACAGAACTAATTATTCTTTTTTCATTTATGCTGAATTAATTTTTACAATTTAGGATTCTGAGTGTCAAAAGCTTTATAAAGTGTAAACATTGATTTACTTCATTAAGCCAGGAAAGAAATGTCTCAGAGAAGGAGAGCTTTCACATAAATATAGTTTCTAGGTAATTCAACCTCTAGTAACACTTGCATTTCTATAATTATGAGGGAGGTAAACATCTTTTATAACAAGTTTAATACATACAAAAAAGGCTCAAACTATGTTTCTGAGTAATACATGCAACCTAGATTTGCATATTTTAAAACTTTTTATAAATAATATTTCATTTACTCTTATGCTGCTTTTTTTCATGCTCAGTATTAGTTTAGTGAGATTCATCTATGTTGATACATATATCTCTATTTCACTTATTTTCACTGTTATTATGTTTGCCATTATTCAGTTGATGGACAGTTAGATTGTTTTCAGAATTTTTAAATTATAAAAATCACTCCTATAAACATATATTGCTTATATCTTTGTACATATATATGAGTTTGGTTAGTCTATAGATATAAGAGTGAAATTTCTGGGGTATGGGATATTTACATGTGTCCCTATATGTATATGTATACCTATCTATGTAGATATATACATCTTCAACTCCTTGAGACATTGCAAAACTGCTCACCAATATGATTTTATCAATTTACACTGGCCAGCAGTGTATAAGAATTCCCTTTGCTCCATATCCTTTCCAGTTCATGATTTTGCGACTTTTACATGTGCAGCAGATCGATTAGAAGTTTGATTTGTGTTTTTCAGATTGCTAATGACTTTAAAACATTTTTATTTGTTTTTATCGGTCATTTGCAATTTCTGTTCTGTGAATGGCCTGTTTTCAAATTATTCTTTGTCGTAACTAATTTCATATGTTAGCTTGACCAGGCTAAGGGATGCCCAGAAAGCTGGTAAACATTTCTTCTGGGCATGTCTGTGAATGTGTTTGTGGAAGAGATTAAAATTGAATTGGTGAAGGGGTTAGAGCAGAAGGGTGTCCCCAGTGTGGGTGGGCACCATCCAATCTTCTGAGGGCTCTAATAGAACAAAAAGGCAGAGGAAGGGCAAATGCACCCTCTCTGCTCAAGTTGAGACATCCCTCTTCTCCTGTCCTCTGGCATTGGTAGTCGTGGTTCTTGAGATTTGGGACTCAGATCGGGACTTATACCATCAGGCCCAATTCTCAGACTTTGGGACCCAGACTGAATTATATCATTGGCTTTCCTGGGTCTCCAACTTGTAGATGACATACAGACTTCTTGGCTCTATACCCACGTAAGACAATTCCTATAATAAATCTCCTCCTATATGAATCTATATATATCCAATTGGTTCTGTTTCTCTGGAGAACCCTAATACATTCTTCTATTGTTTTTTTCCCCCTTCTTCTCAACTTGTAAGAGTCTTTTATATATTCTGGATTTCTCTCTCTCTATATATATATATTTTAAAAAATATATTCATCTATAATTGTTGATTATACATTTTATTCTCTTATGCTCAGAAGGTTAATTTTTTTTTAATGCCTACAGCACCTGGTCTTCCTAGGTGGTCTCCCATCCAAGTACTAACCAGGTCTTACCCCGCTTAGCTTCCAAGAAAAGGTTAAATTTATCAATGTTTTCTTTTTATGAATTATGTCTTTTGTATGTTATTTATAAAAAATTTTATCATTTGATATTCTTCTGTATTCTTCTTTGTTTTCTTTTAAGAATAAAAATGTCTTTTCATTTAGATCTTTAACCCAATGGGAATGGATTTTTGCATTTAGTGTGAGGTAGGGATACAGCTTTATGTTTTTTCCATATGACTGTTCTGTCATCTTAGTATTACTTATTGAATAATCTACCTTTTCATCACTAATTTTGGATGCTATCTCTAACACACATCAAATCTCCATAGAGATGTGGGCCTATCTCTCGCTCTCTTCTGTATTATTATTGGTCTATTTGTTTATGTATAATACAGCATTATCTTTAAGGTTGTATTTCACACAAGCTCCTATCATTCTTTTTCATGGTAGGAGCAAGTCTCTGGCCATATTTATTTCTTTTCTTCAATATGCCTTGGAACTAGTATAAGAATAAGTTTTATGTCACTAGTCTTAATTTTATATACAACTCAAAAAAAAAAGATATATCTAATGACAGAGATACTTGTTACAATCCATGGTTAGCCAAGAGATCTTTTTTTAGGAATTTGAAAGTTTTCTTAGAATTTCACTGAAAGAACATGCAGTTGGAGGTGGCGTGTTTGATAGGGAAGCTTGAGAGAAAAGGTTTATCATGTTCTCTTTCTGAGAACCCTGAGCATCTCTGATTTCTGTCCTTGCTGAGGGTTAGTTCGTCAGCTACTCTAAGTGCTCCATTAGTATCTTTTCACTACTGAGAGCTTTTTGCTCACTGGTAAGCCAGAATCAGTTTCTTCCAACTTAATTGAAGAAAGATGCTGAATATGCCTCCACAAAATTTATTTAAGATAATCTAAATGGGAAAATGTTTTGTAAAATAAACCTTCTTGAGGTGAAATTAAATTAGAATTTTCAAGCAGCAATGACTGATAACAAGTATGTCATCAAAATCCTTCCAGTTTATAAATGATGAACGATTTCTGGCTATGTGAGTTTTCATAAGAATGTTCTTTAGCCGGACTTTGTGAGTCAGTAGAGTAGGCAGCACATAGGCTGATGGCCCCTTGTGATTTAATAGTTACTTTCATTTTTGGAGAGTGTAGGGAAAGATGTTAACCCATGGGAAGGATGGTGTGTTTTATTGTTATCTGTGGTCTTTGTCAGTCCCTCACTTTTCCTTCCTCCCTTCTCTCTCTCTTTCCCTCTTTAGAATGCGGGTGAATGCTTGAACCAGGACTAGGGACCACGAGCTTGCAGGCTTCTACAGTGAGCCTGACATCTGAGTGAGGAGTCGGACTAAGGACTGCCATATTTTTATTATCTTGAAATGGAACCCTTTTTTTTGGCCTATATATTTTTTGTAACTCTCATGTATTCGACTATAATTGAGTTTCAGCAATGCATTGGACATAAAAAACTCTGCTTTCTCTTAAAAAACCATAATTCTTTTGGTTAATCTATGTGGACCTTTAGATCAATATTTCTAAAGTCTGAGTCATTTTTACTTACCATACTAGGCATCATTTACAAAACTTTTGAAAAAACTAAAGATCACTTCTTTTTGGTTGTTTTTACATTTTCTTCCTTTACAAGATCTATAGTGACCTATCAAATTGCTTTGAAAAAAGTGACCTATATAAAAAATATTTTAGAATTAGATTTTTTTCAATAAGGTTCATGGAAGAAATTTTAACAAACACCAAAGTCTTATTTTTTTAAATAAATACATACACCTTGGCTAAGATGTATTTTTTTAAATTGTCCATTGGTGTCAGCTGACCAAGATAGCTTGATGCCACCTCTTTTTCACTAAATTTTAGACAGGTTTCTTCTTGACTATAGATCCCTGATCTCTCTTTACTTAGAACATTTATTTAAGAAACTTGTAATCATACATTTTTCTCTGTCCCTTTTAAATGAATAAATCTTAAAAAACTTTTGCCAAGGAATGTCTTCCTCAGGGACCTGGGAACCATTGTTTTGAAGCATAATCTTGTTATTGCTCCTTGTTGTAAAATCATGAAGATAAGAGAAAATTTATTTTTCTTTTGTTGCTTGAATCTCTCACCTTTTCAAGATATAGCTGCTCAAAGAACTCCCAATACACATAAGCTGCAAAAAATCCCCTCTGTTGTGAATGAACAAAATAAGAAATTGAAGAAGGTATTCCTTTCTCTAGACTTTGAATTCACAAAGGCAAATAATTTAATTTCAGACTTTATACCTTCAGGATTTACATGTCTTTGGACTTTAATTTGCAAACAGATTTTATCTTCAGATTTTATTCTTCTTTGATAGAATTTGATAGAATGGGAGAAAATCTTCTTGTTAAATAACCCTTCTTGAGGTGGAATTAAATTAGAAAATTTTCGTATTCAAATTTTGGGGCATCCTTGGTTCATTGTCCTGTACTATCTGAGGTATCTTTATATTAACATTTGATCTCATTGCAGAAATTCTGATGAGTATTGCACACTGTGGCTGGAAATACAATTTGAGATAATAAATAGAGTAGACAGTCTAGACTTGAGAAAGAACCTCTGGAATTGATTTAATTGATAGGCATTTCAGAGCATCATGGGAGTAAAATCTACTGTGCTCACAGTGGTCTCTCAGGTGGGTCCACAGTGGAGCAGGGGTCGGTATTAGGAGAGGGGCCTCCTGAGGGTGGGGACGAGGCCACGCTGCTAGGCTGCTCCCCTTCTTGCCCAACACCATAACTCATACTCTTGCTCAATCATAGGCTAATGGTTAAACCCAATGTATTCAGTGAACCCAAAGCAAGGCAGGGTGGAGAGGGATCTATTTTTTCCTTCTCTTGGATCCATGTGGAGGGATCTATACTACAGCACCTTTCTGGCTTTTCTCTACCCCTCACTCATCCTCACCAGAGGACAAGGAGTAAATTATATCACTGGGACAAGGAATCTGGCTCAGAGCTTTCCTGCCTTCCTCTTACAATGTGTCTGCGGGAGGAGAGCATGTGTTTTGTTTCATTCTTGCCTACATGCTGGTTAGCTTAGCTTAAATTCTATGGTTGACCAGTGCCCCGCCGAATGGTAACTATAAGATTCAATATCAGGAAAACTACTGTTGTCCTCACTGTCTCAAACAGAGTTTTAACCAACAATAATACCAATATTTTGATCTCCATGCTCCTGAGTCCCTGGTTTCACAATTGATTAGTCACACCTTGCCTGGATTTTTTTTGCTGCTTCTCTTCCACTGTATATTCTTAACACAGTAGCATGAGCAATTTCTTAACATAGAAGTCTGATTGAGCAGCTTCTCTGTTCTGATGGCTACAGCTGGCTTAGAAGAAAAGCCAAAGTCCATACGATGGCCTGTCCGGACCACACATGGCACAGCCATAACCTCCGTGACCTCATCTGCTAGCCTGTTCCCATGACTACGCTCCTTCTCATCCTGCCTGTCCAACCTTACTACCTCCTGCTGTTTCTTAAACACACACGAGATGTGCTCACACTTCTGGGCCTCTGAACTCTGATTTATATTCCTGGGACATCCTTCCCCCAGCTGTTGGCATGGTCGACTGCCTCACATCTTTGGTGTTTGAACTCAATACCAGTGATGCCTTCTCGGCCTGCTTTACGTAGAATTGTGCTCCCTTCCCTCACATCACCCTATTCTGTTCCTGTCCCCAACCACTTCTCTTTATTTCCTTTATGGCTTTTATCATTCCCTGGCAAATTTTGATGATTTATTTATTTACTGTTTATTTTTTATTAAGTAGAAAATAAACTCAGTGAAGGCAGGAGTATTTTCTTTGTTTTTCATTGCCGTACCTCTGGTGCATAAGATGGGCTCAACAAAAATATATCCTTTAAGTGAATAAACCACTCCAGTTGTTTTTTCTTATAAAAGAAAATGGCATCAAGAGAGTCAACCGACCAAGGAGGGAGGCGAGTGAGTAAACTCAGATATCAAATATAAATCGCTCCTTGTTCAGGAATGATATTCTAGCCAACAATTTATTCAAATATAAGTTGATTTATAGATTACCTGTAACTTATAGATAATAATCTAGAGCAAGAGCTTATTAAGTTACAGGTAGCCCAAACACTAAAAGGTTTTCAACACTGTATAATAATGCTGTCCCTAAAAGCAGTCCTGAGTCACTGAGTGACTCTGACTGAGTACTTCTATGAATATTTGAAGTGATAAAAGAAAATGATCAGAAATGCTTAAGGCTAAATACAGTTTCATTTATTCTAATACCCTGAAAATTGGCAATTGACATAGGGTTTGTAAAATAAATCTTAGTGAGTCAGGCAATTCAGTTAGCCAGAATACGTTATTCACACATTAAAAATTATTTACCAAGAGCCTATTAAATACCAAACTTGTAGGTCAGGTTCTGGTGACACAGGTGGGTCCCTGCCTGTGAAGGGTGAGCAGTCTATAAATAAGAAAGTCTACCATGTTCTACTTCTTATCTTGTCCTCTGTGTTGGAGGCTGTTACTCTTGTGTGCCTGTCAGACCCTTGAATTTAAAAAAAGCATATGTTAAAGTGAATTCTCTCTCTCAAGATTACCACTTCCTCAATGAGAATACTCTATTAAAAAATGACTGTTTCTAAATACGCATCTTCTGCATATTTATGTGTCGTCTGAAACTGTGGTTTTTCATCTTTTATATGTATTTACTCCCTATATTTGACATAACTTCCTAATTTTAAAAAAAGTAGCAGTATTTTCTTGCTGGAGAACAGTGGTCCCAATTAGTATAGGTCATGTTACCTTGAGCATGAAACTGTACTGCTGAGAGAATTTATCTGACAATTTTCTTCCCAATTTTGGGTTGATCATAGCATCGTAATTACATCCATTTCCTTTGCTAAATCAATTTAAGCCTATACTTTACCTTCTTTATTATCAGCCTCTGGAGATATTGATTTCACCTGTGATACAATATAACTAAAAAAAAAATTGTGCCTGACTTAACTGTTTTGGCTAAGGGCGAAGTTTTAAAATATGTGATTTCTTCTTCTATGTGTAACTAACAATGCATGTCAAACGCTACTGAATTTGGAATATTAGTATTTGTTAGATATTAACAGATTAATTCTTCCATATTATGTCTATCTCCGATTTCTGCTTGTCTCCCAGAATTATTACATTGCTTGAATTGGTAGAACATTATCAAAGACAGGTTTGATTTTTTAGAAAGTATAGTTAATTCAAATTTATAATTCAAGTGGTCTTATTATTTGTCAGAGACTTTTTAATGTAGGGGACACAGGATTATTTTAGACATGAAAAATGCATTTTGAGATATTAGCAAGACTTCTGGATTTGGAGTTGGGAGATAAAATCAGTAAGTGATTTTGGAGTTATGAACCAATTTAAAAAATTATTTTATTATTATTAGTTTTAAGCATACAGTATATTGGTTAGACATTATACAGTTTATGAAACGATGCTCCCTATTACTCTATCTTCCCTCTGGCTCTACTCCTAGCCATTACATTACTGCGGACTGTGCTCCCCATCCCCATGACCATCTATCGACTACTAATTTGTACTTCTTTATCCCTTTACCCCTTTTACCCAGCCCCCTGAGACCCCTCTCCTTGGCTATGACCAGATTGTCCTCTGTATTTGTGCATCTATTTTTAATTAGTTTGTTCTTTTTGTTCCTTACATTCCTCATATAAATGAAATCATCTGGTATTTATCTTTTTCTGTTTGACTTATGTCACTCAGCATAATAACCTCTAGTCCATGCCATTGCAAATGATAAAATTTCTTTTTTTATGGCTGAGTAATATTCCATTGTATATAAGAACCATAACTTCTTTATCCAATCATCTGTTGATGGGCATTTAGGTTGCTTCCATATCTTGGCTATTATAAATTGTGCTGCCATGAATATAGGGGTGTATAGATCTTTACGAATTATTATAGTTTTGTTTTTCTTTAGATAAATACCCAAAAGTACAATTGCTGAGTCCAAAGGTATATCCATTTTTAATTTTTTGAGAAACCTCCAGACTGTTTTCCATAATGTCTGCACCAATTTGCAATCCCACCAACAGTATATGAGGATTTCCTTTTCTCTATATCCTCACCAACACTTGTTCTTTGGTTTTTTGATGATAGCTATCCTGAGAGGTGTCAGGTGATATCTCATTGTTGTTTTAATTTGCATTTCTCTGATGATTAGTGACCTTGAGCATTTTTTCATATGTCTACTGGCCATCTGTATTTCCTTTTCGGAGAAGTATCTATTTAGATTTTCTGCCCATGTTTTAATTGGATTATTTTGTTGTTGTTGTTGAGTTGTATGAATTCTTTACATATTTTGCATATTAACCCCTTATCAGATGTATCATAAGCAAATAACTTTTTCCATTCAGTCAGTTGTCTTTTTGTTTTGTTGATGGTTTCCTTTGCTGTGCAAAAGCTTTTTAGTTTATGTACTCTCATTTATTTATTTTATCTTTTGTTTTCCTGGCCCGCAGAGATATGTCTGAAAAGAAATTACTAGTAGCACTATCAGAGAGATTACTGCCTATGTTTTTTTTTTTCTAGAAATTTTATAGTTTAGGATCTTATGTTTAAGTCTTTAATCCATTTTGAGTCTATTCTTGTATATGATATAAGAAGTGGTCCAGTTTCATTTTTTTGCATGTATCTGTTCAATTTTCCCAGTGCCATTTATTGAAGAGACTATCTTTATCTCATTGATATTCTTGCCTCCTTTGTCATATATTAAATGAGCATAAAGGTATGGATTTATTTTTGGATGGGTCAATTTCTCAATCTTTATGCCTTAATTTTCTCTTTTGAAAAATGGAGATATCTCTTGCCCAAACTATTTTATAAAGATTTTGAGAGAATATAATGAGAAAGAACTTTGAACATGATGAAAACAATACCTATGCAAATGTTTTAAAATTTGTTTAAAGCCAAATTTTTATAAATACAAGATATTTATTATTATACTTATGTTTTCATTGCTTTTAGGCAAATGTTTGCATTAGAAAAATCTAAAAATTTGCAGATTAATGAAAAGGCAAGATTTGCTACAATCATATGAGTTGGTTAAACAAGATATTTGTAGTTAAACATTTTAAAATATACTTCTAGATTAAGACTATAAATGGAACTTGATAATGATGGATATTTATGGAATAAATATACTACTTCATTTCTGATGGCAAATTAGGAACCAAAAATAATTGTTTGTTCATGTTTTCATTTCTGGGGTAGAAATATTTTCTTCTGGCCAAGCATTTGTGAAGACTTAGTACATTTTGTTTTCCTAATTTATTCAGTAAGTCCCTGTTTATAAATGGATTTAGTTCCAAAAGTACTTTTTAAGTAAGTTTTTTGGAACAGTGAAAATCCTCTTCTTCTTCCCAATTAAATTAGAAAAAAAACAAACAAAAATAAAACACTGTATGCTCTGGGATTTTCCACTTTGTTGTCTTTGCTCATACTTTCCCACCTGCCTAGAATGAGTTTAAATTTTACTCATTCATTGAGGCTCAAGACAGAGAGTCTGTTGAGAGCAGAGACCACATTATGTTCACTTGTGAGAACTGAAGTATCCCCATGTTTTCTAGCCCATTGGGTTCAACCTTTTCTTTTATGTGGAAATGTAATAGCCAGAACACCCCAGCAGGACTGAGGAATCTTGCCTCATATTTTTTGGGGGACTTTGGTCCTGGTCGTGGCTGGCCCTTCTCTGGTCTTCTACCCCACATTGCTCTGCAGCTTTCCCCTGAACACTAACACTGTTGCCCAACAAGAGTCTGTGGAGAAGGAGCAAATGTTAATGACCATGACACTTTGCAGAAGAAAGATATTTAACTTTGGTGTCAAAACACATACTCCTGGAGACCATGCCTATCACTGGGCATTCGTCACACTCTCTTCATGTCTGTCTTCCATTGCCTTTGTGTCTCTGAGACTCACTCTTCTTTTCCGTGTGGAAATCTCCCTAAATCTGGCCTTTGGCTCTACACTCCACTGATAAATCAATAAACAGACAAGAAAAAAATCAGTTGACGTAATTTCTTAGAAATCTACTGCCATCTCTATCCCCACTAATTTACACAATGAAGAGATGCATCATTATTCAGAATAATTAGACTATCTACCTGAAGTTTTGGATTATTTTACAAGTGTTTAGGGCTGCTTTAAAAATTGCAGAGAAAGGGGATGGATAGCAAGCTGCAAAACGGAAAGTGCTTGCTAAAATGAACCCCTGAGAACAATGGGAAATGGACTTTTCTGGCCTTAGAAACCAGAGGAAAAAAATTGCTTTCTGGCCATTTAAAAATAGTAATTTTGTCTTATTTTTAATAATCAAAAGTTTAGAATAACTTGCTATATTTACCAAGCTGATACTTTGCACTGGATTCATGTTTGTCGATAAATAACTGAATGAATGAGCATAAATGGTATTCAGCAAGTCTTTCCTAATTGTCCCTGGGAAGCAGCTTCACTTGGACTAACCATAGCATTCTATGTATACCTTTCTAACGTATTTTATTACATTCTAACGTGTATTATGGTAATTTGGATCCATTTCATGACCCCTACTATAATGTAAGTGCATTGGAAAGAGTAAACATATGTTTACATTATTGTATATTTCATCCATATTTCATAACTTTTCACATATTCTGTAATATGTTTTAGTTAAGTCCCCAGGCCGACCTGTTTATTTATTTGTCTGTCCGTCCATCCATCCATCCATCCATCCATCCATCCATCCATCCATCCATTTCTAAATCAGGGAGGTATAACACGAGAGACATTCTAGCATACTACTCAAGGATGCAATCTCTAAAGCCTCGGTTTCCCTATGTGTAAAGTCTGAAATGCAAAATGAAAATAATAAATGTACCTATACCCTAAGGTCGTTGTTAGAACTGAGTGAGTGGCTGCATGCAAAGCACTTGGCACAGGGCTGTGTCCATAGTAAACACTCAGTAAACATTAGCTCTAATTGTTGTTGTTATTAATTTAAAAAAAAATGGAAACTGCCCACTTTTCAGGAACTTTTAGGTGCTGAGTATAGAAAAGAACTACTTTTTGTCCTAAATGGGCACTCAGTTGAGTGGGCAAAACAGACCAGTACAGAACTACATGAAGGTGGCTTCTGCGCATGCGGCAGGATCTATGGGAGCACAGGAGCAGAGCGACGAGGCTGGGGTCAGGAAGGTTTCTTGGAATAGTGATTCCTGAGCCATATAATCAAATTAAAATGAAAAAGTAGTTAGTTTGCTATCATAGTCAGTAGAAAAATAGTTAATCATTCAGTATGACTAATTTAGCAAAACAGGAAAAAAGTAGATTAAATGAAAAGTCATCTTTCAATGAAGATTTAAAGTTGCAGTTGAGAGCATTCTTGCTGTTTTATGTCAATTGGCAGGAGAATTGGGGTTCCAGGGGAATGCAGGGCCCAGGCATGGCACAATCCAGAGGGAGGGACTTGTGTGAATGGAGTACAAAGTTGGGTATAGTCAGAATCTACACCCATAGTATTTATTCTTGGCTAGACCTCCTCCAGCTTTGTAGAGTGGGAACTAAAAATTAGTCACTCGAAGCCAAACTAGAACGGAGGGACTTCAGAACGAAAGCTGTGGCTTTCTGTGCACACAGGCACCTCAATTTAGGAGGCAGACAGACTTCATGTAGGAGAGAAATCCTTTGTAAGTGGACAGACCTGGGTTCCTTGGTTGAGGCACTGTACAGGCCTGGCAGAGCCCAGCCTGTGTGCAACAAGATTTTATAATCAAGGGCACATATGGTCAACAATTCTTCATTTACTGGATATTCAAAGAATAAAAGGTAAAGAAAGATGCCTCTACAAATACTCATATTTAACATGTATACAATTTGTTCACTTTTTCCGACTTCTTTTTCTTAATTGGCCCTTCTTGCTAGCTTTAGTATGGATAGTGTCTTTGCTATCTCTACATTTATTGTCTATATAATACTTATCTATATATCTTGTTGTCATGCTTGATTGATCTTTTTTCCTCATCTCTTTTGACCCATCTGTCAAGAAGTTTTTGTGCTACTTAGAGGTCTCTCAGATATGCATCTCCTCCAACCCCCCATGCCACTTGCCTTAGAACAGCTTCTAACTACCTGGGCCATCACAATAGCTTTCTTACAAATGTCTTCATGATTTCGGCCTATTCTCTATCTCTATGTCATATCGACCAGATGGTAAATAATTTAGGCTTTGTGGCCACATCATCCCTGTCATAACTACTCAACTCTGCTGCTGTAACATGAAAGCAGACATGGACAATGTATACAAATGGATGTGCCTATATTCCAATAAACCTTTAATTATGGACACTAAAAAATGAATTACATATAATTTTTCTGTGACATGAAATATTATTCTTTTTATTTTAAAAACCTTTTCAAAAGCATATAGACTATTCTTAGCTCACAGGTTGCAGAGAAACAGGCTGTGGGCCAGATTTGACCTGCAGGCTGTTGTTTTCTCTCTCTTGCTTTATAACCGTCATGAATGACCTCTCCAACACCTGCAGACAGGAACACGTTTGAATTGATCATCAAAGCAACTAGCACCTTCATGACATACGTGTCTACAACTTGTATTTTTATTCTCATCTCCAACCTCATTCCCTGACTCTGATGCTCCCTGTGTTTCTGCCACACTAGATTGTCATTTGTGGTTCTAAAAATACTTCAAGGACTTTAAACCTTTTTACTCTTCCCTGCGTCATTCTATCAGAAAAACTCTTCTATAATTTGTCTAATTATCAGGCTTCCATATGACACACCTCATGTTATATCTTTATTATTGTTTCACTGAATGTACAACTCAGCAGAATTTATCTATTTTTCTTTATTTGTGTTTCCATGGTACTTTTTATATATATATATATATATATATATATATATATATATATATATATATATATATACACATATATATAATATTATACATATAAAATATTATATATAAAATAATTTATATAAAAATTATTATATATGAATGTATATAAAATAATTATATATAAAATATTTTTATATTTTCTATATACATAAAAGAAATATATACAATAATTATATATAGAAAATAATTTATTTATTTATATATATAAAATAATTATTTTTTCTGAAAGAGTATAACATTGTTAAAGTTTTTATGAAAAAGTTACTTAGTTTTATTATTGTTCATGAGCTTCTTAACATATAGGAAAGTATTCAATAAATCTTTGCTGAACAAATGGGTGACTTATTTAATTATCTGTTGCTGTTAGATTGACATTACTATTATCATTTTATTTCTCACATTATGCATGGAGAAAGCAAAGGTTTACATAATCACAAGATATGTCAACAACCACATCACAACAAACTTAAAATTATCCTGTGTCTTCTTTTTTAATTCAGCAAACTTGGTCATAGTTTCTCACTCCCCTACCCCCCACCCCCGGCACTGAGGACTTACCCTTATTCTTACCTCATCTTTCTTGGAAAACAATTCCTCTAGCTTAATGTATCTGTTATGCATTATGTCAAACTTATACAGAAAAATCAAGGATCTCTGACATTCTGATTTGAGGACTCCTTAAGATATCTCAAAATTTATCTGTTACTTACTGGTTAATGTCTTAAATTTCATTTGGCATGTTCATCATTTTAACTAGAGGATATTTTTTCAAAATTGGTCCTAGTGAAAGGAAGATATACCCGAGAGGGAAGTAACACAGTCAACTTTTGTTAGTCTTGCAAACTTTAGTATGAATTGCGGGGGAGACGTTCCATATGGAGAGTTTTGAATACATGAAAATTCTAAACTCTTCCAGAGTTGAATAAAGACTATTTTATATAAGAGAATTATAATATTATATCATGTCAAGAGCATCTCTATAGATTAATAAATTATAATGGTATTCTAAAGTAAATTCACATACTTTTTATGTAACAGAATGTTGCAACTGTTTATGTAAGATGAACCTTATGATTACTAATAATACTTTTTATGGAAAGAGTTTCTCTATCAATATTCCTAGTCACGTTGGAAATGATCATTAATTATTTTGGGAGCTGCTACATTCAGTGTTAGGCTCTTTGTTATCATCTTTATTCTTGGCATGTTTGACTGGAAGTTTGATGGATAGAAATGTATCTACTCTTAGAAGTGTTTGAGGGCAAAAGTAATAAAACATTTGTTTACTTCTCTGACACAATAGTTTTGTAGCTGATACTTCTAAGCTGCTTGATCTAGTAATATATTTCTCAATTACTTGGGTATGAACACATGATAACTTAATATTTTAGTTATTCTTTAAAGCTGATATATTTTTTGAAAACTTTTTTTGAGTTTTTACTAGTGAAAAAAGTTCTTGAAAATGCTCTTTGGTGTTCTATTCCTTGATTTTGTTTTTAAGACACAATATATCTTATTATTGGTTATGCTTGCAGCCTCTGGACACAGACTGCCAGGGTGACTAGCTCTGGTGCTTACTAGCTTTGTGATCGTGGACAGGTTTCCTAATCTTCCTCTGCCTAACTTTGTTCATTCCTCAAATAGGTAAAACCCATATGTCATAGGGTTGTTGCAAGCATTAAATGAACTAATGCAGGTAAAGTACTTTAAACACTACTTGGTTATAGGAAAAGCTCACTCAATCAATGATTATGATTATTATTGGTTTGTTCTTATTATTTTTTTCTTAATAAATTCTTCTAGTGAATTACTATATATAACATCCAACCAGTTGACCCAAAGAGTAAAAAATACATAAGGACATTTATTTGACATTTTAGAAGTAATCTCATATTTGTTTTATTGCAATTCTAAACTTTCAACTTGTATTTTTTCTTAAGCATCAGGTTATACTATTTCTAGGTCATTACTTCTGCCTAGTTTTCCTGTTTGTTTTAGCTATTTTTCATGTGCTTTCAAATCCATTTAAATTTCTATTAACATATTATTGTCTACCAATAGATTTATATTTCTTTACTTGAATGTATTCCATAAATATATCTCATCTTGAATCAATGAGTTTTAGACATGAAAAAGAACACCATGAAAATGTTTTGGTTGAGACAGATGAGGTTAACTTCAAAAGAAAGAAGTAAAATTGGGACAGTCTAGTCAAATCAGGCACTTGGCACATAAAGGAAAAGAAAAGAGTTTATAAAATTCTCACTGAGGAATTTTTTAGACATTATTTCTTTGAATATTTTTTTAATACCATTTTCTCTTTTCCTTCTTTCTACATCTCTGATGGCATGGATATTAGATGTTTTTCTGTAGTCGCACAGGTCATTGAAGCTATTTGTTATCTTTTACTCAATGTATTTTTTCTTTGTTGTTTAGATTGAATAAATTATCTTGTCCTTCATGTTTATTAATTCTTCTATTCTCTCTGTTTTACTCTTGATGTCATACCATGAATTTTTAAAATTTCAGTTATTATATTTTTGAGTTCTCAAATTTTCCATTGAATCCTTCTTTATATTCTCTATTTCTTTGTTGAGGCCCTTTTTTTCATTTGTTTCAAGTGTGTTTGTAAATGGTCTTTGGAGCATTTTTATAATAGTTGCCTTGCACTTTTGTCAGATAATTCTAACATTTCTTTCTTCTTGGTGTTAGCATTTTTGATACCTCTTATTCATTAAAGTTGCGATTTTCCTGGTTTTTAGTATGTTAAATGATACTTGAAGTGAAATATAGACATTTGGGGTATTATGTTATGGAACTCTGGATCTTATTTAAATCTTCAGTTTTATGTGGCTTTCTTTGACGCCACTTTAGCAGGGGATGGGTCGGGGGAGAGTCACAGCCTCATTACTGCCAGCTGTGGGTAGAGGTCCAGATTCCTCCCTTGGCCTCCACTGGCAGGAGGGTTTGTGGTGAGATGGGAGTCTGAACTCTTCATTACTGCTGGGGTCTGGGAGTTCTACCTCTTCATTAGACCTCAGCTCATATCTCTGTGGCTGGGTGTGAAGGGACTGGAGAGAGAACAGCCTCATTACTGCTGGGTGGTGATGAGAGTCTCATCTCTCCACCAGGCTTCCTCAGCACCACCCCAGTAATGCGGTGAGGAGGGGTCCTCATTACTCACTATTGTTGGGTGCTGTTTGGAGGTGGGAGTGGAGTGATTGTCTAAAAGTTTTCTTCCTTGGTATGTTCACCTGAGAGAACAGGCTTTTGAAATTTTTTAAATGTTCTGTACTGTTGGCTGCTCCAGCTCCAAATCTGGGATATATGAGTGAAAAACAAAACAAAACAAAACCAGGGAGCTCACCACTGTGTCACTTTTTGGGACCCAAGGTCTCTAGTTGGTCTGACTTCTCTCCACCTTTCAGAGTCTTCTTATGTTAAAAAAAAAAAAAAATATATATATATATATGTATATATATCTGTATATATGTATATATTTATTTATTTAATGTTTAAATCTATATGTTTAAATATGTTTTTAAACATATTTATATTTAAACATTAAATATTTATGTTTAAATATATATATATATATATATATATATATATATATATATTCCAGAATTTGTAGTTGTACTTAGTAGAAGGAATAAGGAAAGGTACTTCTACACTCTTTTCAAGAGTAGAAGTCAGGCAACACATATTTCTAATGTCAAAATGTGAAAATACTTCTGAATATTTGAAGTTTGTGCGCCTTTCCAGAAAAAAGTAAACCAAAATTTTTAAATAATCCTAGTAAAAATTATTTTTATTCCAACCCATGATATAGATCTATTATATTACAGAGGTAGAAAAGAAAACATCTTCCGAATCTTTCATATAGTAAGTTCTCATATAGCATATTCTTATTATCTTCATAAGAATAATTTTTATTATTTTATCATCACATCTTATAAAATCCTTTTCATGTTTTACATCCCAGCTGGATAAAAAATATATCTTTGTGATAGTTTACATATCAACGGGGATGACTCAGCTATATTCCAAGTGAATTTGAATTTAGGTACCTACATTTTTTTTACCAAAAGAGAAAACAGCAATGTATGATGAAAATAACAAGATAAACTCTTTGCCCTTCAACCAGTAACCTAAGAATAAACCAAGACAAATTTTTCTAAGAAAGAATCAGCGGATCTAACACGATATATAAATTACAATGATGATACATGACAAGTTTTCAGCATATTTCATGTCATAGTATTTTTGATCTTAAGATCAAATATATGCACAAATGCTTACTAAATTTTTATCAAGCAACCACAACTCTGTTGGATGTCATACAATACTAGCTAAGCATTTGTCATATCTATGCCAGTTGGCCTTTAGGTCATCTTTTTAATGTGTCTGTGGCACATTGGGGCTGGGAAACTGTCTGTAGCTATGGAAAAGTATTTCACGTTACAGTGCCAAATGATCTGTGTGGAAGCCAATCTTCCATTTGGATGAAGTGTAAATACATCACTGGATAAAATAAAGGCAGATTGTCTTTTATATCAGGTCTCAAGGAGTCATGCTGGTGTCTTTTGGGAGGTTTTAATTTTTATATGAGTAGTTACATCAATTTCTCCTAGCCACAGCTGTCTTGGGTATTCTACTAAGAGCGTTAGAAATTAATCTTGTGACTAAAATTCAATGAATCAATCTGAATTGCTGTTTATTGGTCTCAGACTGTAAAAGGAAAAAAAAATAAGAAAGAAAAAGAGAATACCTTCTTGGCTAAATTCCCTGACAGCCTTGGTCAACAAGTTATAATTTTTGTTGTTTTTAAAAATTAGTTTCTTCTCAGCTCTATGGGCATGGCCCATGAGTTTGGGTGGACATGTTTTTCTGTCTTCTTTCAAAAGCAAAATAAAGTTACTCCCTTCTGGCTGCTGTTAACTTCCACTGAGAGGCTCTTAATGTGCTACCAACTACACATGCTTTTTTAACGTGTCCTGACTGAGATCCCAAAGAACAGCAAGCGCTCATTTTATGAGACTTTCATTGATGCCATGTGTCCCCCAAATGCGTCATTTATGTTATGAGAACCGTTGCCTGATGTTGATTTGCTGCAATCTATACCACACACACACACACATACACACACACACAAAGATGCTATGGGAAGTGCATGGAGGAAGGCAGCTGAGAATGATATACTCATATCTGTTGTTTCTCTACTCTGTTGTTTCATTACTCTTCAGTATATGAAGCAAATTGTTCATGTGAGGAAGAGGAGATTGTCAAAGGGAACGGATTAAAAGACATTTGTATGTCTCATTTTAGCATTTGTAGGTTATCATCTCTGTTTGAAACTGTATGATTTCATGAAACTTATTGCTTTTTTAATCTTTTAATTTTAATTTTTAAACTTGAGATAAAACTGGAATATAACATTGTATTAGCCATACAACATAATAATTTGTTGTGTTTTAGATGTACAACATAATAATTTTATATTTGTATATTTTACAAAGTGATAACCACATAACTTTTGTTAACATTCATCACACACAATAGTTACAATTTTTTTCTTGTCATGAGAACTTTTAAGATTTACATTACAGAAATATTGGGCTTTCTTGTTTCTAGTCACTTTTATCATAAATATGCATTAAAATCAACATCCTTCATTGTAGCAAATCTTCAGGTTTTGAAGGTAGGTTTCTAAGTCACTTGAAACAAAATCTTTTGAATTAAATATATGTAATATTTGAAAATCATATTTTAGTTTAAATACCAGCAGCTGGAGTACTATCCTAACGTGGAAGCTAACCACTAAGCCAGTTTCCTACTTTTATGTTGTATTATATAAAAGATATTCCATTTTCCACATGATAAAATTGATTGATGCTGAGTTTTCATGAAGAGTTAATTATCGGCCATTCCACTGAAGGTGTGTAGACTGCCAACTGGAATGCCCTCCCGAGTGACTTGCAAACACTTGCTTTCTTGATTCTGAGCAGTTGGCAGGGCTCATATCCTCCATAAACACTAGATCTCGACACTGCCTTTCTCAGGAATACATTTTTTCAAAGTTTTTTTCCCCATCTCTAGTACTCAAACACTCCAATCCCAGTCTTTATGGAAAATGTTCTAGAGTTTATCTTTGAAAATAAGTCTTAAGTCATCATTTTATTTACTTATTTATTTTTATTTATTTTGGTTTTTATTTTTTTGAGTCATCATTTTAAAGAGATAATTGTGTGCTTGAAAGGATCAAATCTCCAACCTTTTCAAGTTTTCCCTCTGTTTTGAGTAAGATTATGATTATGTATCTCATAATTTTCCTTTTTTTGCCAAGAACTCTGGTCCCTGACATTATTTTATTTTTTGTAATCTTTCTTGTATTATTCTAAATACAATACTTGTATATTTTACAAGTTTTGTCCTATAAATAATAGTGGATTTTATATCACTGTGCAACAAAGAACTTGATAATATTATGTTTCAAATATAGCAATTATTTTCATTTCTCTTCATTCAAATAAAATAATTTGATGAACACTTAACAAATGCCAGAGTAGAAATTAGAATTTTGAAGAGATAAATGAGAGCTAATATCTCTGTACTCTTGACATGCTGGACAGGAGAAGTCACACGAATAAATAATATGATTTAGAGAAAGCAGCAAAAAAAAAAAAAAGAACTAAACAGAAGGGAACAGGAGGTCAAAAAGAGAAATGATTCACTCTGCCTCAGGGATTTGGGAAAAGTTTTACAGAGACCATTTAAACTGACTCCTCTAACAGTGAGTAAGTGGGGAGGAAGAAATAGCAGGTGCAAAATTAGAGAAAGTTTAAAGTAGTTTTTTGGACAATGGAAAATTGTGCCACAATGAAAGTAAACCATGGTGTGTGTGTGTGTGTGTGTGTGTGTGTGTGTGGTTTTGGCGGACAACTCATGGTTGAGAATTTCAGGATGACAGGAAATGCAGAGAACAGATGCGGTGAAATGTAGTATTATATCAAATTAAATGGAATCATGTGCATAGTTTAAATCATAATAGAATGAACATTATCATACCCAAGAAATCCCTAGTCTGCTCCTCCTGATTGCATGTCCCACCCTCTTTCCCACAGTTAATCCGAATGCTAAGTATTAGTGTTACTCTACTAAGTACATTCCCCTTAACTTCTGTGTTGTTTTTGGCTGTTTTCAAAGTCCTATACATGGAATTATTCTATGTGTAGTCTTTTGTGACTTGTTTTAATTGAAAGATATCATGTTTTGGAAATTTTCTCATTAGTCTATACTAGAAAGAGCAGTCAGTATTTTCTTGTAAGAATGTATTATAATTTTCATAGTTTCATTAGTTTCATAGTTTTTCAGTTGATGGGTAATTGGGTTATTTTGGTTTTTTAATGAACAATACTTCTGAGTGTGCTCTTCTTACGTATGTGTAAGAGTTTAGAATGTGTTATGGAGTGGTTGGATCAAGATAGGCTATGCACAAGTTCAGTTCTGCTAGGAATTTTGTTTTAAGGTCCTTTTTAAAATTTAAACTTTATTCTCTTGGTCATTGGAGCCATCAGGAGGAATTGCACAGAGCATAGTGGTTTGCGCATCACTTGACTATTAATCTAAAAATTATCGATTCCTGGGAAGTCACTAAAGCTGTGGGACATCACTTAGGAGGTGTTTAGTTTTCAAAGCTCTAATTCCCACAAGGATAAAGACAATGTCTTATTCCTTTTTGTCATCAGTATCCAGCAGCATACATGATGCATTGTAGGTGGTCAGTAAATACTGTGAACTAACAAATACCTCAAGCCATTATTTAAGGGCATGAGAAAGGGGAAGTATCAATGGAGCAAATTAAGACTTAGGAGAACCAACAGAAAATGGCATGGGGATGTGAATGAAGAAAATCTTCAGCAGCATCAAGAGACACTTGAGAGGGTAGTTTCAGTCGACCAGTTGAAGTAGATGTTGGATTTCAGTATGTGGAGGAGTGATAGGAATGAGGAAGTAGACATAATAAGGACCATTTTCCTGACATGGTGATATATAGGAGGAAATATTTTCGTATCAGCTTCCCCCGATGAGGGCATATTGGTGCATTAGTTCAGTTCTGCCTGGGTCAGTACCCATAAAAAAGGAGTAAGTGTTAAGTATAGACATTGTCTGAATGAAGGGATGGGAGAGTGAATGGAAAATATTAATAGAGTGGAAGGGGGCTGGGCACTAAAAGAGTAGGGAATCAACAATGAAAATCCAAGGAGCAAACTGCGGTTTGGACTGGGGAAGATCTTTGTGTAACAGAAACTGAAGACAGCTATTTAAATATGTAATGAGGAAAGTCTTAGAGAACAGTTCTTTAAAAGATGCATGTTGTTGTAAGAGGCCACAGCAAAACTTCCAAGGGCAGGCTTACAATATTTTTATGAGCCCTGGCCTCTGTTTGCTTCAGGTGGATGTTGGTGCAGGTAAAGCTTGCTTCTAAGTTAGAAGACATTCAAGCATGATGACTGTCCAAGGTGAATGAGGTGAGAAGGATTAAGACTCACCATTTAGATCTGGCTTAAAATTTTTCAGAGAAAAAGAATATCTTCTTCCACAAGCATCCTCTGAGTATAATTCAGTTGAGAAGGATGGGTTAGCAGGTCTCAGGGAGAGTCCTAAGTTTCAGAAAATTTAAATAAGTTGCTTTGGGAATCTGACAATGGGAAAATCACCCACAGGTCAGCAGAAATTTGCTCTGCCACTTACTTACATAAAACGTAGCAGGTAATCATGCCTCAGAATTAACTTTTATTATTAGTCTTAACAGTTAAACTAGAATAACCTTTTATAATGTACCGTGTAAAGAATTTTTTTAATAAGGGGACTGCAGGAAAATTTCTGCAATCATTTCTCAAACAAGTTCTTTTGTTTTCTTCATTACAACTGCTGCCTTATTCTCTTCCCAGTCTTTGTTGTTTAGCTTTTTGTGATCCTTTTCCAACCTAGCGTTAGAGAAACAAGACCCACGACTGTTCAAATAATGCAAAGAAAGTATATCTCGAGTCTTGTCGGTCATTTGTCAATATTTGGCATGAATCTCTACTGGCTCTTTTTAGATGCTGTACTGGGTTTCTGTTTTTCGTGGAACCTCAGAATGTGATCTTATTTGGCAATAGGGTTGTTGCAAATGTAACTAGTTAGTATGACATCATACAGAAGTAAGGAGCCTTATCACAAGCTGACTGGTGTCCTTATAAGACGAGGAGAAGAGACACAGAGAAAGACATACTGCCATATGATGACAGAGGCAGAAACTGGAGTGATGTGTCTACAAGTGAAGGAATGCCAAGGCTTGACAGTAATGCTGGAAACTAGGAGAGGGACATAGAATAGATTCTTCCCCAGAATAGATTCTTCTCTCTTCAGAGAGAGCATAGGTGCCAACACCTGGATTTCAGGCTTCTAGCCATGAAAACTAAGAATAAATTTCTCTTGTTTTAAGCCACCCAGTTTGTGGTACGTTGTTACCTAGAAACTTAATACAGTTGCCATTGGCTTTTTCCAACAAAAAAGGTGGAGTTAAACATCACAGTCTGCTCAAATTAATTTGGTAATTTTTATGTTACCAGACAATCAGAAAGTTAAATAAATCAGTGTCTTTACCCTATTCTTCAAGATGTGTTAACTGTGGGTGGTAGACTCCAGAAAGCTCACTTGACCTGGCACAGTGTAGACATTTGTAACTTGCTGTAGGATTATTTAGATTTGGGGGCTCTGCCTATGGAAATTGTCAAGGTTGAGCAATTAATATGAACTGAGATAGAGCTTGGCTGACCAATTAAATCTGGTGCAAGAGCTGGCAATTTCCTGAAGGGCGTACTATATTAGCTGAAAACAAAATACCACAGCCTGAGTGTCTCAAACAACAGGGATATATTTTTTTTCACAAAGAGGAGAAAGTGATCAAAGAGGCTGGTAGTTAGAGATCAAGGTGTTGGCAGAGCTAGTCTCCTCTGAGGGTTTGCTCCTTGCCTTGCGGATGGCCAGCCTCTTGCTGCCTCTTCAGGGCACACATGCCCTTCTGTGTTTCTCTCTGTGTTCCAATTTCCTCTGCTTATTAGAACACCAGTCAGATTGGATTAGGGCCCTCCCTGATGGCTTCATCTTAACTTAATCACCTCTTCAAAGGTCTTCTCTCCAAATATGGTTATATCCTGAGGTACTGGGGATTAGGGCTTCAACATATGAAATTGGGGGAGGAGGACACGATTTGGCCCATAACAGATATCTAGGAAGGGTGAAAGTGAAGATAATTGAGAAATATTTCTGTGTCTTATAATTGGGGAAAATAAACATTTGAAGAGGAATAATATCCCAAAACAATGAAAAATATGGACACTTACTGAAGACTTTGTAGAACATTTAGTCCTATCCAAAACATCTGTGGATGCATTTGGTCCATGATTCATTATAGAAAACAGGCATTGAGCTTTGTTCGAATTTTATGGATGTTATGAGGATTCTTGAATTTCACGTAGATTCATGTTCTTCCTCGTCATGAGGTTTGGAGGGTTCCTCTGAAGTCTAGGAGCAATTGCTGTCTGGTGCAGTTGACCCTCAAACAACGTGGGCTTGAACTACACAGGTCCACTTTTATGTGGATTTTCCCCCATAAATATATAGTCTGCCCTCAGCATTCCCAGGATTCACATTCACAGGTGGAAATCACAGGTGAGGAGGACAGAATATATGTGTAGTTCCACACCATTTTGCATAAGGGACTGGAGCATCCATGGATTTTGGTAACTGCATGGGATCCTAGGACCAGCCTCCTGAGGATACTGAGGGATGACTGTGGTTACGTTTTCGATGAGTCAAAAGTTACATAAAGATTTTTGACTATGAGGAGGTCAGTGATTCTGACCTCCACATTATTCAAGGATCAGCTATTGGCTTGATAGTCATTCTATCTATGAGAAGTATCAGTGATACAGATTTGATTCTATAGGTATAGCTGTGAGGTTAGAGGCCATATTTGAGTGTAACTGCCGAGAACCTGGGCAGTGACCAGCTCATGGCTCTGCTGTTTGTCTTTTCACACTTCAGGGACCTTTCTGTGCAGACCAAATGTCTCTGTGGATATTTTGGACAGCACTAAGCATTTGCTAATTACAGAGAATGTCAGCTGAACACATTCCATGGTTCAAAACGTGTTCCCAAGTTGATATTCAGAATAGAAAAATCTACCGATGGATTATCCAAGGGTAGCTGGTTTTGTCATCCATTTTCTCATAAACAAAACAGCAGAACAGTAACTGAAGACTTGGCATGAGGTCAGGGTCACTGACATTGACTTTGGAAAGATGTAGTTTCTTTATGATGTTTCCAGGCTTTACTTTTTTCTCAGATTCCGATCAGAATTGCTCTGTTCATCTGTACACATGCTCAGTAAGAGCTGCCCAGAGATGTTCTATTTCTCATCCCCATCTGGGAATATAATAGCAGAGTAGAGTGTCTGCCCATAAAGAAAAAAACACTAATAAAGCTTCTGAGGAGGAGAATAACTTAGATAAAGTGCCAGCCTGAGGGTTGCGAAATGTGCGTTCAGCTGTTTTCTTACATTAACTGCGTGTTGCGAAACTTATCCCTGACACTTTTTCCCCTATTGATGAGAAACTGAAACAATCTTCTAAATAAGATTTTAGCATGATAGGAAATATATTCCCTTACTGAGTGTCCTACCAAGATTAGGACATAATAGAATAAATGTCACCTGGGGGCATCAGCAACAATGAGGCAGAGATGCTAGGGGTTGGGGAGCAGCATCAGAACTTCAGCTAGGGATGAGCTGTCTGAGAGATATTGCAACTCTAGAAAATAGGAGACTTCTCCAGCTCATATTCACAGAATGTACCAGACATTGTTTTAAGTATTTTACGAAGCATAAACATTGTTTTAAGTACTTTACAAAGCACAAGGAAGATTTGTCTCATTTCTACTGATAAAAGAGGAAACAGAATCACAGAAGAGTTAAGTTGCCCAGATGACACACCTAGTAAATGATAAAGCTCGAATTTGAACACTGGCGATCTAAGTCTTCACTCTCAACCACCATGCTATCTGCCTCTCGTAAAAGAAGGCTAAAAATTTATGTTTACCATTTTAAATAGATCAAGGGAGCATCAAGTTCTAAGACAAAAAAAAGAAGAACCAAGAGGTCTCAAGTTTAGAGTCATACACTGATCTCTGAGTGGTCTGCAACAGTATATTATTAACTTCTTCAGAAAAAAATCTAGTTAACAGGTGCAAGGAAACTCTCCATAGAAAAGGGACTTGTTGAAAAATGAGTCAGAGTTCCCCTTTTGACAGAAACCACATGCCGGCAGATGGGGAGTATCTGGATGGTGCCGGAGTGTGAAGGTGTGTAAGAAGAGAGAAGATTCAATTCTTTGGTGTGATTCTAGTTGTCAAGCTCTTTCAAAGACTGACCGTCACAGGCCTTGGGGCTGAAAGGGCTCCTGATGAACAAACAAGATGCCGAGGTTAGAAGGAGAATTTGACACTTGGACCATAGAGCTGAGCTCGCATTTACAGCACTGCCCCATGTGGATGCTGAGTCCTGGCATCCATTTAAAGTGGCTGATAGATTGCCTTATCGGTAGCTGACTTGGGGCTATCTGAACCATTTTAGATAATTAAATCCCAGATCCAGCTTTTCTTGGTTGCTTTTTTACATAGCGTTAGCTGTGACAATTTCTGGTCCAATAACGCTCTTCCTGCTCTCACCACTAATCTGGTTTTGACCTCCATTCATTGTCCACATCTCAGCTCACGGACTCACGTCGTCATCCTCCATTTGGCCTGGTCACTTAAGCAACTTACTGTACAAAGGATTCTGACGGTACTGGCACTGTGTGTGGCCTACACTCTGGCCCAAAGTGGCACGTCCAGGTCACAGCAACAAAACAGCGAACCATTTCAGGAACTTTTATTTTCATAGTTGCCCTTCAGGTAGTTACTAGTTCATTATCTCAGTGTAACAGAGTATGCCCAGCACTCTAGTAATAAATATGAACATTATCTTACGGGACGTTAATTCTGACCCATTCTAGTGATTACTTTTTAATCAGCAATTTATCAAGTTGGATAAAGAAGTGTATAATCATGGCTCCTGAATGTTACAGCATATGTAATTTTCAAATGAAAATCTATTTACTTTTATTAATTTAATCACATAAAATTGGATTCTAATTCCCACTGGGTTATTATAGGAACTATTTTCCCCTTTGAAGGTGGAGTTAAGTTTTCTTTTGGATTTTGCAGTGCTTTTTGTTGTTGAAAATCAAGTTTGTTGCTTCTGCTTACTTTTCCAGAAACAAAACTGCTTTTGAGGTTGTGCTTTGCTCCCATTAGTGTCTGGTTTCTTGGTGTGTGGGAGACACATTCTTTGAGTCTTTCTTTCATTTTATAGTAACTTCCACATTTTAAAACCGGTGACGTGTGGGTGAAGTGGGTAAAGGGGATCAAATATATGGCAGCTGAAGGAAACTGGACTTTGGGGGGTAAACACACAATAGAATATACATATGTCAAATGATAACGTATACCTAAAAATCATATAATTATATTAACCAATGTTACCCCAATAAACTTGATTTTTAAAAAAACCATGAAGTCTTGCTTGTTTTTAGTTTGAAATACATGATTTTGCCATGATTGCTTAATAAGAATGCTTTATAAATGATCCTAAACCCTTCCCTACTAAAACAGAAGAAATTCAGCAAATATTTATGGAGTGAATAATGTGTGCAGAGGACTTTGCCGTGTACTTCAAACCTTAAAGAAAGAGATACAAATTTTAGTATTTTCCTTACTTCTACGCCTTACAATGCATCAAGTATAATGTAAACCATGTTAGATATACTATAAATGTTGGTTGATTTATGAAAAAAAATATTTGAAGAAGGAAAGATTTTGGTTGGTAACATTTAGAAAATGCAAGAAAGGAAGTTTCTCACTGCATCTCATTAGGCAATATTTTAAAAGCTGAATCTGCACATAACACGAAGTTTTCTGTCACACTAATCTGTCAGCAACCCTTGAAATGGCTTCTCAGGTCTCCAGAATAATTTGAAAACTACCTAACAGCACACGTTCACAATTATAAAATAATAAGATAAATAGTAGCTGAGAATGACTCTGAGATGAAACAGTTATTCGAAGTGACCAAATCCAGTTCTAGCCTTTTTTTTTTATGGTTGTGGTTTACTGCAATTTCTATCAGCCAATATTTATTATATATTTTTTAAATGATGTCATTTGGGACTAAAAAAAGTCTCACTTCCTCTTAATCAATAGGAGATAACGCACTAAAAAAATCGTCCGGACACCTGAGGCTCAATGATTACTAAAGGAAACCATTTTAATCCAGTTTAAATCTTCTCCAATTAGAGAGGATTGATTATTTGCCATATCTAACTGTGAAAGGAATGTAGTACATCAATCTATTTTTTTGGTTGACTGGGTGTTTTAATTAAAATCAATGTCATTGATATCACCAGTTAAATTCTACCAAAAATAATAAACTACATGTGGTTATTAACATTTAACATAAGGTAATAAAATAATACCATACTAATGGCATGCATGAATTTATCTTTATAATTATAAATAGACTAAAGGAATAATAAAAATTTAATTTACTAGTATACTTGAAATTTTTAGAAAATAGCAAATCATTACCTCCTCTTCATTCTAGTATAGCTATAGACTATAATAATAAATTAGCTTACATTAGATATTATGCATTGTCATAAAGAAATTATGCTATTTTAAATATTTCATATTTCACATTAAATCGGAGCATATCCCATGTAGATACAAATTTGAATTATTTTCAACCCATGAATCCCCAGATTAAGAATCCTTGCCATATAGTATATATGGTTTTATCTTGGAGTTGTTAAAGAAATATTAAAATCAGAAAAGTAATTACAGTTTTGAAAAATTTCTAAACAAGAATATAAATTTTGCTGATAATTTAATCAAGACTAATTTGCTACATGTTATTTTATGTTGAGAAGCAGTTTATTTAATCTAATTTAAAGATGGGTTTTACTAGTTTTATTTTTATTTCTGAATTCTACATGTTATTTTATTTCATTATTTTTTACATCTTTGTTTTCCTTTTAGCATCATTTAAAATTTTTTCAATTATAGTTGACATTCAATTTTATTTTATATGTGTTTCAGGTATATGGCATAGTGGTTAGACATTTATATAATTTATAAAGCAATCCCCCCCCAATAAGTCTAGTACCCATCTGGCACAATACTTAGTTATTACACTATGAATGACTATAATCCCTATGCTGTACTTTACATCCCCAAAGCTTTACTAGTTTTAAATAAAGTTTTAAGCAATGGAAAGAAAATATATTTTATTGAGATTATAGAGATATATTTTATAATTCTGTCTTTAAGAGACTGCTTACTTATTCATAGTTCCTCAGATCTCAATTGTGAGATAGGGGTAAATTCCAAAACTTGAAAGCATTAAAAAAGTGAGGCCAAGGACAGAGACTTTACTTCATAATTTTTATTGTTATTGGTCTTAGTAAAAATATTAACATGGAAATAGGTCCACAAAATTATTTGTGGCATGATCGTGAATGAACGTTTGGATGGTATTTATACGTCTAGTGTAAATTAACAGATGTTCTAGATTTCTTCCTGTGGAATCGAATTGTTTCTTTATAGGCTTTGAACGTGTGAGATATGGAGTCTTTGTTCGTTTCTGGAGAGGTGGGCACTTCGTAGTCATGTATGGCCTCATCTGTTACTTGCCAAACCTTTGGCATCTAATGCGTGTGAAGATCAAAAGACAAATTCACTGTCCTGTAGCAGTGAAATGCTCTGGTTCAGATTGACAATGGAAGGTTAGAGCCGACTACAAAATGTTTTGCTTTTCTAAGTATATGCCTGGTTCCGAAGTACCTACGCAGCAAAAACTCGGAACCCATATGCAACCCGATATGATCTTCTGAGGAGGAAAAGGTCTGTTCACTATAGCTAAGTTATCAAAGGTCAGAGGAGAAGGCCACAGTGGCAAGCTGATTTACCTTGTGCTATAATTACAGTATTGTAATGTTAGAGGAAAGAATATGGCGAGAATATTGCGAAATTCTATATTTTTTGTAATCAGTGTAAGCCTTCATGACTTACATTTATGAGGCAGACAGACTTGACAAACTATGTTGTAAAGTGACATAATTACTGAAAAAGAGCTCTTGGCTTTCATCAAAGTCATATAACTGATTTTGTGTTTTTATTTATTTTTATAAGCAATTGGAAGGTTTTGAGCTGGATGGTACCATGTCTTAATTTATGATTTAGAATAGAACCCTGTTTGTGTGTGGAAGAAGATGAGTGGGTTGAAAGAACTGGCTCAGATAAGATTAATGAGGAGGCTGCTGCATTGATGTAGTTAAGACATAATTAGCATCGAGATTCCAGCAGGAGATTCCAGAATGGAGAGAAGACACTCACAGACATTTAGGAAATAGTCTAGAAGAAAAAGAATGTTTTCTCCCCCATTTCAACATGAATATTAATCAATTCCTTTCTCTTTTAAATTAATTCTATGTTGGGATTATGGGTTTGGATTATAATGGTGGCTGCATTATTCCAAATCTTCCCGAACATCCTCTCCACCCCTAAAATAAAAATCAGCAAGGAGCACAAATGTAATCACATCAGACCAACATCTTCAGCATTGCTTAGAGGCAGAAAATACCACAACCTTCGAATGACCTGTAAATGAAGAAATAAACAGCGCGTTTGATCACAGCTGCCGTTGCTGCTACTGCAGCCTGTGGGTATGCAGAGCGGGTAGGAAGGCATCAGAAAGAGAAGTCTCAGAGGAAGCACAGATGAATCACACACGGAAGGAGAAAATTCAGTAATAAAAGCCTAAGTATTTAGCAGAGTTCTAGGACCCTGTATTTCACAACACTGGCTATGGGAAAGGAGCTTGAACGTAAGCAAGCCTGGAAGTTGCAGCCTCAAAGAATATTACTTCTTGGGAAAAATCAGGCAAATAGAGAAGGGGCAATTCTGCTTGGAGATATGGCTATGAAGGGAAAGATGGACATAAGGTGATCACTAAGGATCTCACAGAAATAACTGATTGTCATGACATGTCAAGCCCTATTCCTTTTCTGTAACCACATTATCATCATCAATTCAAGAAACTCGTTCAATTGACTGGAGAGAATTCTCTTGAACGTGGACTTCTGTCCTCCAAATGCTTAGAAATGGGAAGAACCCATTATTTACACTCAAAACTATTCGAAGAAGAAACTTTGAAATGTGAATCAAAGTATTTCAACTGGCGAAAAATTTTCCAAAAAACTCAACATGAAACAGAAGGCAAATGTAACACAATACCCCAATTTGGGGATAGGAAAAAGACCTTAAATGACTAATTTAAAGATGAAAATCATAAAAAAAAAGAGAGAACAGAGAGAAAGGAAATAAAAGAAAGAGAACAGGGAGAAAGGAGCTGTCTGAACAAAGAAAAAGATATTATATTAAAAATAATTACTAAACAAAAAGTGATTACAAAGCACTCAGTGTAGAATACATTTAAGTAACAGTAAGTAACAGACATTGAAGAAAAGGAAAAAAACAATGAAAAGAATCAAAATAATACAAAGAACTGTGGAATGAAAAAGGGTCAGGGAGAAAGTGGTTGAAATGGAAGGAGGCAGGTAAGGTCCAATATACATGTGATTAGAATCCTTGAAGGATAAAAACAATAAAATAGAATTAATAATTAAAACTATTTATTAATCAAAAAAAAACTTTCTCTAATTACAAGACCTGAATCTTTTTAGATTGGCCCTGCCAGTTACCTGGGAGAATTGTTCTAGAACAATTAACCAGCGTGTATACCCCAATGACACTATTAGACTTTAAAATAAAGAAAATAATTTTTAGAGTTTCTAAACTAAAAGATTAAAAAATTTGTAAGGACAAGAGAATTACGCTGGTCTCACACTTCTCAAAACTAACATTCAAAGCAAGGCAGGGATGAAGCAGAATTTTTAAAAAAATCTGAAAAAAAGTAAGTGGTAACAAAGGATTTTATATCAAATGAATTTTATCTCTGCTTTCTACTAGGGAATTAAATTGCATTCTTAGTTTCTGAATTTTACCACATTCTCAAAACACTATTAAACATCTGTATATTCTTTACTTCCACTCGTCCCAATCTACCACTGGGTGATATGCGGATGTATCACATGACAGAGAACAGTAAATTCTGGACTTCTGTGCTGTTACCATGAGTACATAATTTAATTTATATATCGAATAATTTGATATCTTAATAACATTGGAATACTGTAAAATCAGAACTAGTAAAAAGTTTTCAGTTTTGAAAGCTTTAACCCTATGTAAATTGAAATACTGCATTAAGTAAAAGATAAAATATTCAAAGAACTTTTGAAAAATATCCTTGATTCTTATGAGAAAAGAGGGAATTAAGGAAAATTTAAATATTCATGAAATCTTTATTTATGTAAAATGCCCATTATTATTCACTTGGTAACAGACATTCTGAGGAATTTTTGAAGATTCCTTTAGTATGCAGTTCTACTTACAAAAAGAACAAATCTCAGTTTATGATAAATCTTGGACTCTCTTAAGTATGAGGGTCAGGTGAATTATAAAGTAATACAGTTTCTCATGGAGCCTACTTTTATATTCTATGCATCCTTCCAATTATTATTTTAACCGAACTGACACAGTTTACCAGACTGGTGTGAATGATAGAAATCTGAAAGTAGTGAAGATTCTTATCATTCTTGGTTTAGAAAGAATCCTTTCCTTAACAAATGGTTACATATACCATTTTCCTTACGCCTCTAAGCACTTTACAAACATTAGCTCTTTTAATGCTGACAAGAACACTCATTTTGCATGTGAGGCATCTTAAGCACAAGGTGACACAGCTATGAAATGGTGGAAATGGGATTTGAACACAGGCATACTGGCTCCAAAATCTGTGCTCTTCCAATTAAATTAATCAAAAGGTAGAGTCACAATTCTCTTGTTTACTTTTTTACGAACTTGGGGGGTGGGGCATTTGGGAGGTGGTTAGTTCATGTGGGTGGAGCCCCCAGGAAGGGCTAAGACCCCTATAAGAGAGGATGAGAGGTCTCTGGATACTTCTGCCCTGTAAGTCGACTGCTCATGACCCAGGAAGCAGGTTCTCACCAGACAGCAATTCTGCTGTTGCTTCCATCTTGGACTTCTCAGCCTCAAACTGTGAGAAGTAAATTGTCATTGTTTCTAAGCCACCTGGCCATTGTATTTGGCGATAGCAGCCTGGTGGGACTAAGACACATACCTTATAAAAATCCCACAATTTTTTTCTTACACATACAGTATAACAGACAATCTAAGTAAAATATAAGATAAATTTCCAGTACTCATATTAGTCAGATAACTTGGAAATTCACAGGTGACAAAACACAAAATCCTGTTTGTTTGACAAAACACAAAACACAAAATCCTGTCTGTGATGAAGAAATTTGGCGATGGGAGTGAACTGAGATTTACAATTCTTTTATCAACACTGCTATTATCGAAGGCTCCTATAGAAAATAATAGTGGAGACTATTGGTTAAAATAACAAAAAGTTAGTATTTATTAATGTGAAAACAAATCTATAGAATTAGTGAGCAGTATATACCCAGAAGAGAAAATCAGTATTGGGTATATTGTGAGCTATGTGGTGGAAAGGAATGAGACAATAAATAAAAATTAAAATAAAAGGACAGCACAGGGAGCTTTAAGGGTTATAAGCCAGAATTTTAAATCGATAGAAATTGCTCTTGAGAACATATCTGTTGCTCTAGAAAGTAATTATATGCTCTGCTTCATCTTGTTTTATGAAGTACCCTGGAGGGTCTAAATAAACTATTGTGATTGGATTTTTAAAAAGCATGCTTAAAGGTAAATTTTAAAAGCAGTGTAATTTTACTTTATTCTAGAGCTCTTAGAAAAATCTTTGTTCCCACAGCCATATGGACTCGCCAATAAAACCGCAAACATATACATAATGATTGCAGCAGTTATTAGAAGACATCACTGTTTTGATGTCGTGCTAAGGCAATGCACAGTATATATACATATGTGCCAAAAAATAACATATAACAATAAAGCTGTAACTACTTACATGAGGATCCTATTTTTTATGTCTGTAGGTTTAAATCAGGGACTTTCATAAACCTTTTCTAATTAACAGCATTTACAAATTTATGAAAGAGGACAAATATAACAGATACATTTATTGATAAAAGGTAAATAAAATAATATAATATGATCTTTTCTCTTAAACCTTAGTGCAGTCCAATGTAGGAGAGCAACAATTTGTTAAATGGGTGAATAAGTGACTGGCTGGCATTAGAATTAGGCTTATAAATTTATAGTTTACTAATATTTTCAATTTACTAATTTTTTAACATTTAAATATTTTACCTGCCTTTTGCTATACTTTATTATTTAGACCATTTTCATACAGATTGGCTAACAGCAAGTCTGAGAAACTAAATAAATAGTAGAACTCATACTTAAATATATATAGTTCTACTTTAACTTCAATATAAGAACTGTTAAATACTTTATAAAGTTTTAGCTACATTTAAAATTTTCCTTAAGATACAAATTGCCAGACAGATTCTCTAGAATTTATTTCCTTCCCTTCTTCCCTCCCTTATTTCCATTTCTTCTTTTCTACCTTTTTCTCCTAAAGCTCTCTCCCTATCTCCCTCCTACTTTCTGTTTTTCTTTTTTCTTATTGTCTATTCTCTCCTGAGTAATTTTAGCACAGTGAGGGAGAAGGAGCAGAGATGACATTAGTATACAAAGATGAAGGGTACTGATGAAATTGGGAAAACTGATATCTGTGAGAGCTTTCTAGAGTTGTGGTTTATTTATCCTTTTGTGAATCCTAGGTTAATATTTTTATTTTAATAACCTCCCCCATTTTCAACATTCCCTTGCCAGAGTGGTACACTTGTTACAATTGATACACTTATATTAACACATCATAACCATCATAAAAGTCCCTAGTTTCCCTTAGGGTTCCCTCTTCATGTTGTCTGTTCTATGGGTTTGGTCAAATGTTTAATGATATATATTCATCATTAGAGTGTCATATGGAGTAGTTTTACTGCCCTAAAAATCCACTGTGCTCTGCTTATTTGTCCCTTTCTTCATCCTCTACCCCTGGCAACCAATGATATTTTTACTGTCTCCATAGGTGGAATTATACAGTATATAGACTTTTCAGGTTGGCTTCTTCCACTTAATAATATGCATTTGAAATCTCTCTGTCTTTTCATGGCCTAACAGCTCATTTTACTTTAGTGCTGAGTGACATTCCACTCTCTAGATATACCACAGTTTATTTATCCATTTGCCTACTGAAGACCATCTTGGTGGCTTCCAAGTTTGGGCAATTGTGAATAGAGCTGCTATAAATATCCATGTGTAGGTTTTTGTTTGAACATAAATTTTCAGCAACTTTGGGTAAATACCAAGGAGCAAGATTGCTGGATTTTATGTTAAGTGTATGTTTAGTTTTGTAATAAACAGCCAAATTGTGTTCCAAAATGGCTGTACACTTTTGTATTTTCACCATCAGTGAACGAGAGTTCCTGTGCCTCCACATCCTTTCAACATTTGGTGGTGTCAGTGTACTGGATTTTGGCCATTCTGATAGGTGTGTTTCCCACATCAGTGTTTAATTTGCAATTTCCTGATGAAGTGTGATGTGTAGCATTTCATATGTCCATCTGTGAGGTGCTTGTGAAGATCTTTCATTGTTTTTTAAAAAATCAGGTTTTCTTATGGTTGAGTTTTAAGAGTTTGATTAGTTTTGTGAGCATTATCAAGTTGTATTTATACTTTATACCCATCCAGACCAAACTCTAAGTACATTTACACAGCGATAACATCTTGTTACTGAGTAGCTGGAATAAATAGATGGAGATTTCTATGTACTTTTTAGAATAAGTAAGCTTCTAGTTCCAGTTCTTGAAGTCAACTTGAAGAGCACAGGCTTACGAATTTAATATCTCCATTCTCTTGGGAACTTACAGGAAGAATAACCATTTCTTGTAAACTAAATGTGACAAGTCAGTTTTGCAGGAAAAAAGTTTGGTTTTTTTCATCTCTTTTATTTAGACTCTAAGTCATTCAATATCATGTTTTCTTAAGACTGTAAATGAAAAGAAAACAGATGGCATTATGCTCTTGGTAACTCTTCTACATTAGATAAGTAGATGTGCCTAAATAAAGTGCAGAATTTTCAACACAATTGTGTAGAAAGTCCAAAAAGTATTTTTCTCTATTTATAAATTTTATCTCTAAAGGTAGAAAGTTAACATGTTTGATGAAAGAAGCAAAATTCATCAGCCAGAAAGGTACATTTACTTTCACTGAGCAAAGTGGAGGGAATAAAAAAGAGCCATAACAAAACAGGAAGTGGAAAAAAATCCTCAAAACCTAAACTAGTGCTCTATTAGATGACTTTATTTAATCTATATCTATCATTTATCTAGCTCTCTATTTATCTGTCTATTATCTATCTATCTATCTATCTATCTATCTATCTATCTATCTATCTATCTATCTATCATCTATCATCTATCTTCTATCTATCCACCCATCATTCCATCTATCAATCTATCCATTTATCCATCATCTATCATCTATGTATGTATGTATGTATGTATGTATGTATGTATGTATGATGTATGTATGTATGGATCTATCTATCATTTATCATCTATATGTCATCTATCTATCATCTATCTATTTATTTGTGTTAGATGATTTTAAATGCTAACAAAGACCAAAGTGGACTTATTTCACTTCACAACCATTTCTGTGAATAAGAACTTTTTCCCTTCCTTTCTTCTCCTGCTGTTCTGATCTGACAGGTAGCAAAAAATGCAATAGCAAATGGAGAAGGAGAGAGTAAAAGTGCCAGGTGAAAGAAAACAGAAAACCTGACAAAGTCACCCTTACTTACTGCTAGTGGGCAGCCACAGCAGGCCTAAATCATGGCAGAGATGCCATAACTTAAATGAATTTTGAATATGTTAGTATTGTGCTATGCTTGGACACATGCATTATTGAACTAAACTCTTTCTTAAATAGAGGTCAGTGTATTACTTTTTATTACTTAAAAGTAATGAGAAACATCATAGACCTCGCCCTGAATTTTGTCTAGTTAGCAGGAGAAATCTATCCACATGAAATTAACTTTAAATGACTGTGAGAGATGAAAATAAAGTTGCATTTTTAGTTTTTCCATACTCATGCTTATTCAACCAAGTTATTACACATATCACAGATGCCAGTTAAAGAATTTGGATATGCCCTCCTTTTGGGTCAACTAAAAATATCTGAGTTTATATAACACGAAAAATAATTATATAATTATATAAAACCTTATAGTCTTCAGGTGATAAATATATTTTAGTTACTTTTCATTAACAGAAATTACAATTTAAAATGCCTACTAGTTTCTTTTAAAATGGCAAAAACTTTTATTAATATTAATGTACTGACCTTTTATTCACTGATAATTCTATTTTTTCTACAGATAAGGTTGTTGCAAAATCATTTGTCAAGAGTTTTTATAACAGCATATTTAGAAAATGAAGTAGATAGTGAGTGACGAAATATCTCATTTATAAAGATCCATCACTGTTACATGCTCATGTTTGCCGTGACTTTTTCTTTCAAATTTCCCTTGCTGATTGTACATTTGAAATATGTTCTACTTAGAAGCGATATTTGTAACATGAACTTTATGAGAATATTAAAATTTTAAATGCTGCTGAAAGCCCCATCTATTATTTTCGACCCTGCATAGCTCATGAATCAGGCTGCTGTTGACATCAGCAGCTAGTTAGTTATATGCAGCCTGTCACGTCACATCATCCCCATGTGTCACCCATGAGACCAAAGCATTTTTTAATAATAACAATGGCATGATTAAAAAATGAAGAATCACTTGAAAAGAAACTTTTTAGTACAATTTTAATTCTGGATTAACTGCCAGTTTACACTTTCAGAATTTTTACTAAGTTCTGTTAGCAATCAATCAAAATTTCAAAACTTTGTTTAATATTACTTTTTCTAATTGTAAAATCGAGATGAATTATCGAACCATTTTCTACACATCTATAGCTCTCTCTATCTAAGATAAAGTGCCTTATACACATTTTTTATTCTTTCTCCCATCTCTGTACCACGAAATCCTTGACCTTTATAAATACAATGCGTGGTTATAGGTTCATGTTTGTTTTACATTCTATAAAAATAAATACAAATGTATTCTTTTTTTAGACATTTTTGAGGTTTTGTGAACCATTTTGCAGCAATTATCTAGAACGCCTTCCCATTTGTTTGCTCCATTCTTAGTCAATTGGTAAAACTCTTCCACTGATTATTTTATGAGCATGCATGGATTAAACATCATCTGTATCCTCGCATTGCAGAACCTTTCATATGGACTGCTCCTATTGCAGAATACTTAACTGTGTGCATGCAGGAAAGCACAAAGATTAAAACTTGAAAAATAAGCCCTCAAATTTCACCACTCAGAAATATTGTTCATATTCTGTCATTTTTATACAAACATAGACATCTTTCTCTGGACATTTCTACAGCAGAATGAACACAGGGATAGCTGGGTAGATAGAAATGCTTTCATAAATATGATATATTAAAAATACTATTCATAACTAAAATGTTATATTTATTTTTACCTGAATTTAACACAATGAAAAAGACAGGTAAAGCTATAGGAATTATTAAATTTAATGAGCATTTCTTAATCATAGACATTCTTTCTTAAAATATCATTTTAAGGCTAAGAAAAAATATTGTGAGAAACTTGAGGTAGTGATAGTATTTTTCAAAGATATATCATTTTTAGAGTTTTACTTTTTTCCTGTTCTGATAAACAGAGAATTAACATTTATATACTTTTCCATTCCCGCTTTCCTATTTTAAGTAGTTTTATCAATATCTTACATTGTACAAATATATGAGCTGTAGTATTCTTTAACCATAATGGCCATGATTGTTCCGTGGATATTATTTAAATGAATTCACCACTCACAATCAACCCCTTTGCCACAGCTTCTCCAAGGCTGAATTCTTTGTTGATTTGACACAATAGTTACCACACCGAACCCCTTTCCTCAAGGATGATTGAGGTACCATATATTCTTAGTTTTTGCATACTGTTAATTTATACAAAAACTAAGAATATGTGGTACCTCAATCATCCTTTATCTTGACTGGTTATAACACGATTGGGTCGTTCGTTCTTCCCTCCCTCTCCTGCCTCAGCTCTAACTTTGTAGAGATTGCTCTGTTGTCTTCAACAGTTAGTATTTAGAAAAGTAGAAGGAAGGAAGATTTTTACCTTTTAAAGATTTGATATTTGTGCCTAGAAGACTAAAGCATGTTTTGTTTATCTTTAAAGTTGGACAGACTTTAAGGATAAATAATACAAGTAGGACATGTATTAGTAACTAAGCATTTTATATTAAATTTTATGGGTTACAATGCCCTCTTTTAAACTGAAAATACAGATTTTCTTTTTTTTTTCCTTAGGGAAAATTTTTTGCATCATGTCCTCAAATATATATATTTCCATATGTTTAATTATCAGTCTTAAGGAAATCAAGTTTCCATTTTTTCTTTATCAGTCTTGTATATCTTTTATTTTTCTTCTAGTTGTTATTTTTATTTTTATTATTGTTTTGGTGTGTTTTATTATTTGTCATGCCATTTGTTTTCATTTTGTTCTTGTTTCAGGAACTCTGTATAGATATCTACTTTTTCACCCTGGAGTGGAATAAATGAATTAATTACTACCTTCCACTGTATCTAAAACTATGTTTTTCTCTTCTGAACCATGAGCCCTCACTGGAGAGCTCAACTGTCATACATTCTGTGTCCTAAAGGAATGGTGTGAAAAGTGAGAGAGTTTAGAAGCAAAGTCTTCAACTTACATTAGGCCATCTGAAAGCCATGCTCTTTTTTGATATTTTCTCAAATTTGGGGGACAATAATTCACACTTCCAAGTACGGACTGCATTCCATTTCAATCTTAGATATCTCCTGATGCAGAATATATTACCGAAGCTCTTGCTTCCTTCAGAGAAAGTCACCTCTTTGTTCATTTTATGACATCCTAACTTTCCTTCCATGTCATCATTTATGCTCTTCCTCAGATTAAAAAGAAAAAAAAAATAAAGTTTACCGTTTGCTTCTGTTTAGATTTGGGGATAAGATTAGATATTTTCAGGATTGCCATCTCCTCAGAACACATTATGAATTCTGGAGTAGGAGTAAAAAGCTTAAATTCTTGTGCATACCTATTAAATTGTTCAATAAATCTTTAATTTTGGAATGGGCAAGTTTATTGATGAAACTCAATATATAAAAAATGGTAATTAGGACTTAAACTTTACCTTCTGCATGAAAAATTGTAAGGCAACTTTTACATATATTTTATGTCATTGTTTGGAAATTCTTCAAATCTAATCAATACCAATTTATAAGTTGAATTTGAATTACATTTCTAAGAACTTAACAGTATATTTCAAACGGATTTAAAATATTGACTAATAACTCAAGACTAATTCCTTGCATTGAAGGAGAAAATGCAAACTAGAAAATAGGACAGTCAGATTAAAAATAAAGAAGAAAGAAAGAAAGGAAGAACGAAAGAACGAAAGAAAGAGAAAGAAAAATCAGTGTTGATTAATGATCATCCTTGTTATATAACATATACTAAAACACAGAGTAATTCAGTGCAATTTCCTTTGAAGGTCTCCAAGCAGAAAAATCAATTTTCTTAGGTAATCTGTCAAAAATGAGCTTTCATGTCTAAATTGAAGTAGGTAAGAACATATTTTTACTTGCAAATTGCAGTAGAATTTCTAGAGTGGTAGAAAAATATACGTTAATTTCACCTGCTTTTTTTTTTAAATGAAGAGTAAACACTAGTAAATAAATGCAACTCTGGTTATTTACAAATCTTTATTTTATTACCAATTGATTTTATTTGTATTTATGCATAATTTATCTATCTTATTATAAATATATTTTATTTTAAAATCTTTTATCTTGTGAATTCAGATGGGGGGATGGAAACTGGAAAAAGGATAATGAATTATAAAGAAGGAGGAGAGAGAAAACAAAATAAGAAAGAGGCAGAAAGGAGTAAAAAGTAGTGGGAAAATTGCAGAGACAGAAAGGAAAAGAAAGAACCCTTCTCTAGAAGGAAAGACTAGAGGAATAAAAGCCAACATGTGTCAATATAGCCTCTTTTTTCCAGCTTCTGGTGTTTTAGCTGTGATTGAGAGATACTTCCTAGGGCCAATTTGCAAACCTTGGAGGACTCAGCTGTTTTTCTCTGCTGAGCTCCTTTTGATTTGTTCCTGTGCAACCTTGTGTCTTCAGGGTGGGAATACAGCAAGACTTCCTCAATGTTAAAACTTCCAATTCTTCTCAATGCTGACTTCGGATGTAACCACATTATCTATCTGATGGTTTCACCAGAGTAGTTCTGAGATCAAGGTCCTTCTCTGTCTTTGTTATCCATTTTTCCTCTTTTAGAGTAAATTAAAACTTAGCTACTATAAATCAATAACCTACGTCTCCTTCCTCAGGAGCATTTTTGTTTCTTCTTTCTTCAGGGCTCTTGGTTATGCTTCCCAACTCTGCCACCTCAGGAATTCTTAAAAGGAGTCTGATACGTAATATCCAGATATGCAGTTGACACTCACTATCTTTGAAATATCCTGAATGTCTCTAGATTGGATGCCTTTCAGAGATTCTACTTAAAGAGACAATTCTATTCTCCAATATATATTTAGAATATCTCAGAGATACTCTAATAATCTGTAAGCATTCATGTGTGCATTGTTCATAATGGAATGTAATTGCCATCAAAGGCTCATAATCTATTTGACAAAGTCTGATATAGATTCACAAAACAGATAACAATAGCATCCCAGTATAAGAAAAGAGATAGCAAAGTGCTGCAAAATATAACTTTGGGGGAAACATACTTCTTAAAGTGGATTCGTATCTCATTTTTTTCAAATTGTGGCAAAGGTGCTAATATTGTCATTTTATTTGCTTTGGGAAAATTGAGTGATGTTTCTCCCACATCCCCATTCAATTCACTTGTGTGACCCCTAAAAAAAAAAGATGGATTGTGGCAGGTCACAGGGGCCTAAAATAAATTTAGCCAGGCAGCAATTCTGATTTCTGTTGTGTTGGATGGGATACTGGAGACTTCATAAAGATTTCTTACTGTCTTGAGCATTTATATGGCACAAAATAAAATGGAGAGAGAAAGCCAACGTTAATTTCTGATGAGTAACTTTTTGATTTTTCTGTTGAGCACCTGTGAGAAGCACATGGATCCAGGGTGAATATGGCATGTTTTGTGGCACTAAGAAACTCACAGGGAAGTGGGGGAGGGGAAGACAGAAATTAGTACATAATTGTACCAAACTTTCATGCTCTGTTTTACAAAACAGAGTGTAAGACATCAAAAACATTTTTTTTTTATATTCATACATACCTGCGCTGTCACAGGTGTCTTTATTCAATAAGTGCTCCATTCAATTATCAAATATTCAAGAAACAAGCTCTTTTTTTTTACCCCTGGGTATTCAAAACCATATAAGGTATAATCCCTGCTCTCAAAATTCTCCAAAGGATAAAGGAAAGTAGAACATTGCCAAAGCCTGTTCAGTCTGCTATAAAAATAAATAAACAAACAAAACCATAGACCGAGTAGTTTATAAACAACAGAAATTGATTTCGCACAGTTCTGGAGACTGGAAGTCCAAGATCAAGCCCTCAGCAGATGGAGTATCTTGTGAGAACCTGCTTCCTGGTTCATAGAAGGCTGTCTTTTCTCTGTGTCTTCACAGGGCAGAGTGGGAAGAGGAGCTCCTTAGGGTCTCTTTTATAAAGCCACTAATCCTATTCACAAGGACTCTATCCTCATGACCTAATCACTTCCCCAAGGCCTCACCTGCAAATACCATCATCACATAGGGAAGTAGGTTTCAATATATGAATTTTAGGGGGACACATTCAGTCCATAGGAAACATAGACTACAGAGCAACACGACTATAGCATTATATAACCTTGGGCATTTTTTTTCCATTTGTAAACTGAGATATTTTAATAGCTTTCGGTGGGAATTCAGTAAGTGTATGTATGTAAAACACTTTGCTATGTCTGTCACGTAGCAAAGCATGTAAGAAAAGACAGCTGTTATTATTATTCTGCTTGGCTATGCACAGGATGCCCTGGGAGCAGGGAGGAGACCATCAGAGACTGCAAGGAAGAGAAAATACTTGAGTGCAGAAGTTTGCTTTACTAATTAGGAAAATGAAACAGGATGAGAAGGACGTTCTTGGTAGGTAGAAGCAGCATGTGTGGTGTTACAGAGAAGCAAGGACACATGGGACTTTAGGGGAATTGGAAGTGGATGATATGGCTGGAGAGATCAAGTTTGGGGTGGGAGAGGCTGGTGAGGGATCTTTTTCGAGTCTAGGCAGTGGTCAGTCATTATGAACTAGTTTAAGGAACATGAATGATTGCAAGTGTGTGTTTTGGAGTTAGAATGATTGGGATGGAACCAAACTCCAATACTTAGCCGATGTGTGATCTCTGGAACTCACGAGCACTCTCTAAATTGCAGGGGTTTTTTGTTTGTTTGTTTGTTTGTTTGTTTTTTTGTTTTTGTTTGTTTGTTTTTAATCTGGGTAATGTTACTTAACTCAGAGGATGGTTGGAAAGAGAGATGAGGTAAGGTGATATAATAAATGTACATTACATTGCTGTTACTATCATTTGTTAAATGTTTATTATTAGTCTAAAAGCTATGGGAAGGACTGACTATGACAGAACATTGAGCAGGGGAGTGATATGATCTTACCTTAATTATAGAGGGGTCGTTAGATGAGCAGTAGAGGTACTGGGTTGAGATGAAGGGGTTACAGAGTTCGAATACAGGGTGGGCTGAGGAGATGGCTTTTGTACGGTGAGAAACGAGGAACCAAAGTCCTCACTTTAGGCGTGAAAAAGAGAGAAAATATTAAGAGATTTTAAGGAGGTCGAAGCCAGAGATTAAGCAGTTAATTCAATATGGAGAGTGCCTGAGTGGGGAGGAAGGGTGGAACCCACCTTCTGTGTGTTTCACTTGGTTGACTGAATTAAATATTGGAATCAGAAGTTTCAGAGAAGAGCAAAAAGCAGAGGCCCATTATGAGTTGAGGAGGGAAGAGCCAGGGAATATCCAAGCAGACATGTGCAATAGATCATTGGAAACATAGATCTAGAATCCGTGGAAGTTTCTGGAGTAAAGGGAGAAAATATAAATCGGAGTGTAAATGATAGAGCCTCGGAAGAGAGTGAGTTCACATGAGGAGCACGGAGAGATGAGAATAGCAAAAGATGGAGCCAAGAGCAACGCAACAACACTCAAAACATAAGAGAGAATGAAACGGAGAAGGGACAGCTGGAGATGGGGGAGGAAACCAGGAGACAGCAACCACGCAGAAGCTTAGAGAATGTTTCAAAACGAAAAATGGAAACTGTCAAACACCCAGAAAAATGTAGTAATGCAAAATATCAGAATGCGAAATGAATACACAAAAGTCAAATTTTATTTTATATGACAAGAACTAGAGTGAGAATTGCCTTTGGGTTGGTTTACTCAATGGTTTATCCATTTCATCAGGGATACATATATATTCATGATATGCTCCCCATAATAAAACTTTATAAATCAGGCTGGCTCGCCTTATTATCTTCCAGTGACCACCCCAACCCCAGAGAGCCCAGGCAAACATCGGCTTCCAGAGGTGGAAAGTGTGTCTCTTCCCCCTTTCTGAAAAGTGCCAAGCAGACTTCTTCCATCTTGTTGTAGGCAGGATACTAACCTCCTGAGATACCCACGTCTTGATCCCTGAAACCTGTTAATGAGTTGGATCATGTGCGAAGGGGAATTAAAATTGTGGGTAGAATTAAGGTTTGTTTTGAGATGGAGATGTTATCCTGCTTTATCTGTGTGGGTCCCGTTTAATCACAAGAGTCCTTATACATGGAAGAGGAAGACAGGAGAAGGAAAACCATAGAGATGACAGTGTACAGAAGGCTTGGTCCAGTGTTGCTGGCTTTGAAGATGGAGGTATGAGGCATGAGCCAAGGAATGCAGGTGGCCTTCAGATGCTGGAAAAGGTGAGGAAACAGATTCTTCCTTAAAGCCTCTGGAAAGAACATAGCCCTGCTAACACCTTGATTATAGCCCAGTGAGACCCATTGTGGATTTTAAATTCCCAAACTGGAAGGTAATGTTTGTGCTGCTTTAAGCTGCTAAGTTTGTGATAATGCGTTAAAGTACCTCATCCTCCAGAGTTGCATCATTTACCCATGCCTGAGCCACTCACTGTCGAGGGACTGGATTCTGAACAAGCTGCTGCAGTCCTGAAGCATGTCATCACCTGATTCCTGTCAAAAAAAATCTTGAGAGTGGGAGGGAAAGGCTGTTGGAGAAGCAATAAACTCTTAGATTTGACTATCTGTGGTCCAATGATGATCTAGAGAGAGGAAGTTCACTGTGCAGTGGGAAGGTGGTGGTAGAAAAAAGTAAAATATTTTAAAGTAACTTGTACATAAACGAGAGACATTGTGGAAATCTATCTGTCCATCTATCATCTATCTATCTATCTATCTATCTATCTATCTATCTATCTATCTATCTATCTATCTCTCTATCTATCTATCATCTATCTATTTAGCATCTATCTATTTAGCATCTATCTACTTATTATTATCATCATCTATCTGTATATATTTATGAAGAAATCAAATTTGTTTTATTTTCATATGGGTAATAATTGTAGAAAAGGATAGAGACATATGGAAATAAGACAGAGGGGTGAAAAATGATAGAGGGGATGACAGGATAAAAATTCTCTTAAGATATTCTATTAGATCAAATATGTTCACGTTTTTAATTTGTAAAGAATTTGCTCTTGTGGGAAATCTATAAAAAGGAAAGCCACCATTTCAGAGTATAAATAATAATCCTCTAACACATTTATTTTATAAATTCTGATAGTTCTGTAAGGGTTATTCATAAGACATAGATATTTACATTCCACGATTCATTTATTTATGACTCTGCTTTTACATAGCGTATTTCAGTGAAAGCTGGCAGTGATAGTATCTGCTAGAATCTGTGCTGATTTACTGAATCCAGCTTTTAACTTTAGAAGGAACTCTCCTGACATTTCTTACCAGAAGACATCTCCTATTTGAAATCTACTTTAATAAGATATTTTGGTACTGCAGAAATTCAACTCTTGCATGCCCGTCAAGAGGCACCTTATGTTGATGACAATTTCTCTGAGATAGCAATAGTATGGACTGGTCAACCAGTATGCTCTCTTGAAATTCTGCAGCTATGATTCTATGAATTCTGTTCTTTAGCAACATTGTAAACCAGTTCCCTGATTTTCTTTTTAGAGTATGCAGGGCAAATTTGCCCTGGGGTGTTACTCAATGTTTGTTTATTAAAATAATCATGGGAAGAACAATGGGGAATATATGCCCATATGAACAAGCTAGGAATACCTGCTGTGATGAGTGAAAACTCCCTGCTATTTAAAAAATTATGAGAAAGTTAATAGTCAGTGGAAGCAGAAAGTTTGTTTTTAATTGAACAGTAAACCTACTTGATTTCTCTTGTCATAAGCTCTTTCCCCTAATCTCCAAAGCTGCTTTTCAAAATATCTTCTTTGTTGTCAAATCTCCTTGCCCACTGGTCAGGCTTTCTGTTCAGTTCACTGTTTTCCTACTCTACAGAGATCCTAGAGTCCAAAGAAAATGAACTCCTCAAATTTTCTTCTGGACTTTAGAATGTGACGCCACCCATTCTTTCTCTCTTTCTCTCATGTTACAATTCAAGAGTGTATTAATCTTTTTTTTATTTTATGCATATTATAATGTGTTGACATCCTAAAAAAAAAAAAGCATTTCTGGTTAGGCAGAGAATGCTGATCCCAAGAGCTAGCCAAGGACACAGCTGGGAGCATCCCTTAGATGTGCAAACTAGCCAGTCCAGAGCCACATCTCCTCCATCTGGCCTGTTACATCACCAGAGACAGCATTCCTCTGCCTTAATCATCCCAGGGCCAAGTACCAAGAAACTAGACACCGCCCTTATATCCCCGAGCTTGCCAGAATTATGCAAACTAGCCAATCCCAAACTATTCACTCTGCCCTGCCTTACCTTTTTTACAGAAACCCCAGTAAAGGTCGTGACCTAAGCGCTACCCACGTGCCCATCTTCTGCCTCCTGGCCAAGCCCTGGTGCCCTTCCTGTGGGTAACTGCACAGTGAGTTGGACCTTTTGTTTCAAGAAGAAATGTGGATGATGCCAAACTTACAATAGCATTGACTTCTCAATGTCATCCCTCAGCCACCTCTATAAATTAAGACATGGATGCAAAACAGAGGCACCTTTAAGGGTGTACTCTCCACCTGTTCTCTGGAGCCCATATTCTTTTGCCTACCCAGGATATTTTTATTGCTCCCTTTCCTTTCTTTTCAATTTTCTCTCCCCTATTACTGGTTCCTTCCTGTAACCACTTAAATAGATGTCTCCTATTAAAACAAAACCAACAACAGCAACAAACCCAGCAACTACAAAGCATCATTATTATCATCAAAGCATCAGCAGCTCTCTCTGATTCTCTCTCTTTTCACATTGTATGTCCTGAAACGTTTCTGTAATAGGTGTCTCCAGTGCCTCATTTTCTCCTCAACTCCTTGTACTCTTGGTTCTGCCTACCCACTCTGCGTGAATAAGGTGCTGCTAAGTTCTGTAGATAGTGTCCTTTCTTTTCTTACTTGGCCTCTCTCCTAGGCAGGCTACATTATCTCTGCCCATCTCTTCAGTGCTGGTGGTACTCAACATTTTGCCCAAGCCTTCCCTCTTTTATCACTCTCAAGATGTTCTCCAATCCCATAGCATTAGTGAGTACCCATAAGTTGATGATATGCTAATAATATAACACTGATGTGCAAATGATACAATTGGTTAATGATATTCTAATACTATTGCAATGACATGATGATACTATTCTGATAATGCTGATGATTCTCTCTTGAAAGACAGATTTCTATAACAAGGCCACTATATCCAAAGCTGAAATCATTTCTACCAAACGGTAATGGTTAATTTCATGTGTCAACCTGAATGGCCTAAGGGATGCCCAGATATCTGGTAAAACAGTATTTCTGGCTGTGTCTGTGAATGTGTTTCTGGAAGAGATCAGGATTTGATTTAACAGACTGAGTAAAAAAGATCCGCCATCACCAATGTGGGCACGCCTCATCCAGTTCTCCAGGGGCCCGAATAGAACAAAAAGGCCTCCTGAGCTGGAATGTCCATCTTCCCTGTCTTATGACATCAGATCTCCTGGTTTCCAGGCTTTTGGACTCAGATTGAATGAAGCACCAACTTTCCTGATTCTCCAGCTTGCAGAAGGCAGGTGGTGGGGCTTCCTGGCTTCCATAACTTCATGAACCAATTTCTGTAATAAATCTCCTCATATATATCTCTCTACATATCCTAGTAGTTCTGTTTCTCTGGAGAACCTCCTTTTCTCATGTTTTCTATCTCAGAAAGAACCAATCAGAAAACGTATTAACATGCTCGATTTTCCTCTCTCTCTTAACCATCTCACCTTTACCAAATCAAAAAGTCCTCTTAGTTCTACCACTTGTGTTTCCTGTGTCCATTTATTTCTCTCCACCTGACCTGACTCTCTAGACGTTTTCATTACAATCTCTTACACAGATTACATCAGTTGCTTATGTAGGTGCCCTGACTCTAGCATCGTCCCCCTCCAAATGTGTCTCTCTGCTGCAGACAGAATGATCACACCCTTGCTTAAATCTTCTGTGATTTCTCATTGTTCGTATAACATATTTTGACTTTAAGTTGGCTTGGGAGGTTTTGACTCCTAAATCTCTCATCTTCTACTTCTTTCCCTGTGCAACCCATATCCCTTTCTTTCCACAGTTCTCTTTTACCAGAACTTTGGATTTTGGACTCTTAGTCTCTGTTCTCCTTTATTTTGCAAAATGATAGGTTAACCTTTATCCATTTTTAGATCTTAAATTTAATTCTATGTCCTCTAGTAAGATTTCTTGGATTGTGGTTGCCCTACTGTGGTAAATGTTTCTGCTATTCATTGGGTTGCAGGCTTGGTTCCCTAGAAGCAGATGATGAGATGGAGATTGGGGTGAAATTTGTTTATTAGGGATCAACTTCAGTGAAAGGAAATGAGAGGGAGCATGATGAGCAAAGGGATGAATCAAACTGTAAAGTAGGCTTGCGGAAGCCTCAGCCAGCCTGGCAGGGTGCTCTGGAGTGAGCATTGCCCATTGGAATTCTCCACTTTGGTTAAAAAAGTCTTTGCCAACATTTAAATATCGGGCAATTTTACGTAATTCAGATTTTCAGTTTATTTTGAAAAAAAAAATTTAGACGATCTGGCAATCTTGGGTACATATTTCCACTTGTCAAAATTTGATGGGGGTTGAGGCTATGTATCCATAATCTCTATAGACAGGGCTTAAACTCACCATTCTGTCACAATTTCCCCCATTCTGTAATGTTTACCAATCCAGCTAGCTTTCCTCACTTAAGTGGTTTGCAGGTCCCTGTAGGTACTTAACTTTGGATGACATTGATGATCCCAGGTCTCAGAGAGGACCGTGTGGGGGATGGACTTCAACAAAGACAGCACCAGGTAATGAGAGTCAGTGCAACTCTGTCGAGTTAACTAGACAACCTGATTCAATCAACTAGGTCCACGGAAACCGTTAGGAAATGGAGGTTTGCTTTTAAATAGCGATGAGCCTCTAGCATCATCATTTCATTTTATACAAGTCCTTGAATGACACTTGCCGATCACTGAGTGAACTGTTAGTTTTCTTATATTTGTTTTGCTTGCTACAATGAGTAAGAGCCTTGTGCTAAGTCGTTATGTACCGTTCGAGAGACTTGTTGTGTTTTAACGTCCTATGGGATGCTTATCGCAGCCTAGTTAGGTACTGAAGCGTAATACCACGTAGGAAGTTTCAATTTCTATTAAGAACTTTTTGCTCCACTTGACAGTAAAGCCTTGGGCAGTTCAGTACCTTCTGATAACCAAGTGTGATTGACAGCTCACCTAAGCCAGCACTTCAGAATTTCTCTTAATCCTTTTCTGTGAAGCCTCCACATATACCTCTGCCTAGTTCTCAGAAGTGAAACACCATTCCTTGTTAGATTTTATCTGTTGTCAATCACATCCTCCTCCTTTCCCACTGCAAAGAAATTAACTTCCCTGTGTCTAGGGATCCACTTTGTTCAGAGGCCAACTTATATCCAATGTTAAATATGAGATAAAAATAAAGTATTTTGGTAACATTTCAGGGCACTGATCTAAGTCTAAACAGATCTGTACTTTGCCCAGCCTAACCCAGGAAATGAACAAAAGGCCAGTTACAAAGCTCGTATTTTGAAACTAAACAAACTTATTTCTATCATTAACTGACAAAACTTTTAATAATAACATGAAATTTATGTAGGCACCTCAATTTTTTCATTTCTGAAATATCTACAGTAATTGTTAAATCAACATCTTTTGCCAAGAGAGATATTTCTCAATATTTTTCTTTATATCAAATTGTGTGTATTGGGGCATGAAAACCAATTTAAAACCTGAAATCACATTTAGGAAGATAGAAACAGAAACCCATTTCTAACCCATTTGAAAGTCTGTTCTCAGTTATCTGCATCAGTATTTGACTCCATCAGAATGGGTAATTCAGTATTAGCACTGAAAATTCAATATAAGTTATAATGTGCTTATTTAAACCAGAAGAAAGCACAGCTAACTAAAGTTGGCTAAGGTACAGGTCATTGTAGAGCTAACAGTGGCACAGAATAGGGAAAAGAACAATTATTCTGAATTTAGAGATGACTCTAAAGAAGTAGCCCACAGAAGTTACAGAGGCCGATGACCTCTGACACATACTTCCAGGTTACTTGCATTTTCTTTGATGTTGATTCTTTTCAGTTCTTTAACTGATCAGGTTCTTTAACTGATTAGTGAATTTAAATAAAAATGTAGAGGTATGGAACAGAAGAGAAAAACCATGGCAATGATGCCGTCCATGCTAGAATTTCTTTTAGATGATATCTATAAAAGTTTTAAGGTGGTCTTAGAAGAGTTAAGTTATTTAATTTTTCTTCTGCAAGTGACAGGATAAATAATCGATAACTTCTAGGGCAGTTTGTTCCTGGTTTCATTTGTTGCTTACACACTGTCACTCTCAAAGATTTCATAATCTAGTGGCCTTTTAGAAAAGTGCAAAGCATATGATGTTTTAAAACATCTTCCTAAAGTCACTGATACTTCTCACACAAGGTCTGGAGCCTAATTCCAATCCTCTTACATCACCGGAATTAGTGACTTGCTTCTAATAAGTAGAATAAAGCAGAGGTGACAGTGTGTGACTTTCAGAACTAGGTCATAAGAGGCATTGGGGCTTTCTCCTTGCTCTTTCTCACATCACTTGCTTTGGGATACACCAGCTACTGTGTCATGTGTATCCCTATGACATGTCAGGCTCATGTGATGAAGCCTGTAGCCAACATTCAGCAAAAAAGTGAGGCATCCTGCAAAAGCCATGCCATCGAGCCATTGTTAGTGGACTCTTCAGCTCCAGGAGGCCTTTTGGGTGACTACAACTTTGGATCACACCTTGACTGTGATCTCATGAGCCCCTCATGAACTGGAACCACCTAGCCAAACTGCTCTTAAACTCCTGATCAGCAAAAACTTGAGATAGTAAATGGTTGTTGTTTTAAGCTGCTAAGCCTTGGGTAATTTGTTACACAGCAGCAAATATTTAATGCAAGTAGATAGACTACTCTGTAATGGTAAAAATGTTTCTTTTTCAACCAAGCAAAGTTTCAACTGAAAGAAAAATGTGGGACTCTAATAGGCGGTAATTTAATAGATTGAGAACACATTTGGTTTTTCTACTCTATAAAGAAAAGGGCCCCTATGCCAGCAGGAATCAGTCACTGTTGCGTTCCTTATCCTCAGTTCTTAATTACCTTGTATGTTGCTGGGAAAGTTGTGCATTGTCAGAAAAAGCATTTAAGTTGCCCACATTTGAGTTTTGTTAAGAAAAGGGAACAAAATATGAAACTTGTTCATTTTTATGGTACAAATGTTTCTGGTTCTCCCAGAAGGAAAAAAAAAATTATTAAATTTCTACCAGAACGTACCTGCCTCCCCCTTTTTGGGGTACATTTTAAAGAGAAAAATAAAGCTTACCCAGAACTTGTTTCAAGTGCAGTTTATTAATGATTTGGCTGAATTGGCACATATTCTTGGCTAAAGAGAGATAGAGTGAGAGACAGAAAGAAAAAGAGGACTATCTTCTTGTTCAAGGCCCTACATCCTCTATTATAAACCCAGATGAAAAATTACTAGTTATTTAAGCTAAGGTGCCATTGTGTATGAGGAGATTGGCAAACAAGTCTCTAAACTTTTCAATACAGTAAGAATTTTTTGAGTATTAAAACCTTAGTTTCACTGCAGGTAGAAATCTGGCAACATTTATCTGAAGACCACTATTGAATTAATTTTTCTTCCCCATTCTTAAAAATTAATGAAGACCTAGTCAAAGATGCTTTCATTGCCATGAGGACAAAGAAATTGACGTGACATTTTCAACTTGAAATTTCCTAAATCATATTGGGTTTCCTATGTGCCATATTAGCAAAACAAGTTGGAAACAATTATTTGTAAAAAAAAAAAAGAAAAGAAGCGTCATGCATATGACTATGTCACAGTTTACAATTTTAAGCTTTTATTCAACCATAACCTAGAACTTGCCCTTTGAGAAGAATTCAAGTTTTATTATAATTTAAATTTAACGCTTTTCCTTTCTTTTTTCTTTCTTTTTTTTTCTTTTCTTTTTTATTTTTACAGAAGTGGCTTATTTATTTATTTATGTAAAAAGGAAATGGCTTATTTTTTTGTGAAAATGGAAGGTTTAGCATTCCTAAGAAATATTAGCTTGGTGAATATTGCTTTTCTTTCCTCTTTGGAATATGTGTCTAATAGAAAGAACTATGTGTGTTTTTGTGTGTGCTTTGGGACAGAGAGCTCCATTGTTTTTGGCAGACCTTCAAAGTGATCTTCAATCTGCTCTTGACACATTTTGTCTCTTCCATTGTCCTTCCTTGGGGATCGTTTTTTCAGAGGTCATTGAAATTTGACTCAGTCAGTTCAGCTCTATTTTACTTGCAAACATATTCACTGATTAACTCAAGGTAAGTAAGTTGGAAAGTTTTGCCAAGAGCTATTGTTTTTCTATTAAATATCCATTACAGAAATATTGGAAAAAATAGATAATTATAGTATTCTATGGTGTGTATGTGTATTTATGGAAGCCACACTCTACTATACACGTTTGGGTTCTTCTTTTCAGTAATGAGAGCTTTTATGTGCATGTTTTCAGATGCTGCTAGAAATGTTCTTTCAATTTGCCTTTCAATTAGGATCAATACTCATCCTCTATTAGTGACAACAAATGTCCTCTAATTAACATCTTCACTACTCTATATTTCTTTTAGAGTATCCCTTTGTACCATTTTTTCCTAGCTTAAAAAATTGGTTTCCTGATGGAAAATACAAGGACTAGCCAGTTAGTTTGTGATATAATGTGTAATGTAACTTCCAGGACCTTCTTTCTACTCAACGGCCTTAAATTAACCTTTCTGTCCTCTCTCCCCCACCCTTTCCCTCTCTCCCTTTCTTTTCTTTTTTGTTTTGTTTTGTTTTCTTTTCTTTTCTCTTCTTTTCTTTTTTCTTTTCTTTCCTTTCCTTTCCTTTTTTCTTCTAGCTTTCCTGTACATCCCTTTCATCCCATGGAATTAGACATTTACATATTTCCAAGATTTATGTATTTCTAAGAATCAGACATTATCACAAGATTTTTTTCTCTTTCAATATTTTGAGTAAAGCAGTGAACATCTTTTAAGTGAAGTTAATTTTATGAATTTTATTATACTTAACATGTGGCAAATAATTTACTGGTAGTTCTAAAATAAGTAAAAAGGCAAATGTTGTCTGAGGCTATTTCAGTTCCTAGTTGAGTGCTTTTAGATACTTAAAGAGAATGTGTATTTCTTTAGGCTCGTGTGAAATTAACGTGAGTAATGAAGTCACGCTGAGAATCTACGGTTTTTAAAAAGGTACACCAGGAATATCTGTATTTAAAATATCTGTAAAATAAGGTAAAGTTATCTCTACAAGCTGCGTCTCTATATTAATTGCACCTCTAATATGGGGCTCTGCTTTCATAATTTTCCTCATCTACTACTCTGTGGATTAGGAAACACGAGTTGGGAGAATCAATGACATTTAAAGTGGCAAAATGTTTGCGTAATGGCATGCATATGCAAAGTACAATGTATTATAATCTGAAATAAATTAATGGGCAAACTTCTCGTCTCTATTTGTGGTAAGGAATCTGGTAGGGTACAAGCGACGTCATGATCATGTTATGAGGAGTAAGAGCTCTGGAGATGGATTCAGATACTGAGTTGGCATTCAGTGACTCTGGACATGCCATTCAATTTGTTCAAGCCTCATGTTTCTCATGTGTGCAAGGACGATACTGCCAGAACGTCCCAGCGCACAGCCAGAAAGGTCGAACGAGTTAATTCACACACTGATTTCAGGGATTGATACGTAAGAAGTGTGTGACCACTTATTATCATGGTTTTTGTTAGTAACGGAGGAAGGAGAATGGTGGGATACCCCTTTCTGAGGGAGGAAGCTGTCACTGCATTTGATGCTGACGTATGCACAGGACCTTTGTAAACCATGGGCGGTCCTACCAACGTGGAGGTCGGAAAGTCACAGAATGACATTTTGCTTCCATTAGGCATCCTGCGTCTATTTCAGGCTTGTTTTCCTGGGGAAATGCTCATCTGATCATAAACGTAGCTGTTTGAATACCCGATTCCCTACATGAAAGAACTACACCTGAGAACCTGGCCAGAAAATGGAATTTTAAATTGCTTATTGTAAAACCATTACAAAAAGAGTCTAAAGGAGTTATACATAAGGAGGACTGGATGAAGAAAATGTAGCTCATTCATTCTGGTACATATAGGAGATTTATTGCGTCTGTAGTTGTCAACAGGTTGTCCTGATAGGCAATGAGGATCCTCCATGGGCAAAGAATTATTATTTTGTTCATTGCTTGCAGCCCTCCTGCCATTAAGTTCAAATTTATTGCCTCTGGAAAGGAACGGCACAGACTGTCTAGAACATAGAAATAATTGCTCAGCCTTGAGTTTAAAGGATTTTTTTTTTAAGTCCACAGCAGGACAATGATCTTGAAAGCCTGAATTTCATGAGAGAAAAACTAATATACTTCTTCGGAGTTCTCTAAGTTGGTTTTCATATATCAATTCAACTCAAGAGTTAAGCGTAGAGAAAACCATTGAGTAGAATAGATGATCCATGGGAAGTTTTTGCTGCACAGAAGGGAAAGACTTTTCTATCGTTAAAGACATCTGTTAGCCTGGGAGCTAAATAGAAAAAAAAAAGAAAAGGAGTAGCAAGTCACATAGGGATATCTTAAATCCTACCCAAGAATCAAAAAGATTTTAGGTGAGAATAGAAAAAGAAATACCAAGATAGGTGAAGAGAAATACAAGAAAACTGCTATTAGCAATCCATCTCTGGGTAAAGCTTCCTAGGGAAGTCCTATATTTTGTGTCTCCATGTTCCAAATAGAATGCAATATGGCCTGGAGTGGAAGAAATGCTAGGGGTGATACCTGGAATGGTCGACATGAGTACCACATAGATCCCCACTCACTCAGCCTGGTTCAGACAAGGGATCTGAGAGTTGCTTGGCTCTGGTGAGAGTGTAAATTCTGGGAGAACCAGGGAGGAGAAGAGACCCGGGGGCTGGGAGAACACAGGTGCCACCAACGGATGCAGCGTGTGTGCTGGGTCATGTGGTCAACCTGCGTTTAGCTTTATAAGAAACCTTCAAACTGTCTCCCAAAGCAGATCTTCACTGGCAATGGATAGAAGGTTCTCTGGCTTTGCATCCATCAGAACCAGGAGCTGGTATTGTCATGGGCTTGGATTTTTGCTATTCGAATCAGTGTCTACTGTCTAGTTGTATCTCATTGTTTTAATTGGCAATTTCCTAATGTCAAGTGATGTTAATCCTCTTTTCATATGCGTATTTACCATCTGTTTGTCTGCTTTGATGACACCTGCAACTGGTTGTTGAGGGGGATGCAGGCCCCATGCAGCATCTTCCTTACAGAGCTGTCTGTATTTGGGCTTTTGGATTTCACTCCTAAGCTTATGCTAAAAAATCCTACAGGAAACAGCGCCATCAAACCTGCCGATGAATGTATTCTGGGGGTATTGTTGAAGTTATTGATCATTCTCTTTGTGAAAGGCAACACGAGAAAGTACATGAAAATATTAGCCTACCACCAGGAACTGACAGGTTTTCTCCTGTCTCAAAGAGGCATAACAGAGAGATTTTGTTTTTCATGTTCCTGTAACCTGATTTTATTTATTTATTTTCTGTCATACATGCTAATGTTGTTGGAAGTCTTACAAGAGACGATTTATGCAAAACACTTAGCAAAGTATTGGCTCATAGTTAAGTATTCAATAAATATTAATGATCATTTGTCTTTATGTACAAAATTATTTTATGCCTTCTGGCATATGTTCAGAAATCCTCTGTGGGAGAAGGTAGGGAGGGAAGAAAATGGTGGTTGTAACGGACAGAGGAGTTTTGATGTCTATGGACAAGATACAGAGAGATGGATGCCAAGGCAGTGACCCCACCCCATGTTATCCATGTTATCGTGTTCTCTAGACTCCGCTGCACTGATTGCAGGATGAAACTCCGTTGCTGCTTCCATGTTTTTTATAAACACTAAGTTAAAATGTACAGAATGGCCTTGGCCATGGGTTTTATCTGGTGTGTGGAAATCTTGCCCAAAGGTGTCTCATTATGTCATGAGCCCTAAGTGGCTTTGCGTCACAGATGACAGAGTGTGCCTTGATTCATCTTTCCTCTCACCTCGTCCACTTTGTGAGCAATGACATGTGAGAGGACCCAGCAGTGGACAGCCAGGAGTCAGGCGTATAATTTGTGGTTGTTTGTCTCTGTAAAATGTCAACAGGGCCATTACATGATAGTGGCCTCATTTAATGCACAGACAACAAAGATATGTTTGTTCCTGTTTCTCACACATATTTTTTCCTGGGATTAGATTTTCACACAAGTGATTCACTTTATGCGACAATGTAACTGACGAAAAATGACTCGTTCCCATGAAAGTTGAGTCATGAATTCTTTAAGGTAGCTAAAGTAAACTTTCCCCCAGATATCGTTTCCATAATCTAGCTTCCTGCTATGAAGATATATTGAGACAGAAACCAAATAGAATCAGTGATTATAGCAGCAAGAACAAAAGGATTAAACTTTTAAAGAGAGAATATATTTGTTTTGCAGTGTGATAAACATGCCATGTGTAACTCGTATTTTTACCCTAAGCAATTCTAGTTCAGTGAAATAGCTTTTCAACAGAGCCCTCGGCAGGATGTTGCAGAAGAAGAGAGGAGGTATCTGACCCAGCCTGGTCACGTGTGAGTGTCGATTCCCTGTATATACGTGAACTGAAGTTTTATAAAGATGTGGCAGTTAACTGGATAAAGGAAGAAGGGACTGGTGTAGCTGACAGAGACCCAGTGAGGAAGGAGACCCTGGCCAATATTGTGAAAAGTTGAGCATGCCAGAAATAAAGCTTTAGTGTGGGGAAGGGGTGAGTGCTATGGCTTTGGAGAGAGGTAGGGCTGGATGAGCAAGGACTGAGTGTGTCCTGACAAGAGTTTACAGCGGCCCCTGAAGGTGGAGAGACCTGATCACATTTGCTTTAAGAGAAGATTGGCTCATCAGAATTGCAAATGATGGGCTTAAAGGTATGGGTTTGAAGCTGGTGGCAAAAATATAGGTTATCAAGCTATTAGTGGACTACAAGGGAGAGATGTAGAGTGCTTGAACTAAAAGGCAGTGTGGATGGAAGAGAGGGGATAACTTCCAGAAGAATCTAAGTCTTGGTGACCAATCGGATTGGACTGATAAAAAAAAGATGGGAGAATTTTAGGACAATCTGCAGGTTCAAGTTTATGTGTCTCAGAGGACAGTGCTGTTATACACTGGTCATTCTTGTTTGCTTTAGTCATTAGCAGAAGTAATAGAAGGTACCTTATTCAACCATTAATGCCTGAAGTCTCATCCATGTGTAGACATGTCTCTTTTCTTTTTTAAAAATTAATAAAAATTAATAAAAATGTTTTTTATTATGGTGACCTTGGTTAATGAAATCCAGCAAGGTCCAAGTGTACAATTCAACAGTAAGGCTTAAATATATTACATTGTGTATTCACCATCCTTAGTTATATTTATTTTTTGTCACCATATATTTGATCTCTTTTAACCCAGCTACTCCTCCTCCTCAGACCCACCCCCGCATGCTGATAACCACTATCTATTGTCCATGTCCATGAGTCTCTGTTTTGGACACGTTTCCTAATGTGACACATCCTCTAGTCTTTCCAAATCCTTATGGTGTGGCTCTGGAACTCCTAGTCTGTGAATAGCTAATTTCTGTATATCATGAATTTCTTAGCCTCTTCACCTTAATGGCATTTGATTGCTCTCTAAAGTCACTGCTTCCTTTTGGGACGTATCAAGTGGATGAGCTTCTTTTCTTATATGTTGTGTTCACTGGGGCCAGAGACTGGATGACTGTCCGTCTTCCCCCTTCAAGTCTCTCAGCATCATCCATTGTCACTTCCAGGCCATTGCTAATTTAACTCTATTTCAGAAACCCTTGTTCACACATCCAGACGTAGCCCAAGTCCACCTACTCATGGTCGTCATCCTAGGACCCCGTGGACATTTATTTATCCCTGGGAGACTGAATGCTGATTCTCTGTCTCCTTCTCCAACCTATTTTCTATTTCTATAATGATGTCTGGTCTACATTCTTGTCCTTCCAGTTCTTGACCTGAACTCCAGCAAATGTCCCTTTCATATCATATTAGCCACCCATTCTTTCATTAAAATAACTGTCAACTCAAATGTGAGGGTGACCTGGCTGCAACATCTGCCACCTCATTCATCGCCAGGGATGATTCTGATCTGGCTGGCTAGGCGGGTGTCCCCATCCTCCTTCACTGCTCCACGTGGATCGTTCTCGGAGCTGTCCGCTTTGCAGAAGAGAGGACCATTCTTCCACAAAGGGCATATGAGTGGTGGTGCTAACAGGCTAGATCCACCAGACACGCACTCAAGGTCCATTTGTAGGAGACCAAAACCCAGCACTAGACAAGCTCTGCCACGTGACCATTTTATACCCGCACTCATGTAGGTGAACACGACAAGTAAACACCTTTACCCAGGAACTTGTTGACTTCATTTCAAGTGACTGCTATGAGGTGTCATTTGGGCTCCGAGCGCTGCCGGATACTTTGATATTCTGTCTCTTACAAACTAAATTTTCTCACTTTCCATGCCAACTGTTGCAGACATTCTCTTCTCTCCTTAACCTTCTATGCCATCTTTTTTTTTTTTGTACCGTCATACTCAAAATTTATGGTTGAACTCATACCCTAATGAAAAAGTAATAAACCATGACACAAAACCTCCTCTGTTTTCCTACATATCTTCAAAATTACTCATATTTAAATCTATCTTTTTATCTCTTGACATAACTGAGAAAATGACCCTCTTGCTTTTGAAGGTCAATCTCTCTATGTTCTGGAACCCGTGAGCCCTCATCTCAAGGCCTTTTGCTTCTCTTATTTTCTTGTTTTTCTCCTGCATCATCAGCTTTACATGCTGGACCCCATTATTCTCACAGCATACACACACATTCTGAAATCTCCCCTGCTCAAACAAAAGAAATATCTAAAACCTTGTCTGCATTGACCGCACGTCCACCTGCACACACGGTGGCGTTTCTATTTGCCATTCATCCCAGCACGCTTCCTCCACAGTTGTTTACATGTATGAAGTACATTTCCCCACTCCTGCTAATCTGAGCCAGGCTCAAAAACACCATGGTTCTATAGATGGCCCTTTATCCAGTTAAGGACCTTCTCTTCTATTTCTAGTTTGTTGAGTGATTTTACCCTGAAAGTTGAGTTTTGTCAAGTGCTTTTTTTCCGCATCAGTTGAGATGATCATGCGTTTTCTTTTCCCTTCATTCTATTAATATCCTGTATTATATCGACTCCCGCCTCCTTCTGGGGGAGGAGGCTTTCGTCTCACTGATGATTCACATTCCTCACATCATCGTGCTTGTGGGCAGTAATGGCAAGAAGGCTTCATCGTGGCTTCAGGGTGGCCACTCACTCCAGATGATCCCAGATGCTTAGCAGCCAGGGGCCAGTGATGGCCACCCTCGGTCACAAAGGTCTACCACTTGTTTTTATTTTTACATATGCTTGTTTCCTTCCCCAAATCAGTGCTGACTAGGGACACTCTTCTCAGTTCCACTCTCAAGCTTTTTCCCTATTCTGTTAGGCCCCTGATCTTCGTTAGAGGACATGACATTTGAGTTGAGACCTGAATGATGAGAAGGGCCCTCAATGGGAAGCTGTGGGAAGAGATTCCAGCCACAGTCATTTGGCTGAGAGCTTTGTTCTAAAGCTTGCACAGGAGAGTTTTCTCTTGGTCGCTCTCATATTCTTTGAACTAGGTTTGAGGAAATTCCTTGAGTCAATCCTTTCAAAAATATATATATTATAAATGTAAATATAAATATAAATGTAAATGTAAATTATATATATATATATATATATATATATATATATATATATATATATATATATAAAATAATGTCAACAGTGAGATTAAGTTCTGGTAGTTCTTGAGCCTGGGCATTGAAAAAGTGATGTGGAAGGGGAAACAAGAGTAAGGAAACAGCATTAATTAAAAAAGAAATTGTGAGAAGAATAAAGAACAGAGGAGGGAGAACAAGAGCACGTCGTGTGCAGCAGAGGAATAAATGACCATTGTTCTGAGATGAACTCATATTATGTGTGGTAGTAGATTCAAGCTGTATTTCCTTTTCTTCCTCACTGAATGTGAGGATTTAAAAGAAAATTTATTGACAGTTGAATGTCCTTCATATATGCAAAGAAAGAGGTTTATTTACAATTTTTAACCCAGTGGTGTGTCATTCTTTCCATTTGAAAAATTCAGTAAAAGAAAATAATTGTTTTTTGCTATGTACTTGTAAAATTTTGCAGCGAGTTGAGGTAATTCTCATTTCATTCTTTCCTTTGAGATGAAAGCAGTATCTTGAATCTAAATTGTTCTTACTCAGCTCAGCAATTGATAAACAAGGACTAAGGGAAAAAAAATGATAAGACAATGTAATCAGAGAAAAATGAACAAAGAAAAAATGAACAAAGCTTATTAAAACCTCTACCTGTGTGAAAAGAGCCCTTATCAAGAAAATTAGCTCTAATACTTATGGCTTTTCAATGATTAATTTTCATCATCCTGTACTTTTCTTTACTTTTTAAAATATGAAGTTAATTATGTCCAAAATCAGTGAAATAATTCATGTAAACGAAAGGTAAATTCAGGATTATAAATCGAACAAAAAAACTCTTACTTTTTGATTATTCATAGAACCTTGGAATTTTAAGGTTCAAAGCACCTTAAATGTCTACTAATTTTTCCTTCAGGAAGTTTATACTGCATCTGAGACAAAGCAATTATCCTTACTCACTGTAAAAAATGACATTTCTAGTCAACCTGCTCTCTTCACTGTCCCTGCAATTTTGATCACGAGTTTGATCTCCCTGGGAAACATTCTCAGTAGTCATTTCACACACTGAACCCATAAAGATATCCTAACTGGTATATCTACCCCTGACACTAATGACAATGGGAATGGCAAGTAATGATGAGTCATATATTATATTACAAACAAAGTATTAATCAGTCTTTGTAAATCATTAATTAGGAGTAGGATGTAATCACTGCAATTCCAGGTTTTTTATATTGGGTAGATGTGCAACCATAAACAAGGACAACAAACTTCTGGTTTGAGGAGACTGGTTTCTTGGGCTTGATGCCCAAGATAAATATTTATAAGTTATAACTCAGGAAAAGCTCCACGCCAACAAACATTAAATACCAATATGTAAATATATGTGAATTGATATCTTCTTTCATGTATTAGATAAGACTTATTTGTTGAGAGCATGAATGAATCTGTGGTAAATATTGCAAATTCTCTATAGTCTAAAAGTGATTTTGTTGGAAAAATAAGTTAAATTAGTCACACACTCCCTATGGTGGTTCTTAATGATGGTTGTTACAAAAACAACATTTGCTTATGCTGCTATCTTGACCAGAAGTCAGTAAAGTCCAATATTGTCCTTCTTTAGTGGGATTTCATTTTTTTTTATCACTGAAAACCTTTTTTTCCTGTTAATACACGTGATTGAAATGATGTTATTAGTCAATGATTATATATGTTTTTACTTTACATGTACAATTTATAAAAGAAGACTAACTTCTTTAGTTAGGGTTACCCTTCTTGTCTGCTATGTATAGCATTTCCTAATGTCAATCAAGCCTGTTTCCAAAGTATAGCATTCCATTTATTCACTCATCTATTCCAGTTTTGTCTATTCTTAGTTCTCTAACCATACTGATACATTTTGGTATAACTTTAATTGTATAATTTTCAAACTCCCTCCATAAAAGAAAACATTCTCTCCCATCACGTTCTACTTACAAGAGGTTTAAAGAACACAGTGCTGGTTTTCAGGTGAGATCTTTTGGCTACTGTGTTTATTTTTCCCTATAAGATCTCATTGTCACAGATCTCCCTTGTAATGTGACTTTAATCGCATTTAAGCATGTGCTCTCAGGATTATATAAACTCATCCAGAAGGAATTTATGTGATGCTGCTTTCTATCACAGTGACTAAGCTAAAAATTTCTAACTGCAAAAGACCTGCTCAGGCCATTTGCTCATGGTAGCTCGCAAAATTCTCTATGTTTAATCCACAGAGCATTTATTTCTTTTACTGCACAGCTATGATGATTAATAAAATGTGAGACTGTCTCATTTCCACTTAGAAACCTAGAAAATTTTTTTCCTATTTATCTACTATTATTCATTTTTTTTCTATTTATCTACTATTATTCATATAATATGAATAATATCACTTCTTTAACAATTCTGAAGAAAAAAAGAAAAAAAAAGAGAAAACTTACAACAGTCAAGAGGGTTTAGGAGCTAAAAAATTAAGGGCACAAAATGGAGGAAACTTTGCCCAGGACGAGAAGGAAGAGGTTAAGGAAACTGTTAAGTGGATGCAAATTTATCAGTTACATTTCCTGAAATCAAGGTGTAATATTCGCATTGTAGGGCTTCACGTTTTCCACACACAGATTATTGACTTGAAAATAGAGAAATAGAGTACACAGGTGGGGAGGGGTAGGTGCTTGGCATTTTATATTTAGTTGGCTTATTTTAAACTGACATTTGAGCCATATGGTCACTTCCTAATTATTCATGCCAATAGAAGGGAGCAGTAATGTGGGTAATCCAAAAAATAATTTGTTTTTGGCTTTAGATGGACATTTTTGTTTACATGGATATGGATATGCAGAGTATTCTGGAATTTGTAACACTTCAAGCAAAATATTGTATTTACCTCTGTTGGCAAAAAGACACTTTTGAAAAACAGTTTATCCTCTCAACTTTAATCCTGTTTTCCAACTCCAACACTGGAAATGCTAGGTTTGAGAGTATCACATGTCACTCATTTTGATTCCAAGCCATTGCTAGGCTGTATTTGTCTCCCTTCAAGCTTACTGTCTCTTTAAACTACATGTGCCTGAGTGTGGAGAAGAAAAACTGGTTTGGACTTACAAAGTTGTTCCTAGCTGAAGTGTTAGCATAACACCTATATTATGCCTGCCTCTCACACATTTTATTTACCTATCTGTTTCTTCTATAAAATAATAGCTAAAAACATTTATTTTTCTTATGAAGGACTTGACACAAATAACTCTAAGCACAAGTAGTCTCAACAATAAGTGTGAAAGATATACAACTCATATCCCTATTTATCATTCCTTCAGCAAATGTACACGAAATGTCTGTAGCCAGGCACTGTCCCAGGTGCTGGGGGGATTGCAGTGGACGGAAGGATCCACACCCAGCTCTCCCTGGCCTGCATCTGGTGGAGAAGACAGGCAATGCATACTCAAAGCTGAATCTTTGACATAACAGTAGGTGGTGAGAAGTGGCATAGAAAATAAAATATGGGAAGGGAAAGTGAACGGATGGGACATATATTGTAGGTGATTTGATATAATGAAGGAATGAAATGTGGGGAGATCTAGGGAGCACTACTTCCCTAAAAGGGAAGAACTTGTAGACAGGCCTGAGGAGAGAGCCTCATTGGGGGAACAGCATCAGTGGGTGGAGATGAAACTCAGTGGGCCCAGGGAGCCAGGCCCAGTAGGAGCAGCGGCCTCAGCTTACAGGATCTGCAGGAGCAGGATTTCGGTTTTAGTCTACATGGGATGGGCCTTCATGTAGGGTTTTCAGAAAGGAAGTGACATGATGTGATTGACACTTTTACCAAAAGGTTAAAAAGCTTATCCAAGATCACACAGCAAATATGTGATTCAAATTGGATTCTCTTAAGTACCAAACTCATACCATAAGATGTGGTAGTGGAATTTATTTAAAGAGTTCTATGTTCATTACATTTTGAGGGAAGCCTCATGTCGGACTTCAGGTCAGTTAACGCACTCATCAGTTGCTTGAGGTCATTTTCTCTCATTTCCGCCAACTACTTCGGTAGCCTTTTCACAACTTGAGACAGGGAATTTTACATCTCTTGAAAAGGAATCAAAAATTCTCTCATATTGTTCTCAAGGCAAGATGATTCTCTCTTAGGTTTACCTGTGTCTTGGTCTGCCGGAGCCAGCTGGCTAAGATCGAACAGTTCTCAAGAGGGGGAGTGAAGATTAAGAAAAGAGAGAGACAAAGAAAGAGGGAGAGAGACAGAGAGAGAAGAAAGAGACAAAGAGATAGAGTTGGGAGGGCTAACAGTGAATACTGCGCCCCGAGTTTATTAAGCACAGCATATTTATACCCTAGGATGTGCAAACAATTTCAGTAACGAGCTTATCCATTAAGCCAATCTTCCTTCTTCAGTAACGAGCTTATCCATTAAGGAACCCAACTGCCCTGCAAACTTCTAGCTTGCAGGCAACTTTAACCCTGTCTGTAGGGCAGTCAGCAAGAATGGCTCCCAACATTGGTCTGTGAGGGCTGCCAGAATAAAATACCACCGATTTGGTGGCTTACACAGCAGAAATTTATTTTCTCTCAGTTCTGGAGGCTGGAAGACTGAGATTGAGGGATGGGTGAGATTGGTTTCTTCTGAGGCCTCCCTTCCTGCCTTGCAGATGGCCATCTTCCTTCTGTGAGTGTCCTTGTCCTAATATCCTCATCTTATAAAGACACCAGTCAGATTGGAGTAAGACCCATGTGAATTCCTGATTTTTAACTCGATCACCTCTTTAAAGACCCTGTTTCCAGAGACAGTGACATTCTGAGGACTAGGAGTTAAGACTTCAACATATGATTTTAGAGGGGCTACCATTCAGCCCATAAGAATCTGTAATCAGTATTTCTCTACTTTCCCCATCCCTGCTATGATTTTTATCAGGAAGCCAGAAGGAAAAATTTAGAGCTGAAGGCAGTTCCCCCACTTTCAAAGTAACCTCTGGTGGCAGACGTGGGGAGGAATAGGATGTCCCACGTCTGCTGCAGAGTTCTTTACTTGGGATGTTTTTCTTCGGTGGCTCTTTCTTCTACCAAATTCCCACCTCCCTTCATTTCATTCTTGGTCCTTGCACAGAACTCCAAGGAGATGCAACAGAGGTGCCGATCTGGGTTCAAATACACTTTCCTTTATTCCCCACAAAATCACCATCTATGGCCCCACAGGTGTGTCTTACCTTGCAGAATAAGCGGGGTCAATCCAAAATAATTTCCATGGAGAGTGAGAGCACTTAAAAGTGGTTAGCTTCCGAGGATAGCCCAGGGATTCAGAAAACAATGTCTCATTCAGAAACCATAGTATATGATCCTCACTCGGATCTCTGCTTCCCACCTCTGACAGAGTATCTACTTCCTTAAATCTTTCTAAGGAGAAATTGTTACCCACTCCCAATTCCCTCCCACCCCCATTCAATCCTGAAAGATCCTCCTGGCTTACAAGCATGGCCTCGTCCTGGGATTTATTCTTCACAAAGACAGTGCTGCAGTCTTGACTTAAGGAAATGTGGAAGGGCCATGGAAAGCCACTTGTCCCAGCTCCTTTAAGATTTCTAAGCCTTATTAGTTGCAGAATACAATTCTCTCCGGCCACCTAGAAGGTAAAATTTTAGCCAAACATGTCCTAGGGACAGAGCCAGTAGTGTTTAAAACCATATAAAGAAGAAAAAACCCCTAAGTACAGCACAAGTGACACAGACTTCTGTGCAAATTAAATGACCATATTATGACAAAGCAGCATCAGTAGTTACAGTAATTGGTTTGTTGCCACCCACACTACTAAATATTTTTTATTTGTTTATCTCTCTCTTTGGTAGAATTAGGCAAACCAAAGTTCGACTCACTGCTGCTAAGTTTTGGGTACCCTCTTCTTTTTAAATGCTTATCTGAAGTGGCAAGAAAAAAAGAGCTTAAATAGAGTTTTACTTTTCAATTTTTTGTTTTCATAAATTTAGCTTTGATAACATTTCATGTTATACTTCAAGATGAATGGAAAAGTAATTAATATTTGAGAGTATATATTTTATTTGCTTTAAACTATTCTAGGTTCTTTATATGTATCATCTGATTTAATAATCACATAAATCAATGACTAGAGTTTATTATGCTCGCTTCATAGATAAGGAAACTGAAGCTTTGCAAGATATAGTAACTTGCTTATGTTTACATAGCATGTAAGTAAAAGGAGCGAGAATTGAGCCCAGGGCAAACTGTGTTAGAAATGATTTAATAACTGCAGTGGAACAGTATGAGATCGTAGAAGCCAGCACCCAAATTCTGTCATCTGAGGCGGGGGTTGCTAGTGCCCACAGGCTGATGGGTGGGTCCAGGAAGAGGTGAAATTCAGCAGGCAAGAAAACATCTAAATAATAAAGCAAAAAATAACCTTCCTGAGGCCTATAGCATGGATAGTGTCACACAAGTGAGCAGTAGAAAGCACAGGATGGAAGGACCTTCTTCTCTCCTTCCACGGTGAGTATGGGAATGGGGACACTCCTGTGGTCAGGTGGTTCTTCAGACACAGAAATGGTCAGGATGGTCTGTTCGCAGGCAGCATGCAGTAACTTCAGGCAGCAGATGGCTGGACTGCAGTCACTTTTGCATCCTAGGGGCTAAGCTAGGGCACATGGCAGGCCAAAGCACAGGAAGCCAGCCAGAACCCTAGTCACCAGTGCTTAGAACTGAGATGCAGAGAAGGAGCTGATCATTATTAACCAGGGTGATTTGGTGGAGCGTTTCAGAATTCCTTCCTGATGCCCTCTTGCCTGAGGGGAGACTTGTCCCTCAGATTTGGGATGAAGCTGATTCTACACGAGGCCTTCAAAAGCGAGTGAAGGAGGACTACAGAAGTAGGGAGCTAGATGAATAGGATAGAAAACACTAAAGTATGAATTAAGGGACATGCAAGACAGAATGAAAATATATTTTTAATATTATTTTGAGATTCAATTAGTTAGCTGTTCAGAAGATGTGGAGAGGCCAACACTGAAACAAATTCAGCCTGCATTACTTGAAAGGAAAAATTAGCATCTACTTAGGCTCCTGAGTATGAATCTTGGAACCCAGGGAAAGGATTGGAAGTACGATTTATTATCCTCTTTCTCATGGGTGTTTTGACAATGTGCCTAACTTGCTTTGTGAATATATTTAGAACCGACGCCTAATCGTATATATGCTCAATAGTGAATTTCTTAAATGTGATGGAAGAGGTAGATTTAAAAAAAAAAACTTTGGTGATTAAATTTGTATAAAAAGAACAACAATAAAAGCTCTCTGCACCTGTTTGCAATTCAGAGAGAGCGTGGAGACAGCAGAGAGGAAAATTTCACACCGAAATTACAGCTCAGGACAAGTTAGACAGGCGGAACACTGCGCAAATTACTAAAACCCACATGCTACAGATGTTTAAAGCAAGCTCGGTAACTGCCAAAACATCGTCGCACCATCCACTTACCCCAGACTGAATCATCACCTCCTTTTTTCCTGCCGATGATATGTTCTATGCTTAATGAGCCGTGTCTGGCATCCCTATTGGTTCAGCGGAACTGAGCAAAGCGTTATAAATTTTTAATATCTCTAAAGCTATTGTTTTCTAAATCATATACCTAAATATACTTGTGGGGAATTTTACTTGAATGTCACAAGTGGCCTTTGAATTGAATATTCCTTATTTAATTATAATTTCAACGCCACACGGATTCAAGAGTGGGTTGCTTATGATGAAGATTAATTGCAGACCCGGAAGAAAGGATTAATGAATATATTAATGATGCCTAAAAATAGATGCCTTGAGGCTCTAGAAGAAGATACAATTATCTTCCCAATTAGGACATGTTCCTTGGAAGGCAGAAGTGTTGGGGTGTGTTCCTCCATGTAGCGCTTCTGAAAGAAATATGACACCAATTCTGCCACCAGCGGTCTCTTTGTTCTTTGGAGCCCACGCTGCAAACCAGAAATCCTAGATTTGATCATGGAACTCAGCTTGGTTCTCTGGACTCATGTTTGTTGAGGGGAGATATTTTAGAGGTGTTCTGTATTGGTGGGCTTTACCTGTCTTTTCCTGGCTAGATCAAGTTGGAGTTATTTGACCTCACCAGGTTCAATTTTAGGAGGAAATATTTATACCAAGGATGTTACAAAAATTATATTAGCTAAATTATTTAAAATGCTTCACACTGTTTTAAGGTGATAGAAAGTGCTCAGTGTATTTTTGTCACTTTCAGAAGTATCGATATGATTTTCATTCCTAATACTCGTAAAACATAAGTAAAATACCACATTAGACAATCGAGGGGTCCCTGAGCATCGAGACCCCTCCACAGTGCAGAGCTTACCACTTTGACCTTCGGCCCCTCCTTGCTTGAGCTCTACAAAACAGCAAAGCCCAGCTACTTATTACTCTCTGGATCTCAAGTGCACACGGTGACATTCGCCCTGTCTGCTCGGTCCCCTCTGCCCATCTCAGCTACCTTCCCACTCCCTTTAAGACCTCACTCAAACCACTTCTTCATTCTCGTCTCATGTTTTCTTGAATGCACAAGCTCTGACTTTGTCATTGCTTTGGAACTTTTAGATAGCAAAAGAAAAATAATAAAATAATAATTAACGTTGAAAAAGGCAAAGGACTATCTTCCGAAGAAGGCCACGGGCTTCATGAGGGCACGTTCTATTTCTTGACGCGAAACACTAGAAACCCCACTCTCAGTGGATGCTACCGGTGCTGGAGATGATTTTGCTCTGCTTGGTTTTTCCCTATCGTGACTTTGAATACTTCATGTCTCTCAGTTTTGCTTGTTTTTCTTGGCTTGGAAGAACCAATATCGCAGGTTTGAAAATCTGTTACTTGAATAGCAGTGGAATAAAATATCACATCAATTACTATCTGAGTTTTATTATCATGGTTAGCATTGGAACATTGAAACCAAATATTCATGCTGTCCTAGCTTGCTTCTCTAGGATCTAAAGATCCTCCCCCTCCTTTTTTTTTTTTTAACTAACTAGTAACATTACATTTCAGAGTTAACTCAAAATGTAAAATATTGCTAAAAATGCATTTTGAATAGCTATTCAATCTAAGATGGCTCAAATTACTTTCCTTGAACAGAAAAAATGTCACACAATGTCTATATAAAATTTTTTTTGCCATGACAGCACTTTTTGTTCCAGATTTAGCCGCAGACTGACTTACCCTAAACCAGTTTCATAATGGACTGGATATTTGTGTCCCCGCAACGCTCCTGTGTTGAAATCTAATCCCCAGTGTGAAGGTTTTAGGTGGCGGGGCCTTTGGGAGGTAGCTAGGTCATGAGGGTGGAGGCCTCACAAATAGTATTATAAAAAGGGCTAGCTTTCTCTCTCTGCCATCTGAGGATACTATGAGAAGTCAGCAGTGTTTACACTGGAGAGGGCCCTCATGGAAGCTGGCCATGCTGGTACCCTGATCTAGACTCCAGCCTCCAGAACTGTGAAGCATCCATTTATATTGTTAATAAGCCACCTCGTTTGTGGTATTTTGTTATAGCAGCCTGAGCTGACTAAGACAGATTTCACTTATCTGGTCGCCACTGGGAGCAGACAAAGCAGTTCTCAAAAGCCTCTAGAAGCCTTAATTGGTAGGGTCAGCCCTTCAACCTATAAAACAAAATAGTACCTGTATGTATTTTTGTGGCTTTAGGTCAATTCAAATCTATACCTCCAAGGCTTATCCCATATCAGAAAGATGCTGGATCTCTAGGCACAAGATCATCTCTGGCCGGTCCACTATCACCAAAGGTCCAGGGAATGACTCCTGACCTTTATTTAGCTGGGATCTCAGGGAACTGGTATTAGAATATCTTACTCAAGGGAGCTATGGGCATCATATTCTTTTCTAAAAGAGCATTCTGAAGAGAACCTTCATACTGTATATGCAAAATAAGGGAAATTCAGCAAGTGATATAAGAACCAAGCAAAGCCAGAATCAAATGGTAAGAGCTATGGATTTCAAAGACTTCTATGGAGAGCTTTAGCTCATTGGTTTTCTCCTTGGGAACTACATTTGGCTGATTGATCAACTTCAGAACTTCCTATGAAACTTCTTTCTGTTCACTTTCATATCATTACTGTTTTTTACAAGTTTATCTTAAGCCAAAGATTCTTGTTTGGCATCTTGTCTGGATGTGTCTGGTCCTCGTGTGTGCCACCAGGAAAGAGCAATTTTGAGAGTTTAAGGAGCTTAGATATAGTACTCAGAGTTTTCTTAGAAAAATTTAGTCATTACTGCAGATCCTGTTCATTTGGCTACCACACATGGTAGATTTTCCACAACAGTTCTAATTTCAAGAGTTATATCATGTATCTTAAAACTTTCTTCTTCTATTTGCTCCCTTCCTTTTAAATGCTATACTGTTAACACATGGCAAAGGCATTATTAAAATAATTTTAGCATTTAACCTTTAGAAAATTTACTTCTTATGATAAGAATTTCCCTAGAACCTAGAGCCTAATAAATTTTCAGAAATGTTGATTCAGGTGCCAGAGCATTTGAGTTGACACATTTATGGTTCCAGTTATCAAATTCACTTTCTCTTTGACTTCATAAAGCTTAGATTTCTAAATCTGTCACTAGCTTCTTGAGGAAAAATATAGGAATTCTAATCATATAGACTTGATTTTTTAAAAAAGTAAATAAATGACTCTTATGGTATTTAAAGCTCATCATGTGAATTTATTTTCTCATTTATAAATGGTTTATCAACAAGTAAAATAAAAATGAAAATGAGTGAAGTCATTACATCTTAGGGCTAAGTACTACTCTGTCCTTTGAAATTAATTTTAAACGTAAAAATAAAATGCATACTTTGAAAATATGACTTCAAATGTGTTGAGACAAAATGTGGAATAAAAAGCAAACATGTTCTCAAGGTCATTGCATTATTTGTGAAAGCTATATAAAAAAAAGTGCATGCAAAAGTTAGTTAAGTCTTCCACTGGAGTACATGAATTTGGGTGGTTTTTAGTACTTACTACAATTGAGCAAGACTTTTAAAATAAATATGAAATATAAACTCTGTTCTTATTCTATTCAGCATCTCATAGGATGAGAGAGGACCCTCAGAATGGTACTGAGTCAGATGTATCTATCTGCCTCGTATTGTTAGCATCAGTTTTCATGTATTGTTGTAATTCACTCTTATCACTTTTCAACATCCCTTTAAACCAACTTTTTCTCATTCCTTAATCTATACCTGTTACACAAATTTTGCTTCTTCTTTCTACTTTATCCTAGAAATAATATTATCTTTAAACAGAAATTCCTTTTGCCAGGTAGGTCTTCTCTTAAATGTTCTTTTTCAAAACTTTATATCACTTTTCTTTCAAAGCTATGTATCCTCCCTCCTTCCCTCCATCCTTTCCTTCCTTCCTTCCTTTCTTCCTTCCTTCCATTCTAATGTGAGTGAGCTGAATTTTAGAAAAAGCATCCTTATTGAATTAATTTTAAGACGAAATGTGAATGACAACTTACCTACTGAACTCTCCTCAGAAATTTTTTTCTCAAAAAAATTACCATCCTAAATAGTAGAGTTTTAGGTAGAGAGGAATCTTGGAATAGAGCCCTTTAAATCACATCACTTAGTTTTCAGCTAATATTTAAAATTGATTCTGAGAGGATGAGGTCATGTGAGTAATCCTCATGAGGTACCATCATCATCTCCCCTTCCACAGCACTGCTGGTCATCTTTCTCAAATACTAAATAAAGCAGAATGGACCTACATGAGAGTTGTCCAGAGGAAGATAAGTATGACTTGGAATTTCATCTTTTTCAGTCTTATGTACTTGGAAAGAGGTATACTATGTCAGTTAAGATACTTTCTGCTATACCTAAACAGAAAATTCTGACTGAAAAAGATAAAAGATAAATGAATTATACAACTATTATTATAGGTTTAGGAGGATAGCAATTATTCTTTATTGAGTTCATATTATATGTCAGGCATTATTCTAAGCACATTATGTATGGTGACTCTTTTGTCCCTGATAGTAACCTCTACAGTAAGCATTATAATTTTCTCCATTTTACATATGAGAATGCTGAGGGACTGGGTTAGTTCTTTGGCCTAGTGCTATCATCAAAAACCAGGTCCTTCCTATCTCTAGGCTCTGCCATCTTTACAGTAATCGATATTTTCTCTCATCTTGACTAATCTAGTGAATGCAAAGTGATCCAGTAGTTCAATGTATTATGTCCAGACAAAACAGTATCAGCAGTAAAATGAAAGCCATCACCATCTCGTATCTCTTCTTTCAGTGGTGAAGAGATTCTTATTGACTGGGATTGGATCACATATCTTTACTTACCTTTGGCAAGGGGATACAATTACTAGTACTTGCTTAGACCAATTATTTGGAATGAAATAGATGTTGGGACTTCATTTGCCATGACAATCATATATATCTTTCATTATGAGTTCTCAGGATAACCTAAAGATATTGGAAAATAACTATGGGAAAGGCAACAACCTACCTTTATGTGTAAATTCAGGACATTTGGGAGGACTTTGAGTCTACTTTTAGCAAATTGTGATTTAATTTTACCCTGGGGCTTTGAATGCACTTAGTTTTGTTTGGCAAAACTTGCTGAGTACAGGCATTTATTTGAACTGCATATCAGTTGTGTAACTGCCATAGAATGCAAGCATTGTGCCTATCATTAAAACTATGTCATATTGTGTTGATCAAATGCATCTTGCAATACAGTAATCTCAGCCAATTTAGGTTGATTCTTCACAGTCTGCTGCTTGCATATTAATCATCTTTTTGCACTGAGAAGTATGATGATTGTTCATTTGGGTTCACAACACTTAGTGGGTCACTTGAAATTTGAGCGTGTGTGTTTTAGAAAGATGAACAAGAATGTAAATGACACCAAATATAACAGACAGAAATTTTTACAATACAATTCAAACTCGGAAAATCTGAATTCTGTAATGATAGCTTTTTCCTAGAATGTGGACTAGAATCTTGGTAGAAAAGAAAAGTAGGCTGACTGTAGTTGGGTTTAAACTATCCTAAATTAAACCATTTACTAATTGGAAACTTCATGAGAAAAAAATTTATAGAACTCTTACAGGGGTTCTACAAAGAGAAGCCCTATAAAGGGAAGTCTAGGAAGGTACCGTGTTTATAAAATATTTAAACACACGACTTGTTCTGCACAGAAGCAGCATTTTGATGGGAATATCACACTTTAATTTTTCCAAAATGCGGACAGTATTTTATGATTATCATCCAGCCTTTCTTTTCTCACAATTTCTATTCCTCTGGGCAAATATATTTTCTAAGTAGGTTCCCAGTGTCCTTCTTTATTTCTAAAAAGTTCCTTCATTTCTAATTCTCCTTTTGAAGTTTGTAATCAAGAGGGAAAAGATTTGGCCGATTGAAGGAAAATTTATTAAAATGACTGGTCACAAGTTCAAAGGAAGAGCTGAATAATCCAGCTTCTGGAAGGCAGAAAAACATGGCCGTCTGCTCACTGGGCTGCTGTGGAAGCGATTCTGCTCCAGTGACTTCTGGTTCTATATTGCAGTGTCCAAAAATTAATGAGTCCCCATAAACTGAAAATGCTTAAAACACAAAATGCCTGCCTATAGGGTCGAAAAGAGCAGTCTCGTCAGTTGTCCTATAATATGCTTTTTAATCTTATGATTTTATGACTTAATTTTTAGTGTGCATTTATAAATTACCTACCCAGGCATCCTTTCTGCCTTTCCATTGTCCATTTTCCATTCATTCATTCATTCATTCATTCATCCAGGTTTCCACTCCTTACTCCTCTACACTATACTTGGTGCCTAGGGAGCTTAATTTTACAGACTTCATCGATGTTCACTTTTCTCTCTAGCTTCCAGAAGAATTGGACAACAGGAGATTCATGGTAAGGAAAAGTATGAGATCAGGTGTTCATTTCCCTGGCCGTTTCCCTAACCTGATTTTTAAAGATTGACTGAATTTCTTTTCTAAAAGCCTCAGATTCGAATGAACGTGCCCCTGTATAGCTATATCTAATCTCTCTATATTTCTCCAACTATAACCTCCCCTAATTACCTGAGTAATTCTCAAGTCTAGGGGTGTTACCAGCTCCTTGCTGTTGCTTTATAAAGTGCTTTAACATCTCTTGTTTTCCTTAGCCCTGCCCACGACTTTGTAAATATTACAAAGTTCAACCCTTTTCAGTTACTTTTTGGGAGTAACTGACATCCAGACTTGCTGGAACCCTAATACATCCCCCTCCCTAAGAGCGTAGTTGTCTTTGGGGGAAATTGCCCTTCTGCTGTGGTGTAGCACCCTGTTAGTTTCATCCATAGCTATTTGGGTGAGCTGTACTAGACAAGTCAACCAACATAGTCACATCTCCCTTGTCCAGTGATTAGCTCAGGCTCTCCCAGGACCACGTGTTGTTCAGTTTGGGACAATGGGAAGGATGCTCAAAACTTTTGTTGGATGTTTTGGAGAACAAGCTTTTACTCTCCTTGATGTGAACAATAAAAGCCTTGTTTACTTCTGGCACCTTTCCGCAAACATAAGGTAAGCAGTGCGAATAGTGAATCTCACCTGTGGAGGAAAAGAAAAAGCCCATAGGGTCTCAGAGAAACACAGGTGACTCTCCCATCAAGCCACATGTGACTTGCTCTGTCTTTTAACTTCTCAACGTTGTGAGTCAGTAAATTCCCATTTCCCACTTCAAATAATGCTTTTATTGAAGTCTAACACGCATGCAGAAAAGTTAAAAAATCTTGATTATGCACCTGATGAATTTTCACACAGTGAACATACTCATGTAATTGCCACCCCAAATTAAGAAACAGTATCCCAGAACCCCAGATGTACCCACTCATCTCTTCTCATTCACAAAGTTAGCCATTAACACTGGAGTGCTACTCTGTTTTGCCTTTTTTTAAAAAAAACTTCATTGAAATAGATTTATACAGTATGTACTTTTATGTGTTTGGCCTCTTTACGCATTTTTTGTTTGAAAAATAAGTTACAATTTTTTATTGTTATATACTATTCTAATATAAACCATCATTTTAAATCAGTTCTATTATAGATAGATATTTGGGTTGCTTTATTTTTGCAAATAATTTGACACTATTTTTACACTATTACTAAGAGCGAGTGCTCTTATTGACATATAACAAACCAGCATGTATATAAGTTGCATGCTTGTTTGATGCACTCATATATTGCAACATGATTACTACAGTAGGGTTAGCTAACACCTTTATCATGTCACATATTTATCATTTCTTTTTTTTGTGCTGAGAATAGTTTTAAGATTTAGTTTTTTAGTGATTTTGAAGTTTATAATATAGTGTTGTTGATTATAATCAGTATGCTACATATTAGATCTCTATTTTGATGAACACACACATAGAATTCTCTTGAGCATACAACCAAGATTAAGATTGATGAACCATAGTATATGAATATGTGCGGCTTTAGTAGATACTGTTGAAGAGTTTTCCAAAGTGGTTTACCTAATTATAATTCTACGGGAACACATGCAAATTTTGGTGTATCTTTTTATAATTTTAATTTAAATTTCCCTGTTGTCTAATTGAGCCCTTCTTACATAGCTTAATATCTTCTTTTAAAAGTCTTTGGCCCACCTTTTTAAAATTAGGTGCCTGATTTTTTCTTTTTGATGTGTGTGTGTGTGTGTGTGTGTGTGTGTGTGTGTGTGTGTGTGTATTTGAATAGCACTGCTCTGTTTTGCTGGAGAATTTGAATTTGACCTTCAGTTAACTTTCTAATTCTGTTCATCTGACAATGCAATAAGGGTAGGATGTCAATTGTGTTGCTTTTGGTAGAAATGACCCAATTCCTGAACCTCATTGAATCCGGAGAACTGTAAATACTGTCACTTCCTGAGGTTGGTAAGTCTTATAAATGGGCATGTCCTTTGTAGAGACCTAGGAAGCCATGCCTTTGATTTTGTTACAAGAGATTTCAGTGTGAAGCACTGAGGCATTTAAGCCAGGGAGGATCCTACAGCCCCCTGGTGAGAATCTCATCTCATTACACACGAGCTATCCTGTCCTGCTCTGTGTATTGCTTATAAGATTTCCACAGACTTTGACAAACTATGTTTCCTGACCAATACACTTCTGAGTAAACTCACATCAAATATAGCCTACTAAGCCTGTAAGTCTGAATGTTTGGTTAAAACTAAGAAGACCTCCAATCTGGGAGTAGTATATACTGACTGAAAAATTCCTAATTTTAATGTTAATTTTTATTGAAGATTTTAGTGCTTTTTGTGTTCACTTTAAAAAAAAGTCTTTGCCTATGTTAAGTTTGTGAATATATTCTCTTACGTTCTTTTCTACAAAAGTTTTCTCATTTTACCTTTTATGAGTAAATTTTGACATTTTTTTATTTTAGTTTTATGTATGATGTGTAGGTGGACAAGAATCAATTTGTTCCCATGGGGATATCCAGGTGACTTACACATTTATTGAAATAGACCCTTCTTTTTCGCTATATTTCATTGTAAATCAAATTACCATATATGCATGGCTCTGTGTCTAACCTCTGTTTGGTCCACTGGTCTATATATTTTTTTGATCTTGCACCCAAACCACTGTCATAATTAGTATACATTTATAACAAGTCTTGGTAAATTGTTAATATTTTATTTATACTTTGCTTCTTCAATATGGTTTTCACTATTTTTGGTTCTTTGCATTTTCATATAAATTTTAGTATCAGCTTATTAATATCCACAAAAAACCACTGGGATTTTGACTGATATTGAATCAAAGCTATAGGCAAGTTTGGGGATAATTGTCATATTTCATATATTAAATCTTATAATTCATAAAAACATAGGATCTCTAGGTTTTCTTTAATTTTTCTCATTAGTATTCTGTAGTTTTCAGAGTAGAGATCTTTCATATATTTTATCAGATTAATCTTTAAAAGTTTCATGCTTCTTTATTCTATTATATCAAACACATTTTTTTTGCATCTACTGAAATGGTCATAAAAATTTTTTCTTTTTTAAAAATTCATGTGGAAATGTACGAATATTAAGATACTCTGCATTCTGGATGTGCAGTCACTTAGTCTTAATGCAGTACCCTTTTATATTTATAATTGAACTTGATTTGCTCACATCTTTAGGATTATGTATCTATGTGCATGAGTGAGATTGGTATGTAATTTTCCCTTCTTTTAGTGGCTTTGTCAAGTTTTGGTAGCAAGAATTTGCTGACCTCATAAAATAAATTGAAAAGTTTATATTTTACCTCATCTCTGGACAATTTTATGCAAGGTGAGTATTATTTTCTCTTTAAGAGTTTGAGGAAGTTTATCCATTAAGCCATCCTGGTCTGACATTTTATTTATAGGAAGGCCTTTATTAGTTTATTTTCTTCCATTGATAAAGAAATGTTCAGATTTTTTCTATTTCTTCTTCTATTGGTTTTTGTAAATAATATTTTTCAAAGAATTCAATTTAATCTGCCTCATCAAATGTGTTGATGTATAGCTCTCTATATATTAACTCATTATCTTTTATGTAGGTGCTGTCATGCGATCTTCTTTTTTATTTCCAGTATTGATCATTTGTGTTTTTTTCTATTTGTTTCTTGATAAATTGTATTAGGATTTGACCAATTTTATCAGTCCTTTTAAATAACTTATTTTAACTGTTGAGTTTTTCTGTTGTGCATTTGTTTACCCTTTCAATGGTTATTAATTTTTATTGTGTCCTTTCTTTGAGCTTGATTTGCTTTTCCTTTGCCAGCTTCCCAAGATACAGACTTAGATTAATGCTTTTCTCTCCATCTATTATCAGGACACTTTAATTTGTTTTTTAGTTACTTTCAACTAAAGCCATCCTAAGCAATGGACTCCAGTTATATAGCACAGTGCTTCTCAATTTTTACTGCATGTGCCATTCATGCTGGGAATCTTGTTAAAATGCAGATTCTCACTCAGTAGGTTTGGTGCGGGGCCTGGGATTCTAATCAGTTCTCAGGTCATACCTGTGATGCTGATTTGAGAACTACACTTTGAAAATCAAAGATCTAATCATGGGAAAATCTATCAGCGGGAAAAGGCAGAGTTGTTTACATCAAAAGATAAATGAGCCATACATTTTATGAATCATCTTCTGATCTATATTTTTCACGATGTGTACGTTTTGTAGTTTTGAAGGCTACCTGTTTTCTTTTAAACCAAAATTTTAACGTATTAACTTCTCTTTGACCTTCAAAACCTATTTTAAAAATTCAGTGGATCTGGCTTTTATGCCTGTGTTCTAGCTGGCCAGGAACTCTGGAACACAATCTTTTTCTCTCTTAACAACTTCAGTTAGGAAGATTGAAGAGGAAATCCCAGGGGCCATGCATAGTGCCAACTGCAAAGAATAAAAATTATCTGGGATAGGAATTAGTAGTAGCTATTGTCTTTATCTTCTTCATCCTTTTTTATGGTGATAAGAACACTTAATGTGAGATCTGCTCTTTTAATAAATGTTTAAGTACATAATGAAGTATTGTTTAGGAGAAGCACAGCTATTTTCAACAAAGCTCATAAGTGGTCATTCTTATTCAATGCCCAAAAGGGCTATTAGTGTGACTTAGTGCCTGGACAGATGGAGAAGAACCTCAGGGATATGTTTCTTAATCTCATCAGTGGGCAGCTTAAAACATGAGGGCTAGGGTTTGTTGCAATGCTATAAGCCATAAGGGAAGACTGAAATCTAAAGGAATTCAGCAAAAAACGTTGGCCTGGGTAAAGTCATCGTGGATTCACTCCAAGAGGATGTATGTATGTAGGAGATGTTTGAGTGAATATGCAAATCTTCTTTCAGTGTCACTGAAGCAGCTACTCCCTCATTCTTACTAATGGTACCCTCGTATCTTCGGGGGATTCACCCACTCTTCATGGATTGGTACTGTTTGATGGAAGCCAGTTGACATATCCTGTAAGCCTGGCTGCAGTGAGTCATTCAGAGACAATAAGGGTGGATGAATCCCAGAACTTGGGCAGGAGACAACTCTTCTTTCTCTTAGTATATGATATATGAATGAAGGCTCTGAAACATGTGTGACCATTTTTATGCTTATAAATGGAGACCCCAGAGCCACCTAGAGGATACTATGCAAAGACCGTGAATGGGGCTCACTCTATAGGAAGCAGTTTAGAAAAAAAAAGAGAGAAAATGAATCCCAAATATGTTATGTAAGCCTTTGGAAAAAGTCTTACCAGAAACCACACCTGTCTATGAATTGTTAAAGTAGGTGGGAAAATTAATTCCCTTCATTGTTCAAATCAATTTAAGGTGGGTATTCTACTCATTGCATTATAATCATAAATAATAGGAATTGTTAGATTAGGTAAACTGTAAGAGAAAGGATTGCACCTAACTATTGCCACACATGTGCATTTTGTCATTGACTATGTTAGGTGAGAAATCTCAAGAGAAATGTAATAATAGCAAAATTTCCCAGGAAGAGTTATTGGTGCTCTGGATTGACAAGGAGGAGATCTGTCAGCTGGAAGAAACTGAACTGAGCAGTAGCAGAACTCTGTAAAAGAAGAATGATCTGAGAAAAAGAGATGTGAAGAGCTGAAGACCACCAAGGGAGATATGTCTGTGACAACAGTAGCAGAAGGCACATCCCAGAGGGAACTACAGCAGCCAACATTTTTATCTAGTGTTCTTTGTTGATTACATCTTTGTAAACCTTCGGGATACTGGATTTGCCTAGTACGAAATATATTATGTATCACTTTAAACTCTGTCTCTCATTATGGAGATGGAGTTTGTTAGGTGTGGAGTTGGTACCAACTTCTTGGGGTCTTCTGGGTGAAGATTTTCTCAGAATACTGGATGGAGGCAAGATCTACAGAATTACAAAAGGCTCATGAAATAATCTTGGTGCTTCACGGCAATGTTCCTCTAAAGGAATTATAATACTTTGATTCACAACATGATGTAGGCTGCTTTCAAAAACAGCTACAAAACCTTGGCCTCTGAGATAAGAATTGGGTGTCATGAGACCCATGAGAAAGAAAATCGCCTCATGGAGCAGAGGATTGTCTGTTCCTGCCAAGAATTTGTTTCCCCTTTCATGATGTAGCGGGGACTGTGAGTATAGAGCACCCATGTAACAGTAAGTTTCACAGGCATCCAGTTGTTCCTTCCTGGATGATAAATATTTTATCTGAAACAACAGAAAAGAATATTTTTTGTTGGCAAATACCCTGGTGATATCAGCCCCTTTTTGGAAAGGATCATTTTTTTTTTCTTTATGTTTCTTTAAAAACAACCAACTAACCAAACAAACTAACAAAATGAAAGGAGAAACATGACCCAAAGAGTTTATAATTTTTTCCCCTAAAGAGAGGAATAAAGGAATGAAACAGCTGGTAGTAATCGTGGCCACCAGTGGCCTGCAGAAATGCTTCGGTAGGTGCTGACTCTCACTGTTTCGTCCTCAATCTTTGAAAGGACAGTGCCAACTCTGCATCCCTCAACCATTTGCTGATTGGAGCATGTGAGCTTTAGGCCAAGGAGAGCACTGGTAATTGGCACCATACTTAAAAAAAAAACACAACAAGCAAACCTCTTGGGTTATACTCTTGTTTTTTGCTGCTTTAATGTTTTCATCCCCCTGTGATTAGAATAATCAAATTAAGAGCTGGTGTCCCACATTTTCTCCATTGTTAGGTTGCATTAATCCAGATAGCCTTGTTTTTGTGATTCCCTGAAGTTTCCTCCATGGCAGCACTGCCTGCCAAGTGATGTGCCTTTCCATTCATTTCGTGACCCCTCAGGGGCATTTATTTGTGACTTTTTTAAAAAACGGATAGACCACTGTGAAGAGTCTTTATTGACGTTTTCCTGGTTAATGGATCATTCTTCCTCTTAAAGAGTCACTTTTTCTAAAATCAAAGCTGGTCTATGGCCATGCCACCCTGAACACACCCAATCCCATCTGATCTCAGGAGCTAAGCAAGGTTGTGCCTGGTTAGTACTTGGATGGGAGACTACCTAGGAAGATCAGGTGCTGTAGGTGTAAAATATTAAAAAAATAAATAAATAAGGGATTGTAAACTGACAAGATCCTTGCAGTTTGTGAGGTCAACCAAGGGTTGCCTCGCCTAAAATAAAAAATAAATAATAAAAAATAAATAAATAACAAATAAATAAATAAATAAAATAAAATAAAATAAAATAAAATAAAATAAAATAAAATAAAATAAAATAAATCAAAGCTGCCTAGTCATAAACCCCCAGCTGGCACTTGTTTTCCAGATCAGTGTTTCCATAAGTAGCAAAATAATAAGTGTAACAGTTAACAAAACTATTTCAGGAAATTACTGACAAATGAAATAAACTCATCTCAACTGGCCCACTTTCCACACCTCTGAACACCAATGTGTGTGTGTGCATGTGTGTGTGTTCAACATCATTCATTAGAATTCTCTGTATATATCTTTCCATATTTTCCTTGAAAGACAAAGGCCACTTTATTATTCAGTATTTAACTCTACTTTAGTCTCTCTGAATTTGATCATCTTCCTTTCATTTAAAATAATGACATAAAAGCGAGACCCTTCTTTTAAACATTTACAATAAAATAGGTAACAAAACATCTGAAGAGAAATGTAACAATATTATATAAGAGCAATTAGCAAAGTGTGAATGAATAAATCAAGCAAAAATAAGCATCCATTATGACTTCAGCTGAGGCGGTCTCTATGCTAATAAAAAAAAAGAGGTGATAAGGTGACCGAAGCTGATTAGGACTTAGTGGTGGGTTGTTGACCCCTCTGCTCTCATTTTAGAGGAGAATTTTAATAAAAGGGCAATTAAGCCAGGATTTTATCCAAGTACATTCCTCTGTCAGTAAATGTGCCTCCGCCTTACTGATGTCACTGTTCCCTGGGGAGAGTGCTGAGTTGTCATCTGCCCTCTGGAGGGTGAGATGTGTTGGCATTTCAAATTCATCTGCTGGTGATGGGGAAGGTACTATTTCTAAGTAGAGCTCTTCACAGAGTTATTTCTTGGCATAACTAAAAAAAATAAATAACTCAAAAGAAGTCAATCATATATACAAAATTATGGGGAAATGATTTAGCTGTACTACTGAAAGTTTTCAGTAAATATTTAGTATTTTCAACCTCTTAATTTATACTGGTTCTTTGCCTCCACATATTATTTTCCTTGAAGATAATGCATTTTGAGCAAATTGTCCCTTAATACTAAGCTCTGTTCTATTCAGTATGGTTTGTTAATAGGAGAGTCTGCACTATTTCTATGCTCCCACATCTCCTCTTTGATTTCTATGTCTCCATATGAAACCCAAAGCATCTGTTTGGTATCTGTTTCGATATTTTACTGGAAATTGGCTCTTCCTCTCATGTTTTCTATTTTTCATCTCTTCATCAAAACCTTGGTCATCTTTGCAATTCCATTCTCAAATGAGATTTGCTACATTTCTAGTTGGAAAATTTTCTGAACATCTTTTATTTTTTTCTTTACTGAAATGATTGACAACTTATTCCTTAAAATTCACTCTTGGCTTCAGATGTATCGTCCTTCCTAGTTTTTCTGTTACCTCTTGATCATTACTTTGTGGGCTATTCTTCAGTCACCAAAGCCTTGAAAACAACTATTGAAAGAGTATTCAATCTCAGCTTTTTGTCTTCTGTTTTTTTTTTAATTCCTTTTTTTCTTCAGTCATCAAACACCTACTGAGCTCTTCTTATACACAAGCTCCTTGCTAGGTGCCAATGGAAAGTCACTGGATATATTTTAATGATAAAGCCAACAATATATCCTGATGGATCCAAAATGGAGTGTAAGGCAAAGAAGAATTAGTGATGACCAGAGATTTTAGTCTGATCAACAAGAATGGTTCAGTTGTCATTATCTGATGTGGGCAGAGCACTGAGAGAATTTGGGGGTGGAGAAACTAAGGGTTCAAAATAGACTTGTAAATTTAGGATTTGCCCACGTCCCCCTAAAATGCATATGTTGAAGCTGGAATTTTATGGGATTTGGAGATAAGGGGTCTGGGTGGTAATCAGGTCACAATAGTGGGGCTCCCGAGATGGGATTAGTGTCCTTATAAAAATAAGAAGAGGGCTGACTAGCTCTTTCTCTCTCTCCACCATGTGATAATACAGCTAGAAAATAGTTGCCTGTCACCAGCAAGAGGGCTCTCACCAGGACCTGCCCTGGCTGGCATCTTGATCTTGGATTTCCCAGTCTCCAGAACTGTGGGAAATAAATGTTTGTTGTTTAAGCCACCCAGTCTATGGCAATTTGTTAGAGCAGCCTGACTAAGAATTTCTTTTAGAAAGCCAAGTATAGTTATTCCGAAAATAATTAAATGTGACCTAATTTGAAGATACACATTTTGGAGTCTTCAGAATAGTGATAGTATTTAATGCTTTATGTTTGGTTGAAATTATCAAAGGAGTGAGTATAGCTAGAGAAGAGAATAGAACAATATAAAGCCCTAAGCCGTGGGAGATCTAGCTGGTAAGTGTTTGGGGGAGAGAGGAGGAATCTTCAAAGGTGACTGAGAAGATACTTTTGAGGTCCGAGGAAAGCCAAGGATTTTGGTGTCCTGTGAGCCAAATATAGCAAAGAAGAGGAAGTGACCAACACATTAAAGTTTGTGTTTAGTACAAATCACATAAGAACAAAACTGATTACTGGATTAAGTAATTGGAAGTATCCTGGTCATATTAGAAAGAACCAATTTTGTATAGTGATGGGGATGACAACTTCAGAGAAGTGAGATTAGGAGACAATCAGAGGAAAGAATTGCAGGGGCCCAAACATGCTGCAGCATCACTCATATGTCTCTCTTCCGCTATCTCTGTTCATGCTCATGACTCTCAAATTTAGATGTATATCCCTGATTTCTCCATGCCTGGTTTTATCAAAAAACCCCACCAAACCCGAGTAAATCAAGCATGATCATGTCTTCCTATTTTGCCCAGGAAGAATTATATATCCAAAGGAGTCAATTTTCTGTCCACATCTCTCTACTGTGTATCCAAAAAGGCACCGACATTTGTATCAGGCACTCTGTACCTGATCTTTATTCAAAATCTCACTTATTTCATTTCATTTTGGAGTAAAAGTGCAAAGTTTTGAGTTTCTGTTCCAAAGAGAATGGTGAAAGCATCAAGTAAAAACAGGGAATCATATTTGTGTCAATGAACACTTCAGTTTTAGGCACGTTAAGTTTTAGGTGGAGATGTGGCATTGATGTAGAAATGCAGAGATGTGATTGATGTCTTAGTAAGATTAGAGGTAGGGCACAGGGGAAAATGTATAGATTTTCTTTCTAATATTGATAATAAGTAGCTAATAGCTATATAATAGGTAAAAATTACATCTGGAGCACAAATTTCAACATTTCTAAATTATTTTATGTAAACAAAATCACAAAAAGAATTACTCTAAATGCTTTTTGCTTTCTTCTTGAATAAAGAAACTTGGTAAAAATATGATTATTATATGTTATTTTAAGTGAAATCTCCAGGATATTGTGAGATTTATATAAAACTGTATGCAGTTTTTTTTTAATGAGGCCATTTTGAAACTTTAGTATTACAAATAAAGCACATTTAAAATGAGGAGTTAAACTTTTTGCCAATAAAATTTTAGCCTAAGTGATATTTTCCTCAAATGGAATTATGAACAAATTTATTGTCATATTTTCACTCTTTAATTTTATTCAGTGGTGATTTGAATTTAAGGGTGAAATTTCTCACACTGTTTAGGATGCTAAGTTGAGAAATCAAACCCTAATAGTTTCATTGCAGTTGAGCCTCTTACAGAACCTCAGTGAATAATAGTTCACTGATTGAGTTGCTGAATTTTTTCCACTTGGCTTTATTTGTGGGGCCTCCAGATGTCTCTTGACAATGAAAACACTGTTAATAATAATTGTGAACTAGGATTATTAATTTTATTAACCCAGGGCCAGATTCACCCATGACTATTATAGATCAAAACTCTTCTTTGCCCCCCCAAAAGTGGCAAACATAACTTTGTATATTCTCTCTCACTAAGCACATTTCACAATAAATAAATTGTATTTATTTAATTTTTATGTAATATTAAATATCTACAGCAGAGTATATGTCATATATTTCTGAGTTGTAGAACATAATATTAAAGAATATCTTAAACCCATTATTCAACACAAGTTTTAAAACATGACTGAAGCTGTTAAAACGATTTGTGTCTTCCTACCCAATCCTATCCCCTACCTTCCCTGATTTTTTTTTTTGGATTGTTCAAAATTTCTTTAAGTAATAAAGATAAGAATTTATTTTTACTTGCTTCGCTTGTTAGAAATAAATGCAACACTGAAAACAAATTTGAATGGATTCCTATTTCTTGACACAGCAGGAAAGTGAGAATGTCCATGTCTGTGCCATCATTTAACCTCTTGTAGGATTTAGGCTCTGATGACCTTTTGAGTGTGACTATTGGATCATTGCAGTAGTAGATACCTACAGTGACAAGCACAGTACTAGATCCATTAAAATTGATTATCTAATTTTCCATTATTTAATATTTATCAATGACCATATGATGAGGTGATGGATATGACTATCTGTATTTCCAAATTCAGATTACAGATGCTTAGGAAAGTTAAGTAACTTGCCCAAAGTTCTAGAGCTAGCAAATCTGGGAGTTGAACCCACTATTCATAAAGTTCATAAAGCAGTAGAAAAAAGTGCACAAAGAGTACAAAGAGCATAAAGTGCACACTCTATGTTCTTTCTGCTCTCATATATTTAACTTTGATCAATATGTGATGGACTAATAAAATAACTGAGCATCGAGATGTGACTATAAATTTGTTTCTTATGGTCTTTTTCAAGGGTTTGCATTTAATATCAGTGGCATCAACTTAGATAATGTTTTTCTTTTTGGTACTAACACTTAAATTTATGGCATAAAGTTTAATGAGTATCAATCAATCTTTGAAGAAATGGACTACTTGGTTATTTCATGTTTGGCACATTATATTTCTGATTAGTATTTTTCAGTATTAAATGTGGCACTGCAAAATTTAAAACAATTTAGCATTACTGGTGACAAATTACTTTTTTAGAATACAGGTATACCTATGTATCTACCATGTTTAAATATATCCATTGTTACAAAAAAAGGTCAAATTTAAGGAAATTACAAAATGTGACTTAAGAAAAGTTATATAATTAAGCCCAAGGCTTTGCTATTTTGAGAGTCTGAAAAAGATAAAAGACGAAAAAACTGATCAGTCTTCATTCATGCATGGATTTGTTTATTTACTTTGTATTTTTAAACATACTGATAATTACCATTTTTGAATACCTATATGTATTAGGCACTGTTTTGTGGAACTTTACATCCTTGATCTTATAATTACCTTTTATTCTTTGAAGAGTCCCACCAGACAGAAATTATTATACACATTTAATAAGAAAACTAGCTTCAATAAAATTTCTCAGCTAAAAATTGGTGTAATCAGAATTCAGGACTAATTCTTGATGACTGGGAGAATTACTTGTCTACAGAAGAAGATTCTGAAATTTTGGTACAGGGAAATCTGGAGAGGGAGTCAGGAGCTGGGTTTCAGGCTTTGATGCTGCTGTGTGACACAAGGCCATCTCTGTGAGCCTGCCTAGAGGATCAAATGAGATCATGTTTGAGACGTCATTCACATTTACTCTTTTCCCCAGGTCATTGGTAATTTGGCAATTGCATCACCATCTTTCTGTTGTAATGTTTATGAATGCTTTAAAAAAATTAATCAAATTAAAATATATTCATTGTAAATTTACACAATAAAGAAAGCAGACATGTCTCTTGATATTATCACCCAAGGAAAATGGCTACTGATTGCTCACGATTTATGGAACGTAGTACGTAGACGGTATGTAAGTAGATTGGTGGTACTTTCTTTAGACAGTTGGTATCACACTAAATATTCTGTTTTGTGTATTCCTTATAACATAAAACAGAAGTTGTACTTATACGTTATTAAATAATTCTGGAACAATTTTAAAATAATTTCAAAATAGTTTGGGCAACAAAAACTTTTTTGAAGCAGGGAAGGGACACATGGGACTATTTGGAATTTGTGGCACAGAGTGTTAAGCTAGCTGCTCACTGGGCTCAAATATTGTACCTGTTTATGCAAATTGTGGTGATTACAACTTTTAAGTTAACAATATGTCTTGAAAATCACTCATTTCACCAGTGACAAATTATTTCTAGAGTATCTTATAATTATTGATTGAACTTTCTGGTAAAAATTTCAATACAAGTATCTGATGCCAATTATCAGCTCCAATTGGGGTGTATATTTCTGACCAGCATAATTCAAATACTAACAAATCACTGTTAATGAAATATTAAAGGATAGACACATATATCACACTATTTATACCAAAGTTTTAAAAAGTTAATTCTTGTGCTCAGAATGAGTTGAAAACTTATGCCCACACAAAAATGTTTATAGTAACTTTGTTTATAATTGCTAAAATTTAGGGGCAGCCAAGATGGTCCTCAGTAGATGAATACATAAATTAGCTGTGTTACATTTACAGGATGAAGTATTATTTAGTACTAAAAAGAAATAAACTACCAAATTATGAAAACGTGTGGTAGAATCTTAACGCATATTACCAATTGAAAAGCCAATCTGAGAAGGTTATATACTGTATAATTCCAACTATATCTCATTATGGAAAAGGCAAAACTGTGGAGACAATGAAAGGATCACTGGTGGCCAGGATTTTGTGGTGGTAGGGAGGGGTAAATAGGCAGAGCATAGAGAATTTTTAAGGCAGTCAAGCTATTCTGTATGACACTATCATGGTGAATACATGTCATTATACCTTTGTCAAAACACATAGGGTGTACAACACCATAAGTGGACACAATGTAAGGTGTGCACTTTGAGTGATAAGAATGTGTCCCTCTGGGAGAATCTCAGTTTTACTGGAGAAAGAGGAAGTGACGTCACAGGGTTATTTGAAGAACAGGAAAAATGAGGAAGACAGTCTTAGCCCTTAAAGAAACTGAAGCCTAATACTGTGTGTGAGCATGCAGGGGACCCAGCTGGCAGGGCAAGGCAGGTTCATGACTAACACTCACCCTGACACGGTCAAGGTGTGATGAATACAAAGGAGTTGATTTCCTTCAGTGGGAGAAGTGGGCTGATTCTACATGAATAAAGCTACATCTGAAGTGACGCTTGAAGGAGAAATAAATACACTGGGAGGACAGCCCCAACAGAAGATGGGACATGCTTATAGCCCCCTTTTTCATATCTATAGTTCCTGAGATTTCTCACACTCCTACACAAAAAAGGGACAGGAATAGTAGCAAAGACAAAACACCATCTGTGGTTAGCTACGGCTTTGGGCTTTGACTGTTATATCAGTCTATATTTAAATCCTCACTCTTATTTTTGTGTCGAAATAGAGGAATACAGTAAATCAAACTTATATTTGTAAATTTTAACATCCGCATCATATTTACTATAATGTTTTCACATGAATGCTGAAAGGGTTTCTCAGGGCTTGTCAATATGCAAAACATTTAGATTGGAATTAAGAAGTACCTTTGCATGTTATGTCTGCCCATAAACATTTGAAGATACTGTAAATTAAATTAAAGGATAGTTTACTGATCATCCTCAGCTTACTATATTTTCTCTCTTTATTTTAAAGTACACACGAATTGCAAAGTATAAATTATATTGCCTAGTAGCCAAACCTGTAGGATTCTTTTTGGAGCAACATAAGTATTTACTCTTCAAAATGTGGTTGTAGAAGGTAAATTTATGTCATTTCGTCCTCTGGGGTTCAGTAAGTGCTTTCTTTTCTGCTTAAAATATATCAGCATCAGAAGTTTCCCTTCCTTTAGATATTCACAAATTTTACCTGACAATACTTATGCAATAGGTTTGATTTTTAAAGTGAAAAATCTTGATAAGGAGTAATTACATTCCAGTTCAAAAAATAAGCAATCCATAAACAGCAAATCACTTCCATGGGAAAAGTGAAAGAAATCTTTAGAGATTGGAAACTAGTCTCTCGGAGCAGCACCTTTTCTGGACAGTTCAGCAGATGCTGGTCCCTGGTTAAAAGGGTCAGAAAGAGCTTTTTCTCTGTTTCTATTAATGATGGTTGCAGATAGATTGGGATCAGGAAGTTTAGCTTGACATGTTAACAGGTTTTCCCAGAATACTGTAATCCCTATAGCTGCTTTCCCCACCTCCAAACTGGCTTGCCTGTGTGGAAAATCAAACTGTTTGCTTCGGCAGACTAATCTCTGTGTCTTTGAGAAACACACAGAGTTTTCTGATTCAAAATCTCACCTTTTTTTTTTCCAATAGGAACTTTTTTTTTCTCTCTCAATAGGAACTTCATTTCCGTTTCTTGCAAAGGGAGAATGAACACATTAAATTACTTAAAATTTCAGTTGATTTTTTGAATGGCTAAGCACCTCTTAACTATGATAGTCAAATCACATTTCAGTGTTGTATAGTGTAGTATAAGAAACCACTTGTTAGAATATAGCTAATAATTCCTATGTTACTAAAACAACTAAGGTATCAAATCCTCATGAGTTATAAGAAAGAGACATTGTTAAGCTTTTAATAAGGACTTTCTTTGTAAATCCACAGTGTCTACAAACTATAATAGGGATTAACATGATACAGCCGAAGAGTAGCATGACATTAAGAATATACAGACTAAGCTTTTTTATATCAAAAATCATAAATTTACATTTATACAATAGATATTCTCAACCAATGCCCTACACAGAAGAAAAAGCTGTTGCCAAAGCAAACTGGTCAGGTTGTAAAAGAATGAAAAAGTCTCTTATGCATGTCTTTAGTACCTCCTCTGTCCCCATTTAATATCTGCTAGACAAATCACAAAGGCCTCCGAGCAGATAGCAACAGATGATCTCTTTGAAGGTTTTCCTCAGTTCTTGGCTCCGGAGTGCATAAATGAGAGGATCGATGATGGAATTGCACATGATCAGTATGAGATATAAGTTAAAGTGAGACATGAAGCACACACAGTATGGATTCTGGGGACAAGAGATGTAGAATATTAAGTGGAGGAAGAACGGGGCCCAGCAAACCACAAAGACCCCGATCAGGATGGTCAAGGTAATCGCCCCCTTCATGTTAGCACCTTGGCGGATGGTGCCGGTGCCCGGCAGGACAGCGATCCTCTTAATGTGGAGTCTGGCCATGAGGAACATGTGGACATAGAGAGAGGCCATGAGAGCCAGCATGGTGAAGAACATGGTGATGAGGCAGATGATGACAACACTGCTGTCTGAGTAAATGATGAACAGAATGCCTGAAACTGTGCAAGCTGCCCAGATGCAGCTGATGATGATCCCAACCCGCTTAACCGTCATGATGTTATGGTACTGGAGAGCATAAAAGATAGTAAAATACCTGTCCACTGCAATGGAAAGCAGGCTGCAAATCGAGGCAAGCAAGGAGCTACAGATCACTGAGTCAATGACATTATCAATATTCACTGTGAAACTCTGTGCGTCTGTGTCTGTGCTGTTTAACAGGGTGATGACAATAGTTTCCGATCCGTTTGATACGCTCACCAACATATCAGCCACAGCCAGGCTACAGATGAAAAAGTACATGGGCGAATGCAGATTCTTGTTCTTGGCTATTGCTACGATCACCAGGATATTCTCCAACAAGCTTATGACACCCAGAGTCACAAACACCTCGGGGGAGACGAAGAGTTGCTCGTAGCACCCTCCGTCAGAGTAGCCTTTGCCGAGGGACTCACTGGCATTGCTGCGCAGTCCGTGGGCGCTCCGGTTCCAGAAGTGGAGAGAGGCGTGCATTCCCTGGGCACGAGTATAGTTCATCCTGCGCCGAGTGGGTTCCGGTCCCCTCTGAACTGCCTTCGCCTCCCGGGTCCGTGACTTTCTCTCCACGTCTCTTTCTGTCCCAAAGTTACGAGGCTAAAACTGGCATGCCTGTCCTGAGTACACGTCACGTGCTCCAGAGCTGGAAACGGAAGTGCTTAGTCTCTTTCAGGTGCTGCTCTGATCAGCATCACTTTAAAAGCTTTGGCTTCAAAATGCCTCGTCTCATTCAAAAGCAGCACTCTGCTGTTTTGCTTTTGTTGTTGTTGTTGTTGTTGTTGTTCTCACTTCCTTTGTAACTTTAGTCTTAGGCGTTCAGGTCTTTTCAAGATAATTGTCCTAGTAGGAGCTGCGGTGCCATTGGGAGGCGAGGCTGTGCGCACATGCTCACTCCACTCCGGCTGCCTCGCAGAGGTTCGCAGCCTGAAGCTTTGCTCGGAGCGTGAGTAGCTGCGGCTGGTTTTTATGGTGTGTGGAGGGAAGGAAAGGTTCGGCGTGGCCCCTCCTCTGCTTCTTTTTGACCAATCCACGTCCTGTGGACGACTGTGAGACACCGAGGGTGTTTCAGAGAGACAAACTGCAGGGCAGCACGGATACAGATACAGAAGCTTGTGCACTCGGGAGGCAAGCAGGATGTGAGAGAATGAGTTTCTCTTTTCAAGTTTTCAAGGAAAACAACTTGGTCCGTAAAGGGCATTCTCTGACATCACAACAGATCATCTTGAGGCACCAAGTTGATGGCTGCTTCAAAAAGAGGTGTGTGTGTGTGTGTGTGTGTGTGTGTGTGTGTGTGTGTGTGTGTCTGTCTGTCTGTCTGTGTGTATGTGTGTTTTCCTGAAATAGATCTACTACTTTTTTGGCCAGGATATTGATTTATTTACCCTCTAATTTTTTTTGAATTGGGAATCCGGGCAGTAATGTTTTAATTTAAAATGCCTGAAACGTAGGAAAAATATTTGATAATACAGGAGACTGTACTGTCGATGGAAGAAATATGCAGGTTGTTATAATTTATCAAAAGGCTTAAGAATAGGTTCATTTCTTATGCACTAATATCTGATATTTCTCTATTGCAGAGTTTCTTTGATCATAGCTGGAAAAGTTTTATTTTCATTTACAATAGTTAAAAATCAGATAGCATTACTGTAAACTATATGTACTCTAAACTGAGAAAGGGTTTATATAATTAGGCGACACTTAGTTTTCTAAGTTTCATTGAGGTGTACTTGATATACAAAAATTGTGCATATTTAATGTACAGATTTTAATGAGTTTGAACATTTAAACATATGTGATACTCATGACATAGCCATGATACCATCATCACAATGAAAATATTAAGCATATTAGTCACCTCCAAAAATTTTCATGTATTTTTTTTTGTGGTAATAACACTTAACATGAGATCCGTCCTCTTAACATATTTTAAAGTACTCGATACCATAGTAAATATAGATACCATGTTGTATCTCAGATCTGTAGGACTCACTCATTTCACATCACTGAAATTTATATCTATTGGGCAAGAATTTCTAGACAAGGGTTTTGACAATGACTTCTTGAATTTGACATCCAAATCACAGGCAACAAAACCAAAAATAGACAAGTGGGACTACATCAAACTAAAAAGCTTCTGAACAGCAAGGGAAACAATTAACAGGTTAAAAAGGCAACTTAGGGAATAAGAGAAAATATTGTAAACCATTCGTCTGATAAGCGGTTAATATCCAAAAATCTGTAAGACTCTCATACAGCTTAATAGCAAAAAGTAAAATAACTCAATATAAAAATGGGCAAAGGACTTGAATAAACACTTCTCCAAAGAAGATATACAAACGGCCACCAGGTACATGAAAAGATGCTCAACATCACTGGATCGTCAGGAATATGCAAATCAAAGCCACAATGAAATATCGTCTCACACCTGTTAGGATGGCTATTATAAAAAATATGAGGTAGCAAGCATTGGTGAGGCTGTGGAGAAATTGGAAATCAGTTTTTTCTTTTTTTTTTTTTAAGGTAGCCTTTGTACCCCTATAATTGAAAGCTTTGTAAATGAAAAATTTACATATGTTGCAACTTTACTTATTTAAGCCAAGATAAGTGAATGCTAGTTATTTATCAGAGTTTCTGAATGTTTTATTCAAGCTAAGTTTGACAAATTATGGCAAAGTTACTTTTTAAATTAATTAAACTTCAGGTTCTGAAATTTCATCTAGTATCTTTTGCTTTTTATGACTGTTTTTGGTTTCAGCTCTCTGTACAGTTTGTGGCTACTGAAAATAGAATCAAAAGGAGAGAATTGCTTGAGGCTTAATTTTAAGTCCTCTGTTATTTAGATAAAGGCTTTATCTCCTTTGCCTTTGTGACAATGGCAAGTATTATTCCTGAGCATTGAGCTAAATTAACATATCTATCCATTCCTGGGTGGGGCCTTAGGACATTGTTCTGTCTCTCTTTTAGCACTTGACTGCAGAATGTCTGTGAAGCCTCATGTTTTAGAGGATACTGTATCATGGAAGGAGCCTGGGTCTCAGAATAACTGCACAGAGCAGAACTCACACCTCCAACTCCTTCCACACCCCAGCCCACCAGCTAATTAAACTGTGATATGAGCCCACCATTAGTATTACTGTGTTAAGCTGCTGAAATTATGATGTTCACCTGTCACAGCTACTAGCATTAATTACCTTGACTTTCAGACTTTTCAGTGGAGCTAATTACAAGCAGAAAAGCTGTGAAAATCCTTCTTTCTCTTATTTTAGATTTGTTTGAGTAGTGAACACCTAGTAAATGAGCAATAGGGAAGAAATCTATTATCAAATATTCTGATGTTTAAGTATCAGATAGTGAACTCTGTGTCATCTTCCCGAGTCAGCTCTTGACTTTGCGCATCCTCCCTCTCTTGGTGACATAATTGTTCCCTTTGCTTAGGCTTAAAATTCAGAGTATCTTTGACTTGTCCATCTTTCTCAATAATCCCTACGTGCATTCTCTTGTAAAATACCTTTGATTCTACCACAGTGTCTGACTCCTCTCTTTCTCATTGTTAAACTCACTTCTCACTATTACCCTTCATGCAATGATGCAGTCAAACTCGAATGCTAGACTATATACCTTCACCCTAGAGTTTTTTCATGAGTTTATTCTCTCTACTTGGAATGCTCTTCTCTATATTTATGAATGCACAATCATCTTTAATTCGTGAAAGTTATTCATAGGTATAATATAATATAATATAATTAATATATGGTGATATACTAGGTAGCTGAAAGCAAAACTCCTTTTAGCTTTTCACAAAAAGGATTTTATTTATAGAATTATGATCACAGTGAAATTCCAAAAAATCATATGCATTTAAAATCTCAAATTTCATGATTTGGTATAGATTTATAAAACCTTGATTTCATGGTTAATCATGCTGAAAAGATGACATTTTTGTCATCTCCAAGGAGGCGTGTAAATTGTCTGCCTTAGTTTAGTTCTCCATGAGCCAGAAGAAATACAAGCATCAATGTTAGACACATTAATGGTATTTTTAAAAATTTATTGCAGACATTTCTTTTTTTTAATACACATAAAATTGAGCTAGATCATAATATATTGCACTTCTGAGTAAAAATCCTTATTTTATATTTTATAACAAATATGAAACATTACTAAAGAAAAGTATTCATCTATAACTGTGCTACATGGAATACTGTTTTAAGGAGATGTTAATATTATTTGCATCACAGATTAAAGGATAGATTCTAAGGTTAAATAATTTTAGAAACTATTGCAAACTTGAATGTTCAGAGGTTACATTAGCATATAAAGTCTCTGAAATTCTTGCTAGAAAAAAGCCAATCTTGCTTAATCCCCTTATTTCCTAAAGTTATTTGAACATAGAACTTACCTTCTCCACTTTTATTTCCCCAGTACCTACTGTGCTCAGTTCTGTTATAATGCTCATTTTGAAAATGCAAATTTGTTCCAAACTTGATTGCTATGGCAAGGAACATTGTGAGCGTAATGCAGATTTTGTGTTTTTGCAGTTTTGTACAGGAGAAACCATAGGTGAATGTAGAAAGTGCACCCAGTGAACCAAGACACATGGGGGCATATGAAACACACACACACACACACACCACACAACTGTTTCCCAGCTACCTCAGCTCACTGCAGATGTTATGAAGCACAGCCCTCCACATCTGGTGGTGTAACATCTCATGAGATTTCGGATAACCCGCCCTTTACCTCGTCATAACAACTCACAGGCTGCAACCATTCTGCAACTGACTTCCTCAGGAAAACGGAATGCAAGTCTTTTACTAGGAGAAGTGCTGTATTTGATGTAGGTATAAGTATTTTTAACTATTAAATAGGCGTAAAACTGTTTTACTGTTTTTATTAGGTTTTCTATCTTTTTTTTTAACCATGTCGCTGATAAACTTTATAAATGTTTTGTATCTAACCCCAGTTTTCCCCAATAACCCTAGTTGTTGTTGTATCGCAAGATTTTGCATAGCACACTGACTTTCAGAATACATGTCACATGACAGCAGAACTAAATGTAACATGATTGGGAATACATAGTTTGGGAAACATTCACATAGAACAAATTATTCTGACTACAGAAGTCTTACTTAAATGTTAAAGAGCCACGGAGAGGGGGTTCTGCATCTCTTTGGGCCACGGTTTTAAGTGATACAGGGCCTAAATCTGTAAGTCAGTCCACTTTGTAGTAGCCATCATAACTGAATGCAGGAAACTCAGAGAAAGCCAAATCTCAGTATAATTATCGTCCAAGTAGCTAGGTCATTTACCTTTTCCTATCTGCTGTTTCTCTTAGGGAATTTGGTTTTGTACTTTCTAAAAAATGTGTCTGTATATACCTACAAAGTAGATTACTACTAAGATCCCCACTTATCTTTTATGCTCTTGGATCTTACCTGGAAGAGTAAAACCAAATGTGGCGACAGATCGTGTAAACCTTTTAAGTGCCAAGTCAGAGGTGAAATAAAACTGCATATGGCAAATCTATCTTAGAATAACTGTTATATTGTCAACAAATCTTAATTAAAATGGGGACTTACAAATTGAGGATTTGATAATGAAATATTTGATGTGTTCCTTGAACTTAAGAAACAATATGCTTTTGTGATAGCTATTTTAGGCTAGCATCTTTTATAACTTTTTTTCAATTATGTGTTAAATTGTTAGGAGAAGATGTTCTTTGGCCTAAAATGTGCATAACAAAAGGTTTCTTATAGATAAATTGTTTTCTCTAAGACTCAATTAGAGTGTCTTTTGTTGGTATTTTTTGTTGTTATTGTTTGGAAAGGTAAAAAATATAGCTAATAATTATCTGGAAAGACAAAGTAGGATACAAGACATGAGGGCAGCAAACCCACTTGAAATATATTCAAAACCAAGATTTGCCTCCCACCTCTGCCCAGAATAGACACCTTAAAAACATATTTAATAAAGTCTTCATCCTGTTCCGAGACATCTTTCTATTTAATAAATGTATGACTCTGAAACTAATTTGATTACTAAAAAAGTAAAAATCATTGTACATCTGAAAAGAACTTCTAGGGACACAGTGCCCCAAAATTTAGTACAGCTTCAACTTGTAACATAGAAAGCAGAAATGATACAAATGTACAAAAGAAAAAATTATTTGAAATACTATTTTTCTCATGAATTTTGAATACAAATATTTAAGTTAATTTTTTCAATTGTTTGACATCTTCAGAGACAAAAACTGAAAAAAAAATTAAAAACTAATTATCGTTAAAAGTTTTTTGCTTCCTCTAAAATAGGTAAAAAGATCTTTAGTCAATATTATTAAATCATGAGACTTTGTTTCTAAGAAAAAATGTGATTCTTAAATTAATTATAATTATTATTCAGCCCGATTTACTAAAAAATATTTAGGTTACTAGTTATTCTAATAATTTTCATTGGGATGAAAATTAAGACATAGTACAATATCTCCTATAATTTTTAGTTAGGTCTAGGCAGGCCCAAATGGGTAAATTTAAGCAAAGATTCATAAAATTTACAGAAAAAAATGAGTCTTTTTTGGGAATAAGGAGGAGGAAATAGTATCTCATCTGTTGCAACTCTCCATTTATTTATTATTTGTTTGTTTATATTCTTCCTTCATTCACTTACTCACTACCTGCTGAGTGTCTATGAAAGGTAAGGTAATAAATAAGCTAACAGCTTCAGGAGAAACGTAAGTAAAGGAGTTATAGTCCCTTCTTTCAAGATGCTCTTATTAGTGAGAAAGAAAACAGAATCTAATAAAATAACATGGAAATGCAGAGAAAGAGGCTTACGCAGGGTTATTAAGAGAACACTGCGTATAGATATGAAACCCAGTCTAGGCGGGACCACAGAAGACTCCCTCAGGACACGCCTGCAGCAAATCATAACCTTTAAGCAGAAATTAATCATGTGAAAAACAGAGAAAAGGGAATTTCTGATCCAAGGAATACTTTGGCGATGGTATAGAAATAAGTGACAGCATGGAATGTAAGGGACATAAATCGCATAAAGGTTACTGGAATGTAGAACGAGAGTCAGGAAATGGTAAGAAAAGAGGGAGAGAGATTGGCAGAAATCTGATCATAGAAGACCTTTCAGCTTTCTGAAGCTGTTTTATTCTATAAAGACATAATTTAAGGTGAAGTTGTTGGATGCTAGGTAAGTAGACAGAACCAGGGCACTGATACAAGACTGAAGATAAGAGGACACTTCATATAAATATAAATATGATGACATTTGTAATTTGGTGATTTCTTGAATGTGAGGAGTGAGGAGAAAAGGAGTCAGGGATTGATTTAGGCTTCTATCTTGGTCTATTGGATGGTTGGAGGTGACCCCACCTGCAGGGGTAAGAGCCAATTTGAAAAAAGAGATGATATCTGGGCTATAGATTGGGAATCAATAGAGTGGTGATTTAAAACTACAAATTATGTAAATTGAGAAGGGGATAAGTAAGCAGATAATGAAAGCAGGTGATCGATCACATTTTCATTTGGCTGCCAGAGTGTTGATTGGAACTTATTTCGGAGACCCTAGAGCAACCAAGAAATTTTCCAGGCCAGTGTACAGCAGGTCAATATCATAGTGATTTGGTGATTTATACTCCAAATTTCCTAAGGTTCAAACATAACAATATGCTTAGAGTATGTTGCATCATATATACTTATGTGAATTAGACTTCAAAGTTGCATCTCAGCTTGCAAAATCAAGGTTGATCTCAAATGATTGTTTTCTATGGTTTTTTTCATTCTTATGTCTATTAGATGTAATATCTAGTTCATGTTACATATGTATTCCATTCACCGCCTTAATTCTTGTCATTTTATGCACCACCATTTTGCATGTTGATATGATTATCAGCTAATGAATTGAAGAAAAACTATGTAATTACTTTTAAATAAGTCAGTGATGGTCAACTATGTGTGAAGTTAATATACAACAGCATTTCACTGAATTGTTTTAGATTTTAACACTTTATAAGGTATTTTAATACGTGTTGGGCATTTGGACTCTTTAGTTAATAAAAAACTGCTTTTATTATCCTAACTATATATGAGAGGAAAATATACTGTTTTCTTTTCATTGTTGCCTTACTTTTCTTTGGTTTACTACTAAAAGCCCCTTCGGTATTGAATAGAAGACATCCTAACGCTTTATTTTTAGATTAGTGCTTCAAATTTAATTTCTTTTCAAATGTAGTAAACCCTCAATCTTCCAAAGCAAGTGTATCACTCTACTTACGGATTTTCTGTCTAGTTGAATCTGTGGGCTATAGTATAACCCAGATGATTCTAACACTAGACTCAAGACCTTTTAACAATATTAATAATGGATTTTAGGTCCCTGGCAAGTAAGTGATGTCCTTTGGCTTCAGTTGCCCCTCACCCTTTTCCAATAAACAATGCCCTTTACTGTTCCTCTAGGAGATGGTTCTCATTTACACTTAAAGTTTTAGAACGTTGAAAACCCTCTGCACTAACTTGGTTTTATGGTTATAGCTTTTATCTTGGGGAAATTTCCATACCAAAGATTACAAATTAAACAAGTTTTGCTTCTTTCAAAATAAATATTATGTTGACTATTTTAACTTCTGACTACTCATTGGATGTCAAATCACTGAAGGATTGTCTAGCAACTATAAAAAAAAATGCGTGGATATTCCTAAGCCATCTTTCTATTATAGCTTAATAGTCTTCCATTTTTTTAATATTCCATAAAACTTTTTAGTTATATATAATTGAAAGGACCAAATTTCCTATGAAAACTAAACTTGATGATAGTTTGTCAGAAGTCTAAGTAGTGTAATACCCTTGAAATCCTGGTTTGATTGCTTCTCAGGAGTCTAAATAGCTTAAAATCCTCAAAATCCTGCTTTGATACCTTATTCTCTATACTGTAGACTTTGTCTTTATTTGGGATCTAATAATTTTAAATATAATCACTGGTCTGGGATCAGGTCACTAAAACATTTAGCAAGGTAACACTCTATTTATATGCTCTTTGATAGATTTTATCAAGATTAGCCCGTTTGGCAGTTTCATAAATATTTTAATACCAAGAAAGGTGAAATCAGTGCTTTTAATAAGTTCCCTCACCAGTAGGGGGACCACACCACATTTCGTGATCATAGCTTGATTATTGCTACATGATAAAATATAACATTTATCAAAAATTAAATTTTTATAAAATTTTATGCATTTATTAACTCTATCAAAAAGTTTATTGAGTACCTGTATTAGTTGGTTAAAGCTGCCATAACAAAGTAGAGCAGACCAGGAGGCTGAAACAACAGAAATTCATTTTATCTCAATTTTGGATGCTCAAAATCTGAAATTCAAGATGTCAGCAGGAAGCAGGATTTTGTTGATGTTGTTGTTTTTTTTCTGAGCCCTCTCTCCTTGGTTTGCAGATGCCCATCACCTTCCTGTGTCTGCATGATTTTCCCTCTGTACATGTCTATAATCCAAATTCCCCTTCTTATACAAACACCAGTCCTACTGGATTAGAGCCACCCTAATAACCTCATTTTAATTTAATCAGCTCCTTAATGGTTCTATCTTCAGATACAGTCCCATTCAGATGTACTGGGGTTAGGACTTCAACATACAAATTTTGGAGGATCATAATTCAGCTCCTAATACTACCCAATGTGTATTTGGCACTGAGCCATCTAATAGTCAAACAATTACTTTTTCATTCGATATATGTTTAATAAGCCAGGGACTAAGCAAGGTGCTGGGGATGTAGTGGCCAAAGCAAACAGAATCATATTCTAGTGGGTAGTGTTTGGAAGCTAAATAAATCAGTGATGCTCAGAAGCCATTGCTTCAAGTTATGTTAATTACAAAGGCATACAAATTAGTATGGAAAGATGAGAATTTATAATCAAATCAGTGACTGGTTCTAAGAGAGTAGCCATCCTTGGCCTGCTGGAATCTTCTCAATTTCTCATTATTTTCTGGTAGTATAAACTATAGTAAAAAATCAGTTTTCAGTCAACATAAAATAAGGTTGAAGATTAAGAGGAATCCCCAGAGTTTTCTATCGGTACAATTGTAAGGTGTCAGATATTTGACAGAATTTGAAAATTTAAACTACAACTCTGTTAAAACTGTATGTCATTGAAATGTGTATTCTATTACTGATGGAAAATTTGAAATATCTGTTTTGAATCTACTGCTATTTTCACAGAGCCAATATTTCCGTTTTTTTGGAGGGGATCTGTGAATGAATCACATGTATGTAATATAAAATGCTCATAAAATATATACATTTCAAGCAAAAGTTCAGGTATTTGTGTATGTATCTGTATTTTTATAACCTAATTTTATTTTTTTTTTAATCATGAGTTCTCATACTCATTTATTTATTGGTACTTTTGAGAAGTTTCATGTAAGTGAAAACAAACCAGGGATTTATTAGTCATTTTCATTTAAAAATTCAGATCTCTTCCAGGCTTTCCTTTTCTTCTTATCTATCTAGTTGTGGCTCTAAATTCCCTGCACTTACTCAGTTGTCATGCTGTGTTACTGAGGCAGAAGCAGCTCTCCGTTGAGCCTCATCAGGCCACAGGGCCTGACACTGGCTGACACTGGCTGCCGGTATCATGGTCCACCTGTCTCTGAGCAGGAATGATGCCTAGGCTCTAGGTATCCATTACGCTCCTAAACAGCCCTGTGACCTTGCAGTTTGGTTGGCAGATCAGGCCAGCCTTTGATATGGGCCCTTCTCTGCTTTGCCCAGCAAACTTCTGGTAGGTTAAGTCCACAGTCATTTATAGCTAATCACTTTGTCCAACTGGAACCCCACCCCCCTCCAATATTGGGACCCTTTCTTCTCTTATTTCAGTGATACAATTTCTTTCTTTTGTTTTCTGTTCATATGGCTTTGGAATGGTAGTTAATGTTTGAGTAGGGAAGCAGCTGACCTATTAGTAAGCTCTGGAAGGTTATGTGCCACCCACTTGTATGAAGCTCTCTTTAAAAAGTGAAATACTCTACCCATTTCTGTCCTCATTTGAACCCATGTGGTCCAAATTCCAGAGAAACAGGAAAAATTCCACTCAGTCTTCTGTTCTTGAACATGTTTCTGTGTTATTGGATTTCCTTTAAGAGGCAAACTCTGGAATAATTGTTCTACCAGTAGAAATATAATTTTCTCGTGATCAGAGTGAGAGAATTGAGTCTTTTGATTAGTAGTCTGAGGTTTAAATTCTTGATCCTGTGCCACATCTGCACTGTGATTTAAATGAGTAAGTCAATTTACCGATCCATGATCTTGTGATTCTTGAGGTATTTATTGACAGGATGAATTGAGATAGAGATTAAAAGTGATAGATTGTGTAATCACTGATAAAGAAACATCTCTGTTAAATTCGAAAGGTTTTTTTCAATTACCAAGTAGATTTTAAGGAAAAGTTACATAGGCTGTGAGAGTATGCTTTTATCTTTATTTTGGTGAGTAACTAGGCTGTCCTTTGGTCAGAAAAATGATATAGAGAAAGTTCTCCAGGGCTTGTTTTCTAGATCCTGGTTTTAAGTCAATACAATTATAGCTTAATAACGTTTATCCTAAGAATCTCATAGATATCTATTGCTCAAAGGAATTCATATCCCCAGAGTATTAAGAGGAGGGCAAATACGATTTAGCTGGAAAGGCATAGTCTCAGAATTTACTGCAGATTGAAAGTAAATCTATTTTATAACCACCATAGAGACAGCTAGGAATATTATCTGCCTAACTATCTGATGGAAGCACTGGTTTACACGAGAAATGAAAATATATAGCAGAAAAAAAATCTCAATCATATTTTCTGCCTTTTGGTCTTATTCTGTGAAGGGGGATTAAAAATTAAAGATTACCTCCAATATGCACTGTAAATACAAATAAATTATTCAGTTAAAATGTTTGTTCATAAAAATGCATCAGAATTACTAACTACTAGTTAAAAACAGATAACTTATTTTTATTTGTTCTTTGGAAAGCATCTAATTATAGTAATAGGACTTGAATCATCAGTAGCATTTGTTTCCTATTAAATTTTTGTATCTGACCAATCTGTATATCTCTTTGGATTTCACTAGTTAAGGTCATTTTAAGGGTCTCCACTCATGATTCTCTTTTCGTTATAGTTAATAAACTTGTTTTAGTCAGTGCACCCTCTACTAGACTGTGACAAAAATGCCTTCAGAAACTGTTATTCATGGTTTCATCCTTAAAAATCCTATGGTTTTAAGGCACGACTTACCTGAGCCTTAGTTTCCCCACCTGTAAATCAAGAAGACTAATAATACTACTTTACTAATGAGGTCATTGTGAGGCTGTGATATAATGTATGAGAAAATCAATTTTTAATAACAAAGCAACTATAAAAGGTTGTTTTTTCAAATATAAATTCAATGCCTTTAAGGAACATGTGGTATCCTCTCGTCCATCTTCAGAAGGCCTCCCTTAATGCTGTGACAAACCAAAGGGCATTCATGAACCAAACCTTGCCTTTTGCATAATATTTGGTGTGGTATTTGGTCTCTAGACTAGTTCTTTCCACATTTAAGCCAATATACCTATACATTTGTCTACGATGGAAAAATGGAGTGGCTGATTTTCCAATTATATATTGAATCTCATCAGTGTAGGTAGTAAACCTGAATGCTTATGCCTCAAAGCCATAGGTTTCAAGTCTCTCTTCAACCTTAATAATTGTTTCGTATTGCTGTCTCCATCACCATATTTATAATTGAGGAGTTAATGAAAGAAGACAGACCACATTGCAGCTCTATAAAATCCATATTTTTATTTATAAAGTCTTACACTTTCAATAAAGTGTAAGACTTTATTTTAATTGAGTACACTATTTAATATTTTGCCTGGAAAATTTATTCTTAAAAATAGTAAATTACTAAAGGTAGCATTGACAAGTGGAGTGTTTTTGATGAGGGAAAATAAAGATAGTAAGAGAATAATCTTTTAGATAAAAAATCAGGGAAAGAGTCTCAATATATATCAACCTTTTTATTATTAACTCAGTGAAGAGATTTGAAATTGTAAGGAAATAGAATTCACATATAATCATTGTTGAGATCACAATTTTTAATAGATTTTTTAGAGCATGAATTAATTTTTTATAAAAAATATATTGAATTTGCCATCATCATTTACCAACAACAGATGTTAATTAAGAATTTGTTTTATGTGTCATTGCAACAGGTGCATAAAGAAATAAGTTATTCGAATGCTTACATTTGATTGTGTGACATTAGTTTTAGCACTTATAAGGGCAAGGAGATTTGGAATAAGTAAAAAATATTACTTGATTTTTCCAATAGAAAACGGAATTATTTGGAGCACAGCCTTCTGAGTTATCTGATTCAAATTTTATGAGGGCTCCTTCCTTTCTTTCATTGCCTTGGGGTTTTTTTACAACTTTGTAAGTTGCTGATAAGTGATAGTAAGGAAAATCATTCTCATTTATAAACATTCAGATAAATTCTGTCAGATACACAGGCATTCAATATACCTCCCTTCTGCTCTTGGAAGAAGCCGATTTTGAGACCACTTGCAATTTCACTTTAGTTCTCCTGACCTACCAGTGTCTGTTCTTTGGATTCTCCTTTGAAATGGTTTCAACACGTGCCTATTCCCTCATTAGTGATGACTTAGGAAAATCTTTAACATATGTTTTGTACTTGCATGAAGGTCATGAAATTCTCCCTTGGACACAGATACAAAAAGAATTCAGGGCAAGTCATATTAACAGTCACTAATACATCATGCCATACCCCTCATTGAAATTTATTTTATTTATTTTATTGTTGGTAATTATATGTACTTCCCTAGTCACCTGGATAATCAATGAACAGTGAGCTCCCAGCTGTAGGATATGTTTTAAAGGCAGCTTTGGCTATTGGAATGTACTTTCTTACATCAAGCAAATATCTTCATGTAATTTCTCACTGTTGGTTCTAGTTCTATTTCTTATGCCATACAGGATAAATATAATTCCAATGCTCCTTAATTGTGCTTCAAATATAAAAAATAGTTATAGTTATATTCACCATTAGTTTTTACATTCATATTTTCTGTATATAGCATTTTAATAGTTTGTTTTAAGGGCTTATATATACTTATTATTCATGTTTATTTTATTAAATTTTAGCCCATCATTTTCATCTTTTAAGAACATTTTAGATCATTACTCTTCCTTGTGTTTTTTTATTTTTTCATTCTTCCAACATTTCTTATGTCTATTTGGTGTCTGGCATTTACATAGGGGGATAACAAAGATAAGAACATAAATTATTTCTTTTTATGAAATCTGGTAAGGGAGGCAGACATTTAAAATTGAATTATTAGAAACCAGGCTTTTAAGTGCTCTAACAGTGGAACATTGCCATGGGAGCACAGGAATGACATGATTCTACTCTTTGGGTGACAAAGATGGCTATTTATCTCCCAGTTTTGTGAGATTAGAATTCTTTACATTCAAGTTAAAGAGCAAATATATTGTTTTGAGGCACCAACTGTGGTACATTTTGTGATCTTCAAGTTGAGGCTTGAATAAAACCAAGAAAAGTGAATTACATTTCCTGAAAGTATAGCTACTTCAAGAATTAGTTAAATTAAACAAGGAATGGGGTTGCTTCAATGAAATGCAGCTCTTAATTAGCTCTTTATTTGTCAACTTATTTGAACCCATGATATCAGAATATGTGAACATGACTTGGCATTTAGATACTGAAATTCTATCTCCTTTTACTTTGTTTTACCTGTTGTGAGCCACCATTAAAAAAATCTAATTTGAGATTACTAAAGAAGCTGTCTTGAATAAATTCACTCTTTGTATAGATCCAACTATATGGATTAACAGCCTCCTGTATGCTCTCTGAAGAGGTGTGTGGTAGTAATTCTGTTAGGTGATGTTTATACTCTTCTCGAACCTAAAAAAGGTAATTTGAAAAAATATCTTACTGTCTTTTGATGTAATATAATTCAAGTTTGTTCATGCTACTTGGCTTTGAGCACATTTATTTTTACCAATTTTCCATTCATTTTCTTGTACTAGAAAAGGTAATCAGTGCTATTTTTCTTTATAGTCTTATATTTTGTATCTTATATTTTGGAGTTTGTATCATTTCCCAAAGATTTGAATCCCCTTTGCCCCCCATCAAAGTCTCAATTAAAGTACTTAGAGATTTGTTAGATATTTTCTTAACTCGTGTCTTTGTCAGCTCAGATTGCCATAAACAAATTACCACAGACTGGATGGCTTTTAAACAACAGAAAGTTGTTTTCTCACAGCTTTGGAGACTGAAAGTTCAAGATCAGGATTTTACTATATTCAGATTATGGTGTGAGCCCTTTCCTGGCCTGAAGACGGCCATCTTCTTGCTGTATCCTCACATGGCCTTACCTTGGTACACAAGGCAGGGGTGGGGGGG